>CM050167.1:195850207-196380207 GCA_027410445.1 Discoglossus pictus
CTGCAAACCCACACATTGTCATTTGACATCACTCCTTTTGTATAAAGCAGGATCCCTCACTATTGAGATTCATATTTACATATCTATTGAGATATTTACATACCAATTGAGTGTGGGTGAGTCAATAAGTGTGTGTTGAGTTTTTCTGTACGTCTGTCTGGTTGTGGTGTGGGTGGTCAAGGTATATGCTTTCTGTTCCTCAACATGTCCTTTATTTATTTTAATTTTTTGTTGTCAGATTTCATGCCAGTCAATAAAGTGGCAAACTGGTTTGTATTTTTTTTTTTTTTTTTTAAGAACATGTTCATCAGTAGTTACTTTTTGTTTAAAAAAACAAGCAAACCTATCATTAGCCATGTTCACTGAAATAATGGTGCAGAGAGAGCACTGTTTTTGTGCACTCTATAACCTGTTAGCAGTATTTTTGAGAGTGTCAAAAATTGTTCAAATGTATCTTATTTATTTTTATTGAGTATCTAGAATTCGGGAAGCCACTGATGTTGCATCAAGATGTGTACATTTGTGCAAGACTGGAATTGTCTGGTTTCTGTGATGGTAGGAAGTTCTATAACATTGCTTCAGGACTGTAACGAAGATGCGAGGTCTTGCTAAAAATAATGGATGAACAAAAGCAAAACAAAGGGTTAATTGTGTTTTTTAATACCAGCATTTTTCCATTTTATTTAACCTGGCAAAATGCTGGAGTGTATATAATTTGTTGGAATGCCAATAAATTGCTTCTAGGGAAAATAAAAATAGCGTTCAGTTCTGGTTATTGTGATAGTTTCCAGAGCTGCCATACCTCAAGGCACAGTTTGGTCACCATGCTGCCTGTGTGACCCTTCTTAACCCGTGTTGGTCAGCAGGCTAAGACTGATGTCAATATTGTTTACAGGAAAAGACTGATGGCAACCAGGTGGGTTTAGCCGTACAGTATTTTTGTAGTGTGGCCAGGGAATGTATGTTCTAACCTGCAAGCTAAAATAAAGACCTTTTCAACTACAGCAGTAGATTTGCAGCTAATTTACTAATCTCTGCTTAGTACCAGATCCTTGATATAATCAGGATCTATATGCATACATGTTTTCCCATTCTGCAGACAGTTTGTGCTTTTTCTGTAGTAGAATATAAGCAGTTCTCCTCTCACATCGTTGCTGAAGCATGTCATGTTTTTTGCCTCTTTGGAATGAGTGTTGCTCATTGACCACCAGTCAGCATCCCTTGACTTGCAGATTTATTAGGCTCCTTTTGTAAACATTCTTCCATTAGATTGTCTGTCTCCAGTTCATGACTCCAGACCTCTTTGACCTTGACAGTTATGTTGGAGTGTGAATGTTTCTCCATTAAATTAAATGTTCCCAAAGCTTTAATATCAGTAATGGTAATGACTATTTGCTATACCTGCCATCTATGAAAATACTTTTGTTAGGATTCTTTTAAGAAGGATTTGTATGAGATCTCTCCATTCGTTTACATTTTGTAGAGTCTCTCATGCGTATGGCCCCCATTTAGTTCTAAGCCTGCAATTACCCTCATACAGGCCATATGTCTGTGGGTTAGAAATTTGCTACACTTACAGAAGTATTTAATTGCTCAAGCCTATAATTACTGGCTCACAGCTCCAACATGCAAACCATGAACCCGTACGTAGCAATTCAGGGCTTGATCGTGATCAATTAAGCAAGCTTGTAAGTTCCAATTTAGACAGACCCAATAGTAAATGAGGCCGTCGTCATGATGTCCGTTAAACTTGGTTTAGACTACAATTAAATAGTGTTTAGAAGTCTGATTTGCGATCTTACTTTAAATCCCGAAATGTAGAAATCGATTAATTAATAAATTCTCTGTTCTAGTCCATGTGGGTGGCCTGATATATTGATTCCGGGAATTAAGGAGTTAATAAAAAAAAAATGTACGTTTTATTTTGTATTGCAGATTTGCGACCTTCAGATTATTGTTCAATTAATTCAGATACCTTTTATTTGCTTTCCCATTTTAAAGTACTTTAGTGTGTCTTTTATATTTGCTTTTTACAGTGGTACAGACAGGTGTTTAACCCACTTGCGAGTCCTATCTAGTACTCGTAGGATTTCTTTGCTACATTTTGCCATTTAAGGGTTTGAAGGCAATTGCGGGCTTGTTGAATTGTTGCATTTAAATATGGATTTTGTGTCTTTAGCACTGGTAACATTTGCGGCCTTGAAACTTTAAAGGAGGAGATAGGACAGCGTTTTTGTTTTTGACAACCGCAGGGATTTTGAGCCTATAACTTGCAAATGGATTGTGAGTTGCAAAATGTAGCCAATTAAATATCTGTAACTTTTACGGGCTCCAGTAATTGCGATTTGGTAATTTGTAATGCACCAACATATTCTGTAGCGCTATACAGGGGTTACGTACATGGTGAAAACAAAAGTAACACATTGCAAAAGAATGGAGGGTCCTGTCTTAGAGCTTAAAACCAAATGTACATAGTGCTTTCCCAAAGCAACTTACAAGACTTAGAACCCATGTAAGTTTCTGTTTGGAAATCCATTTTTTAGGTCCGTAACAGGAGCGCTTTGAGAAACCTGTTGCGTAGTATAATTGGTTAGTGTCACGATCTGCTTCTTCAAGGGGGCTTGATATGAACCTAGTTCAAACCTACCTCAGCAAAATTGTGTGGTTCTTGTTGCACAAAAGATGGCTTCTGAAGAGAACCAGGCTCAAAGGTACAGGCAGAGAATACTGGATACAGGTTACTAATGGCCTCAGCAAGACCACTCCCCCAATTCAGGGCAAAAAATCACAAACAGCCTCACACTTTGGATATGGTAAACTAGAACTGAATATTTTTTTTAATTGTAGAACCAACGTATTTATACTCTATTCCACATACCACACCCTTGTTTACTTTTGTGTATATGTGTGATGTAAGAACTTAAGTCCATCTGCCTTACCGCCTTGGTTGCTATAGAAGCTCTTGAGATAAAACTCACCAGATGTCTAAACTACATGACGGATGTCTATAGCTGGCTAGTGCAAAAAAAACTTGATGTTAATCTCCAGTGTTTGTTTAAAACTACTGAAGTGCATGGATCTGTCTTGGCTGCTGTTTATTAAGTCCTGTATATGTGAGGATGCAATGTTCTGTAGTTAAGCTTATGTGCAGAGCATTTTTACCTTTTCCTCATGTATTCTCCTGTTCTATATCACATTTTCCCTCTATAACATATTATAACTAGTATACATGATAACAATGTACAAGAAACATATAACCAAACACTTAATACGTAATCACATTGCAACAATGACATGCGCCCTTGGCCATATCTATAATTACTGGTAATATTACAGTCCCTAAACAATGTAGTCATGAGTTAGTATATATTTTTAAAAGCAAGTCAGAGAAAATAACATTACTGGAGGAGACATTTGAATGTACATAGGGAGAATGTGGCAGAAGAGTACAAAGAGTCAATAATACAAACCACAAGATCTTCTGTGTTAAATATATCATGGATAACTCTAGAGCAATAGCTTCTGAAACAGTCTGTGATTGGCTAGTACATATAGTACTATAGAAGCACTGTATACATGAGCTACCTAGGGTAGACTTTTTGTAGGGAGTGAAAACTGAGCTTTTTATGCTCCTTAATAAAATGTTTAAATATGCAAATAAATACATAGACACAGAATGCAAGGGTTATTTTGGTTCATTAAAAGGGTATCTCTGTTCTTAAAGACTTATAGCCCCAAAGGTCCCATGCAGTTTGCTGCCCATATGTGCCCTTGAGATGCGACTTTACATATGTGATCACAAGCCATGAACTTCCACACTAGTCCAATGTGTCTATAGCTGCTTACCTTCCGCGGTTTCTCACTCTGCATGACGGGTGAAACAAGTGGCTACTGCACCACTGCTTTCAGCACAATTTCTAAACCATTAATTATTCGTATTTGTTGTTATTAATCAGCTCCTTAGAAGAGCTTTTAAGTAAGTTTTTTTAAGTATTCATGCTTGTTATAGACTTTGGTTTAGCGACTTTATCAAAGTAATAGATTGCATATCACATATAATAGTTGTTAAACTGCGAGACGTCGTCACGCATTGCAAGGTGCGTACGAGTTAGGCGATACGTTAAAATACGAGACTCACGATTTTTCTTTCCGAGATTAGCAGCTCACGACGAGAAGCAAAAAACCCGAAAACAAACTAAATACACCCAAAAAAATTCCCAAAACATCACAGACCGCATGGGGCAACAGCCCGGACGTCTGAGTGAGGTGGAAAGCGAACTTAACTCTATTTAGACGATTTTCGCCACTTGAAAATCGCTTAAGCAAGGGGAAAAAAATGGCTGCCGAAAAATGTGACCTACAAGATACACTATTATACACTATTATTAGAGGGGGAGGGAAGGAAAGGGGGGGAGGTGAGGAAGGGAGAGGAGGGAAGGAGGAATGGGAGGGGAGGAATGGGGGGGAGGTGAGGAAGGGGGAGGAGGAACAGGGGAACTGTACATTTACGTTATGCAGTAATGCATACATGATTACCTTTTTACAATGCCATCGTCGTCACTGTGCACTGGTGTCATCAGGCCACCTATATATGGGATATGCACTTCCAGGTGTGCTGCACCCCCACGTATCGTAGACCTTCTCACATTATCTTCCCTATCATCACATACCTCTGACTCGTCACTCGCTGTGACATATACACCCTGCTGCTGTGCGCTTTAATGTGTCCTAACTTGCTGGTAAAAAATGACTGCACTAGAGTGAAGCTCCTAAAATGGCCTAATTTTTAGTCCTGACAAATTGCCTGATCTTTGTTCTATAATAACTCTGGAATTTGTGTATAGATCATTAGCACGTTTACAAGAATCACGTTCATGACTGCTGCTCGGATATACTGCAGCCAACATTTGTATGTGTTTCTTAGTATAGAAAGTTTCAAATGATTCAAATGTATTTAAAACAAAAAATGCAAATGTATGGTTTAAATGAGAGGGTAGGTGGAACAGATGAATCGATCAGTTAAGCCTGAACAATTTAGTTAAATAGAAATTGCAGACTTGATGAATCTTATTTACCATCAAAATCCAAGATCAAATATGTTATGGTTATATACAGTTTCCTGTGAGAGAAGCTCCTAAAGTGTGTGTATGTCTCTATCTATCTATCTATCTATCTATCTCTCTCTCTCCGTCCCACGGTGATGAATGGCATTAACCTCGAAACAGCTGTCCGTGGGTAGGTTTCCTGGCTTGTACATAATCCATCCTGGGCTTTGCTTAAAGCTGTGTAATACAGCGAGCATATGCTTAAAAGGAGCCATGTATATAGTGGTTTTCTATTAAGAAAATGAGCGTGCATTGTGGTCTCATTTGCATGTCCCCGCCTCCGGTCTCCAAAGGTGCAGTGTAACAACTGTATTTCTGAGAAACTGTAGGATGAAATTTACAAGTCAAAAAACATTTTAACTCCTTGCAAAGAATACTTGCATATAATTTATGGTTACACCAATAGGACTTTACACATGCTAGAGCGCAAATACGGTAGTTTGCATTGCTCTGTAGGAAGATGACTACAGTCTATTCTGGGACATGTAGTGCACCAACCTGCAAATACAATATAAATTACACTGTTAAGACTTTAATAAAGGAAGCGGCTACATTTATATCACATATATATAGTTGCGATGCTGGTGACATTTGCAAGGTTGCAACTTCATGACAAACATTGCAAAGCGAGGGGAGCCAGCAGCGCCGTCACACATGCAAGCCTTGCGAAGCGAAACAATGCAGCAGCTCAGTATTAAGGCTGCATTGTGAGGGGCGCAACGGCAAGCCAAGAGGGTAACTCTAAAAACACACCAAAAAAAAAAAAATATGTAACAAATATAATACACTCACAGACAGCACAGGGGGGGGGGGGGAGAGCCTGGGAGTGAGGTTGCAAGCGATTTTGAGCCATATTTGGGGGTTTTGGTCAATCCAGAATCAGTTAAGCGAGGATAAAAATGGCGGACGAAAATTAGCAATGCCAGGCTTGCGGAACTTAGAAAATACACAACGCCAAAGACAGTAACACTTACACCAACAACGCCAGGCACACAGGACTTTGAAAATAAAATAACTGGCTTTCAGCGCGTAACACTCAAGCATACAGCAGACACATGGAAAGAGACAGGTGGGAGATGGTGGAAAGAGATGCAAGGTTATTGAAACCTGCAATGAGCGGCCCGTACAGTAGGCAGAAGGAAAGGCTTGCAATGTGCGCCAAAGGCGCTAATTGTGAGCCACGGGATGAGCACCAAAGGCTGAGTACCGCAAGTGGGAGAGGCTTGCAATGAGCGCCAAAGGTGATCAGTACAAATCAAGAAAGTTGAATTACACAGGGGAGAGGCTTGTAATGAGCGCCGAAGGTGGTCAGAGGAGCAAAAGTCTCACGTTGTGTGGCAAACAGCATTGTCAGCCTTACAATTTTAATCCCATCATTTGTGACGAGCAAGTTCCTAATTATATATAACTGCTTGTGTAAATGTTGTAGTCCGGTTCCAATTTTATGTAGCATTAAGGTGGAAAATTATGACCGCATCTATATTTTATTATATTAATGTTTATTCTTAAGGCAACAACATATTTTGTAGCGATATACAAGGGTTTAAGTACAAGGCAAAAACAATATTCACACATTGCAAAAGAATGGAGCGCCTTCTCTTTGAGCTTAAAATCTAATGTTTTTCACAAAGCACCTTTTAATCCTTAGAATGCAAATTTGTTAATTTTCAATCTTATAAAAACATAATAGTTACCTTTTTAAATTAAAAAAAAAAAAGTTGTTTTTTCAAGTCAATTTTTAAGATACATTTAATACATAGATTTGCTGTTTAAATTTTAGTTTTCTAGCTAAAAATATACATTTAGGACTTTTTATGTTTTGGATACGTGCTCTGCTTGTATTTGTATAGCAATAAATAATGAACATTTCTAGAACATGATTGTTTTGTAACTCCAAGTACTTGCTATAAAGATACTGTGTTTATTAAATCTTTTTTTTTTTTGCTCTGTGATCTAAGATGGACTGCTGCTTCAGTAGTTCATTTTCTGAAGCCTGCTCTGGCATTATTAGTGCATCGTCTGTTTTTACCTATTCCATGTTCCTATCTGCACTTCTGAAAAGATAACTGAAGTTGAAACATGACTAGAGGAATGCTGTGTTTATGTGTATTCCTGGCCTATAGGCTCTTTTTAATTGGATGCCACTGAAAGGATCACCCAGTAGATAGATGGATATCTTTGCAAAGCAGAGTGCAGCTTTTGCTCACATGTATCTTAAGAAATCATTAAAATGAGACTTGCTCTTTGTGTGTGTGTGTGTGTTAATTACTAAACTCCTGGTGACAGAGCAGACCTGCCTGTTAAAACTTGTGTTGCAATTTATGGATTAAAAGCCACACCTCTGGGGGAACATCCGCACCAGGGCTGTTTTGTTGTTGGAGACAGAGTTTGTTTGAAGCCACTGTTCTTCTTTAGTAGCCTTACGAGTGGTGACATAACATTAACCCCTTGAGTCAGGAGACATACCATACGTGCCTCATATAACTTGGTAGACTTCTCTGGCCTGACAGTGCCCCAGGACATGTAAATCATATAATCTGAGCTTTCTGTTTCTATTCACTTTGTATGTAAGGTGTTGATCACTTTGGGATTTGTCTGTTGAAGGATTCCTTGAGAAAAGGGCGTGAATAAGAAATTATAATGAAATCTGTGATTTTAATGACTGAACAAAGACACAAGCACAGTCTCAATAACAGTATAGGGATATGGTCTATATTCTGCTATGTACTAGTCTGCGTATGTTCAACTATATTAATAAAGATGAGACATTTTTCACTTGCGAGTCGAGGTATCTCCATCCCCTATCTTATTCCACAGAGCCTTGTTTGGAAAAAAAAAACACTTTAGTAAATGAGCTAGGAAGCATAACGTAGTAATTAATTTCTCAATTTAAATATATAACACACATATATAAACACACAACAAGTTATTTTTATTAACATAGTTTGTTGCTGTTGGTTTTGTATTTACCCCTCTTTAATTCCATGCCAAACTTTCTATACGTTTTTATACGCTATTTCTCAGACTAGCCCAAGGACCAAATATATTTTGGGAAAAAACTTTACGTTTTTAACAACCATCAATTAAATCCAGATAATATTGTTATTTTAGAAAACGTTACTTGTGTTTGGATGCTTCTATGACTTTGCAAATTGCTGCTTTTTGGCCTGGAGCAAAATGAGAGGATGATTCTTCTGTGAGTTACACTTCCATTTAATATATATATATATAATCTCCTTATTCAAGCAAAATTAAATATAATAGTTAAAGCCTATGAGCCTCTTTCAATTGAGGCTTTCGGGAGATCCGGACTCGGAAATGGAGCCTGCAAGTCACTTTGCTATTCAATTGGCGTCATTTTGCAGGCTCTGATCGAGTTACGGGCGCCAGCCTGCGATTCATTTTTTTTTTTTTTTTTTTTTTTAAATCGCAAGTTAATGCCCCTCCAAGCCTTTGATCTTTCATGGCCGCAAGAGTTGCGAATGCTAAAATCCCAAATCGCTATTCAATTGCTCCGATTTCCCCCTCGCTAACCACTCTGTCAAGCCCACGAATGGCAAAAGTCGAACCACAAGTTACAGGTACCAAGGAAGTCTCGCAAAGGGCTTAATGACATGTACGGAGCACTGTAAATGTATATATAAACAACAAAGGGAAAGTGATGTTAGGTCTTAGAATTAATAGCACACCATTCTCAAGCTTGCAAATCAGCCCAAAAAACAATCTTGATTTCATGTTTAATTTCAGTGTTACATTGATCCCGGCAGTAAATGTGTTAATACATATAATGGAACTTGCATGTAATAGAATATCATATTTATGGCTTTATCAATATTGTATTACATCTGGAATGTGGGACCAACCGTAACTCATAATTCAAGCCCGTAGGACTTTGAAATCCAACCTCCATTTTTCATTGAAGTTCTAAGGGCTTGAACGTGATCGATGACGCAAGGCTGTAACTCGCGGTTAGGAACAGACCATGTAATGGCTGTTTCTAACCACGAGTTATGGCCTTGCATCGGCAAACATGTTCAAGCCTGCTACTTTCGATAGCGCACATTGCAAACCACGCTATTGGGCCGGGAGTTGCGATCCGGGCCAATTGAATAGCACCATAAGTTGCGACCCATGCAGGGTTTACAGCAGGCCCGCAGACATATGGCCTACTCCGTTTGAGTGAGACTCAATAAATGGGCCAACAATTTTTACGAAGGCTAAATATATAAAGTAAAGTTCTACAAATATATCCTAGATAACTCATGCATTCAGTAAACTGCTATAGGGTTGAGGGATTTTTGTTACAAGGACCGCTGAAATGTAAAATAACTCATTCAGTGCCAAAGGAGCCTGGCCAGCATAAAATAGCCATGATTTTTTTTCCACTATGGCTCCCAAGGAGTTAATTTTGTGCACCTACATTTTTACTATCATTATATGACTTCCTTACGCATACTTTGATAGATATAATGGTGAATGCTTGTTATGGACTTTCTTTAAAGGTATACATCCTACAGAGAATATCTAGCCTTGGGCTGCAACCTGACTCTCGCTTGTACCCTTCAGTTTTCATAGCCTTTCCCCACCTTTAAAGTGCCTTCTAAATCCATTGAAATGCTAAAAAGGCTAGTAAGACTTACTAAGGTATTAAGGCAAATAGAAAGTGCAGCCCTTACGTGACCTTATTGTGCTGTGTATCAAGTGGTATTGTTTTGTGTACTTTTCACGGATTATCTGCTCAAGTTAGAGTGCTTGGTTTTCATAATAATTAATGCATATAGCCTGCTTCTCTCAGAAGGGACACTAATCAGTTGGTTTTATTTTTGCTTTTTTTCTCTCTTTTGTAAATCGAACAGATTACAAATATAGATACGATGCAATATCTTCTGACTTAAGTTTATCAAGACCTCTTAACCTTTTTACCTTGAACATGGCTGCATTACTGTAGAAGAAATTATGTTGAGGGTTAAGGACACAGTCAATGCTTTTTTGTTAACCTGCTTTGGCCCCTGGAATGGGAGCTGTGATGCAGATAAGGTTCAAATAATATAGATTGTAAAGTAGTATTCATCAGTGCCAGAGACCCTATCTGCATACAAGAACCCCAGGTTTCTATAGCAATGGTTGCACCCACTACAGTATAATTGCATAGTATGTATGTATTTACCAAGGCTACCTTATCATGTGTATATACCATTCATATGTGTCTTTAGTAAGTAGTCTTTTTTTTAATAATGCTAGCATGTGTCAGACTAAGAAAGTACAATTTTACCACATCTACTGTGAGACTATTGCTTGAATATACCAAACTTTAAGTATGAGTAAATAATACATAACAACTGCATGCTACATAAAGAAATTCTCTTCATTTTAATATTTTAGTTTCTGGTAAAATGACGATCAGCTTGGCTTCTGTGACCATTCCTTGGTTGGGAAGCACTTCCTTGAACAAGCTGCAGCAGAGCAAATTGATTCTCCTTCAGATTCCAGCTTTCTGTGCAGCAATCTGAGATAAAGAGGAAGGCTGGGTCACAGAATACACTTCTTGGAAGTATTGGAAAGAGTACAGTGAAATTTGAATAGGACCCCAGGTACTTTCCACATTTTTTTCAACCTATTTTCTTTTTTTTCAAAATGCATGTTTTGTAATTCCGGATGCCTTTTATTTATTTATTTATTATAAAATAAGAAAATTGGCAAAGGTGACATATATCTCTGTATAGACTTCAGAAAAATACAGAGAAGTAATGCAATAATGTCTGATGTGCTTAACTGTTCCACTATAACAATGTTCCACTTATCTTTTTTTTTTCAAAAGTTGTAATTTCTGGAAATGATATGAGGTTGATATAGACGTGCAGGACCTCTTGTTCTAATCGTTATTTTTCATTTGTAAGTTTGCTAGTATTCAATTTTGTAAGGTGCTTTGAGGAAAACCACAATCTACATTAAATTTTAAGCTCATAGTCAGGGCCCTCCATCATTTGGCAAGTGCTAATATTATATATTGTTTTGTACTTAACCCCTGGATAGCGCTGTGGAATATATTGGCACATTACAAATAAATGATAATGATAATATAAAAAAGAATAAAGTTCTTTTTTGTTTGAACTATTTCATTCCTTTATATATGGTAGTTTTTATCATATTGCCTCTATATTTTTCCCCGATCCAAGATATGGACAACGCAAAAAATATTTAAGGTCATAAAGTCTTTCCTTCTCGAAGTATACTTGTAACATAAAAATATATGCAGGGCATATCACAAATTCTTTAAATTCTTTATTTCCTGTTTTTTATGGTTTCTTATATGTTTTCCAAATATTAAAAACATTTTTTTTTTTAAAGGAGGCACATTAGAAAATTCCATTCTCCAATAAGCCTTGTGGTTGAGACACCATTCTGTTTTCAGAGAAAAAAATGTAAGTGGCCCTAGGTCAGCTGCATTGATTTAATGCATTACTTAGGCTGCCAGAACTGAGGTAGAATCTCCTCCGACTGCATCAGGAGTGCCTCAAGCCTCTGTGATTCCTTTTGATCAAATCTCTGTGAAAGATGAGTGTCATGCCCTCTCCAAGCCAGCTGTGAGGGGACTGCCCTGTGACTCTGAGAGCATGCTGGAACAGAGCACACCAGGGCACTGAGGTGAGAGCATGCTGCAGAGGTGAGACAGGCAGACACTAACTTAGAGGTCCCACACAACACCAAGTGGGAGGATCTCATCCACTCCCCAGTGCACAGTCTTGGTATTCATCAGACCTTGAGGTGCTCAGATCCAGACAGGGCTAAGAAGGCGTGTGATGGTTCTGCATTAGTACTTGTACAGACAGGAGTGTGCTTCATCTGCATAGCTGGAGAGCTCATTGAGGGAATGAGGAACTGCCTGGGACTTGGGGACATGCATTCTCTCTAGAAATGGTCAAAGTAAGGAAACTTTTTCTCTGTATTTTTTCTTTTTGTTTGTTTTCTATAGTCTACGTTAAAGCAAAATTATACGTAAGAAGTTTTATAGAAAAGTTGAAATTGTAATCTAATATTGTAATAGTATGGGTGTGTTTATATATGCGTGTGTGTGTATGTATATGTGTGATTATATATATATATATATATATATATATATATATATATATATATATATATATAAGAACACGTATACAATTTTATGATAAAAGTAAACTTACAGGATGTAGGTAGATCTAATATATATATATATATATATATATATATATATATATATATATATATATATATATATATATATATGTTTTAAATCTACATACATCCTGTAAGTTTACTTTTATCATAAAATTGTATACGTGTTCCAAATTTCATTCCATATTATACTTCAATAAGTGACAATGTGGCTTTAAATGAATGGTAGATAAAGTGCTTTAAGCCAATGCATTAACATCCTTATGATGCAGGAATGCTCTTAAGAGCAGGCAGTAAAAAAAAAAAATATTCCTGAAGTCCTTTTGAGGATTATTAGTGTCCGGTGATATGTTGGTGTAAATTATGCATACAATCTTCTCCTTTTTATTGTACAGGCTGTTGCTGTCCTTCCTCATAGCATATTCTATGTTCATATCTTTAAAACCTACTTAGCCACTTTACTTAGAGTGAGGTGGGACCTGCACATCAGTGTGCATTAAATACTCTTAATTACTTGGGATGTTTTTATATAGTACTTAGTGAAGATGTGGTCCATTAACTTTGTAAACAATTTATTGGAGAATTTTAAATAAACATTTTTGTTGAAAAGCTCAAAAAAGAGACTCTCTTTTTTTTTTGTAGGAGAGAGGGGACAAACACTCCCTCCCTGTATATTTGATACAGAACAATCAATAGAATAAAAGATGGCTCTAACTGTACAATATCCATTAAAGCAAATACTTCTGAAAGGTGTGCCAAGACTATTCTCTGAGTTTGACATAATGGTTAGAGTGGAAAGTGGATAGCTTTTAATGTGTGCTTAAAGCCTGTCCTGTGTTTAGGTGGCTGTTATTTCATTCCCTCTTGTGGAGAATTAATCTGTGATTATCTCCTTAGACTATACTCTCCAACAGAATTCAAAATCATGTAGCGTCTTGGCTTCATGAACTGTACAAGCTTATTGTTTGTCTTATCTGTTCGGTGAGCTAACGCTATGTTGCAAGACCTTGGGGCATGTTGTGTTGCTTCGTGTTCCTGGAGCCTACAAGTGAAGTCAGCTTCATTAGTTTCATGATGGCACATCAGTACATGGCTGGTGTTGCCGCTTCCTCCCAGCAAGTCCTGGAGCATGATCTGGGCTGCCTAGGTTTGGATAAGCTTGTAAGGATTTGTCAGCCAGATGTGACACGATTGTCAAGAGGCAAGTAAAGGAGGAGATCTGATATTAATCAGTGCATAGCTGGAAGCCAAACTTTCTCAAAGGCAGTGTAGAAACATGTTCTTCTCATTTACTGCTCCGGTTTTCTTCCATGGAGCTGCCACTGTCTCAATTGCATGCTTTATTACAGAGTGTATTGGCTAATGGTCTTTTTTAGCATTGATGTGCATGTCTCGCTGCAAACAAACTCTGTCTTTTTGAAAACTATGGCTTGTTTTGTTGGTTTAACTGCAAATCTGCCAGTTGCATCACTCTTCACGTAAGATCTGTTTAATAGGAATTCTGGCATGAAGACTGACAGTAATCAAAAGGACAAAAATGGGTTTCAACTTGTATGAAATTTGATGTACAGTGCCCCTGTCTGACCTGCAACATAGTTTGAGGTAGCCTGTGAGCGGATATGTCTAATACTTCATTACAGTGGTTCCTTTCATTCGGCCACAAAAAATATAATTTATACCTGCATTTTAAATAACAACTCTTTACTTTTCACCTCCAAAGTTTCAGAGATTTGTTGGCCATTTCATATCCTTGAAATTGTCATTTAGGAAAAAAATGTGGCTGATTAAAATAAGGTGATAATATGGTTTTCAGTCTTTTTACTGTAAAGAAACCTTTGCTGTGGGTCTGACTCCCCAGTACCAAACAATATCTGTAAATACTCAAATTCAGGAAACTGCATGAAAAACTAAAATAGATTCAGATTTTCTTTTTAGTGATATAGGTTTGTATGAAATGAATTGGCTTAATGAACCATTTTTTAAAAAGGCAGATTTTGTTTTAAACTCATTTCTTCCAAGAAACTACTTTTTAATTTAATCTTGGCCACAGAGGTAGCACTGTCTCCTACACCTTATCTACTTTTATAATGAACATAAAAGCATATTACACACGTGCTCCCAAAAGTGGACAATAATAAACTTGACTGAATTATACCACTCAATGTACCTTTCTTACAGATGTTGACCTAAACCCCAAAGTGCACACACGTCCATGTAATCAAAGCATGATGCTTGTTATTTTCTAGCCTTTGTCTCTAATGCATGTTTCCTCTCCTTATCTCTACTGTCAGTTTAGAAATCAAGACAGCTCTTGTTGAGGAGTGTGTCAAGCATATCACAGGAAATAAAAATGGCACCCCACTTGCATGTTTAAGTCTTGGTTGTAATCTTTAAGACACACTTCAGTTTTAATGCTCAAACTGACAAATCTTTTTTTTTTTTTTAAATATGTGGGATATGGTCTGGGTCTGTCACAATACTCCTGTGTTCTGTATCACCTTCATTTGAGATGATCAAATGTTGTTTAAACATTGTCATTTTTCTATGGTAAGTGATTTTAAACTTACTTCCAATAAGTGACTCACTATATCTGCTTGTACATACTTTTTGTAAGTACTGAACAAAGCCCACAGATTTATTCATTTAGCAGCATTAAAACAGTAATTTAACCTTCTTTTATCATTACTGGACACTGGAAGACAATATTCACAATAGATTTGCCCTCAACTAACTTTCTTTCTGGTAACAACCCAATAGCATTGACCAAATAAGATAATATTTAAACATACAATTGTATTCTTTCTTGAAAAAGTGTCCAATGAGAAAAAAATATTCCTCAATGACTTTTTGAAAATCTAGACCAGCAAGAGACATAGTCTTCTACTATATGTTGAACTTCAATATCTAAATAATCCTTTAGTTATCTGACTGTTACAGCGGTAACATTGCACCAATAGAGTCTCAAACTCCAGGTGCTCCCCATCCTGTTTGCTGAGACCGAGCATAGCACGGCTGATGTACACTGTAGAATCTCATCCAGTCACAAATACTGTGTCACTGTAGCCGTGCTCCCCTTTTGCTTGGCCCCGTAGCTGTGTCACTGTAGCCATGCTCCCCTTTTGCTTGGTCCTGTAGCTGTGTCACTGTAGCCGTGCTCCCCTTTTGCTTGGTCCCGTAGCTGTGTCACTGTAGCCATGCTCCCCTTTTGCTTGGTCCTGTAGCTGTGTCACTGTAGCCGTGCTCCCCCTTTGCTTGGTTCCGTAACTGTGTCACTGTAGCCGTGCTCCCCTTTTGCTTGGTCCCGTAGCTGTGTTGGCTGTAGCTGTGCTCCATTTTTGCTTGGTCCTGTAGCTGTGTCACTGTAGCCGTGCTCCCCTTTTGCTTGGTCCCGTAGCTGTGTCACTGTAGCCGTGCTCCCCTTTTGCTTGGTCCCGTAGCTGTGTCACTGTAGCCGTGCTCCCCTTTTGCTTGGTCCTGTAACTGTGTCACTGTAGCCGTGCTCCCCCTTTGCTTGGTTCCGTAACTGTGTCACTGTAGCCGTGCTCCCCTTTTGCTTGGTCCCGTAGCTGTGTTGGCTGTAGCTGTGCTCCATTTTTGCTTGGTCCTGTAGCTGTGTCACTGTAGCCGTGCTCCCCTTTTGCTTGGTCATGTAGCTGTGTCACTTTAGCCGTGCTCCCCTTTTGCTTGGTTCCGTAGCTGTGTCACTGTAGCCGTGCTCCCCTTTTGCTTGGTCATGTAGCTGTGTCACTGTATCTGTGCTCCCCTTTTGCTTAGTCCTGCAACTGTGTCACTGTAGCCGTGCTCCCCTTTTGCTTGGTCCTGTAACTGTGTCACTGTAGCCGTGCTCCCCTTTTGCTTGGTCCCGTAGCTGTGTTGGCTGTAGCTGTGCTCCCCTTTTGCTTGGTCCTGTAACTGTGTCACTGTAGCCGTGCTCCCCTTTTGCTTGGTCCTGTAACTGTGTCACTGTAGCCGTGCTCCCCTTTTGCTTGGTCCTGTAACTGTGTCACTGTAGCCGTGCTCCCCTTTTGCTTGGTCCTGTAACTGTGTCACTGTAGCCGTGCTCCCCTTTTGCTTGGTCCCGTAGCTGTGTTGGCTGTAGCTGTGCTCCCCTTTTGCTTGGTCCTGTAACTGTGTCACTGTAGCCGTGCTCCCCTTTTGCTTGGTCCTGTAACTGTGTCACTGTAGCCGTGCTCCCCTTTTGCTTGGTTCCGTAGCTGAGTCACTGTAGCCGTGCTCCCCTTTTGCTTGGTCCCGTAGCTGTGTTGGCTGTAGCTGTGCTCCCCTTTTGCTTGGTCCTGTAACTGTGTCACTTTAGCTGTGCTCTCTTTTTGCTTGGTCCTGTAGCCGTGCTCCCCTTTTGCTTGGTCCTGTAACTGTGTCACTGTAGCCGTGCTCCCCTTTTGCTTGGTCCTGTAACTGTGTCACTGTAGCCGTGCTCCCCTTTTGCTTGGTCCCGTAGCTGTGTTGGCTGTAGCTGTGCTCCATTTTTGCTTGGTCCTGTAGCTGTGTCACTGTAGCCGTGCTCCCCTTTTGCTTGGTCCCGTAGCTGTGTCACTGTAGCAGTGCTCCCCTTTTGCTTGGTCCCGTAGCTGTGTCACTGTAGCCGTGCTCCCCTTTTGCTTGGTCCTGTAACTGTGTCACTGTAGCCGTGCTCCCCTTTTGCTTGGTCCCGTAGCTGTGTTGGCTGTAGCTGTGCTCCATTTTTGCTTGGTCCTGTAGCTGTGTCACTGTAGCCGTGCTCCCCTTTTGCTTGGTCATGTAGCTGTGTCACTTTAGCCGTGCTCCCCTTTTGCTTGGTTCCGTAGCTGTGTCACTGTAGCCGTGCTCCCCTTTTGCTTGGTCATGGAGCTGTGTCACTGTATCTGTGCTCCCCTTTTGCTTAGTCCTGTAACTGTGTCACTGTAGCCGTGCTCCCCTTTTGCTTGGTCCTGTAACTGTGTCACTGTAGCCGTGCTCCCCTTTTGCTTGGTTCCGTAGCTGAGTCACTGTAGCCGTGCTCCCCTTTTGCTTGGTTCCGTAGCTGAGTCACTGTAGCCGTGCTCCCCTTTTGCTTGGTTCCGTAGCTGAGTCACTGTAGCCGTGCTCCCCTTTTGCTTGGTCCCGTAGCTGTGTTGGCTGTAGCCGTGCTCCCCTTTTGCTTGGTCCTGTAACTGTGTCACTGTAGCCGTGCTCCCCTTTTGCTTGGTCATGTAGCTGTGTCACTGTATCTGTGCTCCCCTTTTGCTTGGTCCTGTAGCTGTGTTGGCTGTAGCTGTGCTCCCCTTTTGCTTGGTCCTGTAACTGTGTCACTGTAGCCGTGCTCCCCTTTTGCTTGGTCCCGTAACTGTGTCACTGTAGCCGTGCTCCCCTTTTGCTTGGTCCCATAGCTGTGTCACTGTAGCCATGCTCCCCTTTTGCTTGGTCCTGTAACTGTGTCACTGTAGCCGTGCTCCCCTTTTGCTTGGTCCCGTAACTGTGTCACTGTAGCTGTGCTCCCCTTTTGCTTGGTCCCGTAGCTGTGTCCCTGTAGCCGTGCTCCTCTTTACTTGGTCCTGTAGCAGTGTCACTGTAGCCGTGCTCCCCTTTTTCTTTGTCCCGCAACTTATTTTATTTGTTCCATGTTAGCTTGGGACAAACACATCTGTAAAGTCACCTGAACAGACTACTACAATCTTACCCTGGTTAAGTGTCACAAACTGGTAAGAATATTTTATGTGATGTGACAAAGTGGTTGTTCCTAATAACTTGCAGACCTATTCATAGAATAGTTTCCAAGGGAGTATATGTATATTATTACATACAGTGGTACCTTGACGGCAGGTTGAGCATCAAACTCCCATAAGGAGAAAGGGAAATTGTTTTTCGCAACTCCAATGAGTAATAAGGTAACGTAATGAGTACCAAGGTTTTTTTCCCATTCAGATAGGTTAAGCAACTAAACTGTTGAGTTCCCGAGGAGATTGAGAACCAAGGTACCACTGTAATTAATTGTACACATCGCCTTTGTAATGTACCCCAAAAACAAATAATCCCATATGATCGATTCATACAAAATGTTGCTGCATCAATTTCTTGCCTTTACCTCTTGCAACACTTAAGTACATCCTAGTATACCAGTCCCTGTTTTGCTGACTACAGGCTGCAAATTTTATACACTGTAGTGCAGTTCCACTCCACATCTGATTTTACTTTCTTTATATCAAATCTATCTGTTTTCAGCATAAACTCCTGCGGCTAGCTAATGCGCATTGAGTAGAGCCTATTCACTTGCTTCTGGCTAAATACAACAGCATGAAATAGTACTCCTAAATTTAAAACAATAATTTTTACGAGTGCAAAATATATTAATTTGCAACATTTTTCCTTTTTTTCAATTGCAAGGTTTATTTAATCACTAATAACATTTTTATTTATTTTTATATTGTTTTTATTACACTTTCATATACCTTTATTTTGTATAGGTTAAATACTGACCAGTTTTAAAGACTTTTTTTTTTATAGGCATACTTCATGTAAGAGAAAAGCAAAAATTTCAATTGTACTTCTGATATCCTGCTAGATCTTGTAGACGTGATAAATTGGGTGGCATGTTATACTAAAGTCAAAACATTATGGTAATCTGCTGCTTTATAATGCTCATCACCCTACAGACTGGAGTTTGACTTTGTGAAGAACATGCAGAAATACACTATTCTGAAAATAGGCAATTTCTAACAGAATATTAAAGAGTCTAGTATCTTCTGCATGGCACTGAATGGGTTACACTAGATCTGATGTAAAAGTCTGAGTGATCTAATCCTTTCCTACATGAGTTGGCCTTTTATGTTTCATCTGTTAAACGATAATGAGACATTACTTGTATTGTACAACTATTTTGTCTATAATAGCATCTCCAGCGTATATCAGATTATACCCACATGCTGTTAGTAGACACTTCTAAACATTGCTGCATGGCTCATGATCTTGCTATGCTCTTGAATCAAGTGATTGTCTGTCTGTTGCTCATCTACAACTGCATGTTATTGTTGGCCATTTTCCTCTGCAATAGAGCCAAAAAATGACACAGCTTGGATTTTACCTCCAAGATTTTGTTGGTTTATGGTGTGACTACAGATCATAGATCTACAAAAGTATTAACAAGGTCACAGATTTATTGACAGTAAAGTGGATTGCACATGAGCATTTCCATTGTCATACCATAGATACATTTTTACAATTACTGTCCATATAGAGTGTGTGATCCAGTATTTCCTTCAGGTTTCTGTATGTGAAATTGAACAAATTAGAATAGAAAGCAATGTAGATAAACCTTAATTTCCAAGAACATGTCTTTTTTATTGGAAATGTCAGAACATAACAATGTGGATGGTACAGTAACGTTCTCATTGTCTCTAGCTTAACATTCAGTAAAGTGCCCAAATTTAAATATTGTATGTTTCTGCTTTCACATGGTGGGTATTGGCTACTTATTAATGTTTATAGTTTAATAATGTGTACTTATTCAGTTTTTTTACAATTAAACATTAAGTACGATAATGTGTATGTCCACCATATAGTGTATAGAAACATTTGTTTTCTCTATCTGATATGAAATTTATGGGGCCATCTAGTCAATGTTATCTACCTAAAAAGCTTTCCTTAACAAGACCCTGTGATAACCTTATACTTTACTCAGGCATGCTTGAATTCCTTTACAGAGTTTGAGCAGCCTCCCAATGGAAGCAGTCATAACAACTTATATAAAAGCCATTTTTTTTAAACAGTACTTTCTCACATTACCCCTAAATCTTTCAATCTTAGCTTCACTTCATGACTTTTCTGTGTTCTTTTTACTGACGTGCTAATGTACAATATTAAACAATTACTTAATTCTGTTTAAATAATGTAAACATTTTTACTTACTTTACACAAGTCTTTTAAATTCTTGTTTTTGTCATCTCTGAAAGAGTTAAGATTTGATTTTCTACAGAAGTCATTAGTTTTAACACAGTGAATATCTCTGATCAGGGTGGTAGCTGTTTGAGAGCATTTGCCAAGAAGTGCTTTCAAAAAGTAACCTGACCTTCTGTTTTGTGTGTTAGTGAGTGCATTCCAAGGAATGAAATTCAGCTGTTTGCGGGGAAGGAACCAAAGCACAAAATGAATGAGGTATGTTTTTCAATTTTTAACCTATATGTTTATTAAATGTCTTTTTTTTGTGAAGAAAAAAATTGCGTGTGTGTGTATATAATATAATACAATTATAATAAATATTGTATAAAAAAATTGTTCGTATAACTATATTAAAATTTGCTGTAGTGCTTAATATACAATAAGTGCCTGTAATTATGTATTTTATGTCTTCGTCAATATGGCAAGTGAGAATGCAACTCTAAAAACATATTAATTTTATTTCCAACTTTCATATTGTTGCTCTCAAGCTAATGCTCAAAAGCATAATTAAATAGATATTATTTATAAGGAAACCTAATTGATCTGAATTCTAAACTGCATTTTTACTCTTTGTACAGATAAAAGAGCTAACAATACATGTAAAACCACAGACCGCAACAAAGTAATGAGGTTGCTACATTTTTATAATGTAAAAACAAGGCAAATAATGTGAAATAGGTTTTAAAAATGTTTGGTTTAAATTTATTTTCTATATTGGATCATTTTATCTATTCTATACAGATGTTAGCATTTCATTAGCTGTATATTCTGCATGTTTTACAACTGGCTGGACTCTGAGATTAGTGTTCGACTCCAATAATCTGTTTTTAACCCTAGTAGCACAAAAATAATTTCCCCCAGGTTTAATCTGTATCCTGGTCTTTGTTTCTTCTTACTATAACATTGGACAGTATATAGTAATACATGTGCACATGTTTGTTGGGCATATACCAATTATAAATAAAGCCTTCTCCCTTGCTCCTCACCATTCGCATCCAACTCTTTTGACATTTTCCAAGTACAGGTGAAGTTCTCCTTTTATCCGTCACTACATTTCTATATTATATTAAAGCCATGTAGCATACCCATTTTTATGTAGTATTAAAATAATTCTAGACAAAGCCAGAGAACCAGGATGCTATGACTACAAAAATATTACTGTTGGTCCCTAACTTTTTGTAGGTGGATATTCAGTATGTATCTATCTACAAATGCAATTTTCTTGGCCATACAAAAATAAGTATCCACTAAATGTGTGATTTAGAATTTGTCCACCTAGAAATAAGTATATACCAACTGAAAAAGCCCATGATCATGATTTAAAGATGTCTATCTAAGTTAAATACAATACAATAGCCACCAAACCAGCGTAGATTACAGGACTGGTTTATTTTATATGTGCTTACAGTCAGTGTGCATGGACTGGTGCTCTTGTACACACACATACGGTATCCAGATGGATAAGATACATGTAGTACTGTGTTCTGAAAATGAAAGTGAAGATTTTGCATTTGGGAACAATAAAGAACTAACATTCCCTGTAATCCGTTAGTGGTGTCTGTTGTGTACAAATTAACGGAGCAGCCAATATAAATGTAGTGGAAAACTTGGAATAAATAGTTGTTTTATAGGGCGGGAGGGGGGGTTGTCACCGCAAAAAACATGCAAGTGATTTGTTTTATATTTAAAGTGTGAGTATCCTCACCAGAGCATCTGAAAAATGGTCATGTGTAAAACAAATGACAGTCTTATTTTTTTTTCCAGTTACACATTTATCCCACGTTTTCTTTACATTTTTATCATGCTCATTGTTATGTGCTTTTCCAACAGCACAGATGTTTATTCAATAATGTTCTACCCTTACAGTGAGGTTTGAGTATTATAAGCCTGTTCCAATTAGGATTCCCTGTAATAGTGGTGGCCCTTAAACTGGACTACCTCTATCACAGGATGATGAACTTTCAAAACTGCAAGTCACAGATAAATATTAATATTCAAATCTGCCACTCCTGGCTCATGCTAAAGATCATTAGATAAGTAAAATCTTTTAATGTGCTTAGTTTTCCTTAGTTTTCCACTAATGATAAATTTACTGCCAATAGAAAAACAAAAATCTGAATCTATATTGCTATATTGATAAATGCACCCTATAAAGGATTCTCATATATAAAATAAATTAACAAATAAAAGCTCACTCACTGATCTTTGTGTATATATTTTTCTTTTCACCTTTTTTGTTTTCCAGTCAATCAGATGCACCTTGGTAAACTGTATCTGCCTGGGGTTCAAACCTGGAAAAATAAACCACCGCCATTGTGAGCAATGCAGACATGGATGGGTTGCACATGGTAAGCTGTTATCTAACCTATAACCCTGATCCCAGCTCTGAACTCCATTTATATTGATATTTTATCTGATAAGTCTTTTTTCTGATTTTTTGTTTTTAGCACTAAGCAAATTAAGGATACCACACTTCTATCCCACGAGCCAAGTTGAGATTGTCCAGTCCAGCGTAGTATTTGACATTAGTAGCCTCATGCTCTATGGGACTCAAGCCATTCCAATTCGCCTGAAAATCCTGCTGGACCGACTATTCAGTGTCCTCAAGCAAGAAGAGGTCTTGCAGATTCTTAATTCACTGGACTGGACACTCCAGGATTATATCCGTGGTTATGTGCTTCAGGTAATCTTCATTTCAACTATATCCATGTCATCAAACTACTATTGGACTACTACTTATAAATTAAAAGTATTAATAATGATCTGTAAAATAACTGTAGATAAAAGGCTAGTACAATGTACACAAATAACATTGTGATTTTGTTGTGACAGAGTCTTTTTTAAAGAACCACTATTGTATTATATTTACAATATTTTGAAGAACTGTACTCCAAGAGCTCTTTAGAAGAACTATACCTGAGAATAGGCAAAAGGCAAAAAAATCAGTGCTTCTTACCTAGTAGATGAAATTATGTAATAGACATCATTTTTAGCAGCTTTTTCAATATGTGTGTCTTGGCAAATAAAAAGATAGAAAAGGCAATGACCGTCTACAGTAAAGGATAATTGTATATAATGGTTAACTGCTAAAACCATTTTGCCCATTTATTAAGTTTTGTCTTGTAAATACACAAATTCAGTGGCCCTTTAACAAAATACTTAAATATTTAGCTGCAACTAAAACAAAACTTTTTAACTCTATTTTCCTGCAAAAAAAGATATTTGAGGATATTTTGTGGAAAAACTGGAGAACTTTTCCATCAGAATCTGGCCTATACTGGGATATTCAAATTAAATGCACATGTGTCAACAGTGGTCATGTTAAACCATTTCTAAAGTTTACAATAACAATACTATTTCTGTCTGCAAACACAAGCCATAAAAGTCCGGTTTAGTTTATTATTTTTTCAACTCCAAAATGATTCTAAAGCAAAATGCAAACTATTATTTCTCAGCCCATCCAATTAAATTGTAATTAGTTTCCATATACTTGGTAATGGTGCAGGTTAACTCTATCCTGCTTTGCTAATTAAACGCCACTTGAGAGGTTGTAGTCCTGCTGCTGGCTACAATTACGTTTTTATGCAAAGCACCATTACCGTCTTTTTATGATGACACAGATCAATATTTAATGATCTGGATAATCTTGCATTTTAGTGTTGGGATTAAAAATATGGAATCAATTACCTTGAACCTCTACAGCATGAAAAAATTATGATGATCCATTCTTCATCATCTTGGAAACTCTTACGTGCACTGTGAAAAATCTCAGTAGGCTATCAAATACATGTCCTGTGCTAAAATATTTATTGTAGTTATTGGGAAAAGTAAGACATGGCCAGAGTTTGAAATAACTCCAACACTCAAGTGTAATTACAGCTGTGCTTTGCGAACACTGGCAATAGATCAATATCTGCTCATTTGTTCTCTGATCTTAGTAGCCGGGAAGATTATTAAACTTGCAATGAAAAAAAAATGTACTTGACTTAAATGAGCAGCTAATTTGAGACTAAAATTGCCATGCATTTTATCTCTAAATTTAAAGAGCATGTAACTATTTAGCTGCATATTACTCTATGAAAAAATAATTTATCACAGTATTTGTATAACATGTGAGTGTCTTTGAAGATTTGGGGAAACGTGTAGCTCGGAAGTGATTCTATATAGCATGAAAATGGTATTTATCATAATATCTGCGAGAGACCAAGGAGTATATTAATGGAAGGATAAGATTTATATCAAGGAGATAAAGGAGAAAATTATATGATATACCACTTACTTGTCAGAAAGTAACATTTCCCAGAGCAGTTCAGCCATGGCACTTTTTAAGGCTCAAACAATATTGAGGGAAACTCAGCACCTCCTAAATGGCTTTTGTGGAGGACTCATATCACTTTCCCAGTACTACAAAACACCTCGATCTTCAAAATCTTTCCCCTGTATCCATTTTTGTGACTAAGCAGTAATACAAAGCTTTCCACTGAGAGAAGGTTTTTTTTTTTTTTTCATGGAAGCACTGGTTATACAAAATGGGATCTCCAGTCTTCATAGAACACAGTTTTAGAAATTCTGCATTTAACAATACTGGTTAAGGTTAGATGTGTGAATAGCCTTCATAAGATAACAAGTGTGAAAGAGAGGTTGCAAAGCATAACCTCGGAAATGGAGAGGTCTTCACCTGTCTGTTTTCACTCCAATACATAATGAACGCCTCCGCTAGACTCCTCTTCCTTACTAAACGCTGAGTATCTGCAGCACCTCTCTGTCAATCGCTCCACTGGCTTCCTGTAGCCTCCACAATACAGTTTAAAATCATAACCCTAATCTATTTAAGCCCTCAACAACAGTGCACCCCCTTATAGATCTCATCTCAAAATATTCAGTCAACCGCTCTCTCCACTATGCTAATGACCTTCTGCTCTCCTCCTCTCTTATCTCTTTTTTTCATGCTGCTCTTATTCTTTGGGACTCCCTGCCTCCCTCCAATAGATTGTCCTCCTGCCTCAAGACCTTTAAAACCTTATTAAAAATGCATCTGTTTAAAGAAGCTTATCACCTTCATCCTTAATATGCACAACGCATCTATCGCTTTCCTTTTACCACTCACAAACAGTTTATACTGCAAGTCTGAGTTTTTAATCTTGCAATGAGCTTAAGGGAAAGTACTATGTACACTAGATTCTACGCTCAAAGACCGGGCCCTCCATTCATGTGCAATGTGTTTTTTGCCTTGTACTTCACCAACATATTCAGCAGCACCATACATGGGTTCATTACGAATTGTAATAATAATATTATAAGATATTCTCTTACATACCATGTGAGAAAATAAGCTTTGACTAATATCTTAAAATTAGGAGGTAAGCAAGACTTAGAAATGTATAATATAGCCACTAAAATCCACATACATAAACTGATTTTTAACTAATTTTGTTGTTCTTCATAATTTTTCTTTATTTAGGATACTTCAGGAAAAGTACTGGACCATTGGTCTATAATGACCGTTGAAGAAGAATTGGCAACTCTGCAGCAGTTCCTTCGTTTTGGTGAAACAAAATCCATAGTGGAACTCATGGCAATCCATGAAAAGGAAGGCTACTCTGTCATCGTACCCAGTGCTAGAACCAACTCTGACATTAGAGCATTCATAGAAAATAGCAACCTGAAGAGCAGTCCAATTATATCGCCTTCCTTGGAGAAAGTATCTTCATCCAATCTACACCCCTTTGAAAACATGATAAACAATATGGCGTTCACATTACCATTCCAGTTCTTCAGCCCTGTGCCTCCCCCACTGATAGGCTCCCCACCAGAAAGACCCCTTCCTGAAAGATGTCAAGACAGAGAGGAGAGTAATGAAAGCAAACACAATGTCCATATATCATTCTCTGAGAACAGCTTCTTAACATCCAGTTCTGCCTCATTTCATTTGGAGAATGAAGCCAGCATAAGTGCTCAAGATGTCATAACCAAAGCAGAAGACGATAGCCCTTTAAGTGATTACAGTTCACATAACACAGTGACAAACTACGAAATGTCTTCAGCTTCACCTGATGGTAAAATAAAGTCTGCTGATAGAAACGGCACTGGACCTAGGAAAGGTCGGGTCTATTGCACGGCTTGTGAAAAGACTTTCTATGACAAAGGAACTCTAAAGATACATTACAATGCTGTTCATCTAAAGATCAAACACCGGTGTACGATTGAAGGTTGCAATATGGTATTTAGCTCTCTACGTAGTCGTAATCGTCATAGTTCAAATCCCAATCCAAGACTTCACATGCCTATGAATAGGAATAACAGAGACAAAGATCTAAGGAATGGACTGATCATATCTGTATCTGAGGATCACAAAAGGTTTGGACCAAAAATAAACGGCTTGGACAGCAGACCTTCCACTAACTATAGCACTCCTGGTGCTGACCCGAAGTTACAATCTGGCCTTCCTAATATTGGCCAAACCTGTGTGCTTTTCCCCAACTTGAAAACGGTTCAGCCAGTACTGCCCTTCTATCGAAGTCCAATTCCACCTGCAGAACTTGCCAATACTCCTGGCATACTACCTTCCCTCCCTGTTGTTTCTTCATCTATTTCAGAAAAGCTAATTTCCAATGACTTTCCTCTAGATGCAATGCCCAAAAAGAAGTCTAGAAAATCCAGCATGCCCATCAAAATACAAAAAGAAACTGTTGATGCACCCAGTGATAATGCAGCAAATATAAGTTCTGAAGAAGACCTCCCTAAGCAAGTGGCCACTAATACCACTTATGAAACAACATATGAGAGTAAACCAGAAACACACAATTCAGATGGTCAGGAGAGAGACCATATACAGCCTTTGGTATTATTCAAGTCTAATGAGGAAAGCCAACAATCTGTTTTGGCTACAAATTATCAAAATGCGTCTTCGGACTCTGAAACTGAATTTAACTCCTTTGACGAAGAGAATAATAATAATGAACAAGAGCATCCATTAAAACACAGTTTCAGCGAAAATAAATATGAACACTCAAATCACTTTAATGTTGTAAGACAGTTGGCTGAACCTTCCCTGTACAATTTAGAGCAGCCAAAACATACAGATTCCGAGGACAGTATTGAGTTTCCACAACATCCTTCAAGTGGAGGCCTTTTTGGTGAAATCGCTAACAAGACTTCAAATTTCGAAAACTCTGCAGACATAGAGCGTAGGGAATCTCTCATGGAAAATCCTAAGGATGAATGTCGATTCCACTGTGAGATATGCATGAAAGCCTTTAAAAACCCCTACAGTGTTAAAATGCATTACAAGAACGTGCATCCCAAAGAAATGCATTTGTGTACAATTGATGGTTGCAGTGCTGCTTTCCCTTCGCGAAGGAGTAGAGACCGGTAAGAAACCTTTAGTACACAGAGAAATCTAATATAGACTTTCACTATAAAATATTAACATTATAAGTGCAATTAATTGAAATCGAAATTAAACAAACCTTCAGTTTTAACAATTCCATATTTCTAATAAAAGGTAGTACATTTTAGCTTTAATAGCTGTAAATCAGACAATCATCCGAACAGAAAATTGACGACACAATTAGGTCTAAACATGAAGACTATTTGAAAAAAAAATAACTTACTTGCTTAAAAAAGCTTAGTGCAGATATTCTGTGACAACTGTTCTTTATAGAACTATACTTGATAATGGTCAAAATAATTTTAGTCCTTAAGGTATTACCTGTTCTATGCACCTTGAATTTTAATGTTGAAATTCAAAATACCAGTGCTTTCAGTAGGTGGAAATCTCTCACTAGTTTACGTGGACATACCCTGCTGAAAAAGCAACTCAAAAAAGGCAATCCAACTCTAACTTTTTTTATATACATTTTATTGTCTGTTGTAAACATTTAAAACGTGTGTTTGAGAATATACAAATTATTTCTTTACTTTCTAAAAACAGATGCAATCTCCAAAACAGTATGTTGTAAAAATGGGATTGTAGTGGTCCTTTATAAATCCTTAACCACAATGGGCAGTTCTGCTTTGCTGCACACCAGTGAATCAGAGCTACGTTCCTACAATAGTATGTGTAAATTGTAAAAATACTCACAACATAGTGAAACTCATGCATGGTTAAAGGGGCATGGAAATCATTTTTTGTTTTATTGTTGCATCTGAAAGAGGTTATTTTATATTGCACTACAGTGTGTTTTCACTTCTCAAATCAAGATGTCAGACTTTTGTTTTTGTGCTCTTGGGGGGCTTGCCTTTTGTCAGCCAATGATGCTCTTCATTTCCTATTGTTTTTGCATGAAATTGATGAAATTGATATGATATTAAGTACAACAGTTTTTTAAGCATTTAAAAGATCACATTTTAAAGTTTTTAGATACATATTTCCTTATTCTAGCAAAATATAGTATGTTGAAAATGTGGATCCTGCAAAGCAAGTTTTGAAAAGCAATGTACCGTATTGGTCCGAATAGAAGCCGAACCCGCATATAAGCCGCACCTGTAAAGTTCAAGGGGAAAACATAGAAAAAAGATAGTACTCAAATATAAGCCGCACCCGTAAAATTGGAGAGAAAAAGACTCTCAAAGTGATCAGCCATTGCAAGAAACAGGCTTTCTAATTAGCACTGTAGCTTTTTTTGCAGGTTACAGGCCTTACAGGATGTTAGACCCACTATAACCATAAATCGCTATTCAATACCGCAGTCTCAAGCACGAATATCGGCACCCTTAACTCACAATCACGCAAATCGGCAGTAATTTTGCGTTCGCGAATAGAAGCGGCACACGTAACAAGCAAAATTCGCAAATCGGCAATGATTTTTTTTACGGTCGCGAATATAACCCGCACCCGTAACTCGCAAGCTCAAAAATCGGAAAAAAGGTGCGGCTTATATTCGGACCAATACGGTACAACTGTTAATAAGTACTTCACCATTTATTTGTACAGCTTTTTAGTATGAAACAATGTTAAACAGATGAGGAATAATAAACATAAATTGTAATCTGTATTTATATGCAGTGTCATTGTTAAATTCATTAATAATGCTATAGTAACTTAATATAATTGTCTTGGCACGGACTGGGATCTCCTATGAGTTTAGAAACTACTTTGTTGTTCTAGGCTTTGCCTTCGTACACAAAAATGCTATGACAGCAGACTCATAGGCAGAGGCTAGTGCTCTGCCACCCTCACTGGGAACTGAAACACTGGCATCATTAATGCCACTCTTGTAGCTTCCCTTAAGCTCCTCCCATTGATGAAAAAGTTTTAATGTTATGGGAAACCCCAAACAAATCTGGAATTTGAAAGAGACAATTTGTAAAGAAAGCAGATTTCATAGGGGGAAAAAATAGATTTTATTAATCATCATTTATTTAAGTACGTAAGTGCCCTTTTTAAGCATAATCAATATAATGATAGATAAAAGACATAGTAGGTTTGTGATTCAGATATCGATTTGTAAGAATAACTTGATTCTAGTGCATCTAGTTTTGCATTTTTTTTTTTTCACTTTCTGATAAAATCGTTTTATTAATGTCCGTTTTCAAGACATCCTTAGGGGACATATCTAAATTGAATATCTATAGATAATTTTATTAACAAGTGTTTAAAAGTTCTGTTTGTAGGGACCGCTTGGAATGTTTGAGTAAGCACAAAGGTCTTCTCCCAGTGGCTCATGCATATGAGTGTATTTGGTACTAAATGTATAAGCCAGTCAAACTGTGTTTCTCAACAGAATGTTTTGAAATGCTGGTGAGATACTATGTGTGATTGGTTAGTACATCTAACCTTACAAAGACCTTGTGTGCATGAGTTACAGAGGACAGACCTTTGTTGGGACTATTTGTAAGGTTCAAAAACAGAGCTTTTAAGTACTAAAGGACCTTAAGGACTAAGTAAAATATTTGGATTTGCAAACAGATACTTAGGTATGGTAACTTTATTTTAATATTGAATCAGAGAACCTTCCATACCCTTTTGTTATCCTTTTTGGTTTATAAAAGTTTGTAAAGTAATGATGGCATGAGAAACCAGTTTTATTTGATGTTTAAATGTTAAGTTTTTATACATACTAGCATGTCGGGTTTGCTTGCTGAGGTGCCTCCATGTTCACTTCTGAATGTATTTTTTATTGTATTTTTGGCCCCCTGTATTTACAATAGAGAAGAGGTGATATACTTTGAAGTGCATGGACCTTTTTGTATTCAATTATGTGCAGTTAGTTTCTACTCCCAAAGTGTCACGTTTTAAATAAACACATTTTCTCTCAAACATGGGACTAGGCTTACCAAGGCTTGCTTGAAACAAATCCTTAGCTGCTGGGGGAGCACTGTTATGATGGGAAATTCTGTGGAGGAAAAAAAGGCCTCCTGGCCTGCACAGGACATGTGAATGATTTTTCTTCCCTTACTGTGGCCCTCATTCAATTGGCCAATTGAATAGGGCTCTAAATAAGCACATAGCATATTTTTTTAAAATAAGTTTTTAGTTCGTAAGCATCTATCCAAAAGCAAGGTTTTCGCTAACTAAAAACGTATTTAAAAAAATATGCTATGTGCAATTAAAGGGGGCCTGTGTGTATATATAGCTGTGGGATTTTCAGTCCTCTTTATACCCACCATAATATATTTGGCCTCTTGGTAAACTCTGACCAGACACTAAACTGGTCATTGACAGTATATAGGCAATACATATAATCATTACAAAAAGTCCCCATTCAAACTGTATATGTAGATAGATGATACACAGACAAAATGTTGTCACATTATTGGTAGATTGGCAGCATTAAGTATACATAAACATTTAAATTGGTTTGTGACCTTTAATTTTTTTATATTTCTCTAATGATTACATTTACCTACTGCAGAATGGCCACTTGGCTGTTGCTCAATGATTATCTCTCTTTGTGGGGCTTTTGTTGTCTGAAAGTCCACCCAGAAGCAATTAATCCTTTACTAGCCATTCAAAAAGAACCTAAGATTTTCTCTACTACTTCTGTTCTTTTCAATCCCCTCACTCTATTCCTTATTTATGTTACTACCTCTCCACCATTCATTTCCTTCCCCTGTTTATTCTACATTTCCATTTTGCCTCCAATGAGCTTCATCTCCCTCCTTCTGTTTACAAATTCACAGTTTTTAGAGTATGTGTTTTAGACTTCTAATTGTATATTATTTATCCCTCCACCATCTCACCTCTTAACAGCAGTAGAAGAATCCTGGGGAAGTGGGGCGGGCATGGCACAGGGAGGAGGCATAGGATTGGAGTAGGGCCTAAAAAGAGTCATAGGAATTCTGAACAGCACATTTTCTTTCCAGTCTAAATTTAGACGTATAATAGAAGGGGTTCAAATTGTAGGGATGTTTTTTCTTAATAGGATTCAGAATTAGAATAATAATACCCTAATTTCCCTGTCACTATTAGCTAGCAGTGCAGGACCCCAGTCCCCCTTTTCCTACCAAACCCCACACTACAGTATTCATAGGTCTTCCATGGTATTCATTGTTTGCTATGAGGGAGGGGAAGGCAAGCTGGGTGAGGTAGAGAGTTGTGTTTCTCACTTGGTTACCTTCAACCACAGCCCACAACCGAGCACGAATATATTAGAAGGGGGAATCAAACCATGCTGTTCGATCACGCTTCTCAAGCCCAGCATATCATGTTACAGGGCAAATATTAAGACCCCCCCTCTCCCTTGCCCCTTGTCATATAATCCACAACATCCCTCCACAGTGAGGGCGAAACCTTAAGTGGGCTCTGGCACTGTACCCTAATCCAAAGCGATGATGGCTATAACCATAATCGCCTCATAAAACCATATGCTGTTTTGTCTAATCTGCATTCTAATGTATGTAAATGTCTATCCATGTATTTATTACACTCCCAATGCTATGGAGTCTGCTGACGCTCTAAAAATAAAATGTAATAATTATGTTCTGAAGGCAGTCTGAGAGTAGCATACATATTCTTAAAGGATTCAGTGTTATTTGAGCTTAAGTTGCATGTTGCTCCCCAGAATCCTTAGTGGCAGTGGAAGCAGCGGTTGCTGGGACATTTTCTGTTCACTTACACTAAAGCAAATTTATCAACTACCCAGTTTGAAATGCTTTCTGCTCCAACTGCAAGTCCTTATTTACAGTGACACTAGCATGGTACCAGTTCTCAGCCAATCGTAGGGTTTCATGGGGAAAATATTCTGGCATATGACCTGTGATATGAAGGGGATTCATGTTATTTTCACTGTAAATGAAAACTTTCATGGGGTTATATACATATTCATGCTTAACACCTTAAATGTAGATTGATAATTTAAAAGAACAGGCTCCATTTTGTATTTTAATCCATAAATATACTGAACTGTAATGTTATGTGTTTGAGAGGAAAAATTACATCCCAGAAGTGGCATCTTGTATTTAGACTACCACTTCCTGATTAGACAACTCTTTGTTAATGCTTGATAAATTGTCATATATTATAACAGTGCTTCTTTCTTTTCTAGACACAGTTCAAACCTGAATCTTCATCATAAGCTACTGACCAAAGATGCCCAGGAATTGCAAAGCAGCCCTTATAACATCCCCTATTTTCTAAAAGATATGGCTAAGGATTGTTATCAGGATCCCCCATTAAAAAATCCTGGACAGACATCTGTGATCTTCAAAGGCATGAACAGAACAGGGAGCCTAGTTTATCCAATGAGCAAGATCAGAGAGCCTTGTTTGGACAGCTTTGGTACAGATCCCGTGAATGACAGCGTTGTCTTGGATTTGAGCACCACCTCAAGCATTAAGTCTGGCAGCTCTCATTCCTCCTGGGACTCAGATGGAGGGAGTGAAGAAGGTAACATACCAGTGGAGGATAGTGATGAAAGCTGTGAAGGATTGAACTTCATAACCCAGGAAAAGCTCTACCAGAATCTTAATGTGATTGATAGAGCTCACCAGAGTTTCTCACACCTACCATCTGGTATGCCAATAACTTGCCACATCTGTCAAAAAACTTACAGTAACAAGGGGACCTATAGGGCCCATTACAAAACTGTCCACCTCCGGCAACTCCATAAATGTAAAGTAGCAGGATGCAATACCATGTTCTCATCTGTGCGCAGTCGAAATCGCCATAGTCAAAACCCTAACCTGCACAGAAGCTTATTTGAACCAACTAATACCTTGCAATAAAAGATTGTGCCCCCCCAAAAATCCAAAATTTCAACTTTTTTAACTGTGGTGCAATTCAACAACTTTTTTTACTTGTTAATTTGTTTTCCATAAAGAGTCTGTTTATTTAACCCCTTCATCAGGCTGCAAACTCAAGGCAATGTGGGCCCTGACCGTCAAGGTTAAATGATGGTCCGTTGTCATTAATTTATTTTGAAATTTGATTTTCTAAAGTTTTACCATGTGAGGTGTGACAAATATTGGCAAGACCACATTCCAGAGTAGTTTAAGTTGACTATTTTATTCTCACAGATTTCCTGCCAACATTTCTCTAAGAAAAGAAACAATAATAGTATTTTGTTTACTAAATTTAACAAAATAATGGGGTTACTCTGGGAGTATTGTAATAAAAAATTAACATTACTGCCAATTAAAATATTTTCTCATATACCTGGCATTTTGTATTGCTGTCTGGGAGAGAAAAACTTTTTTGTTACTTTAGTGAAGGATTCATTAATCTAAAAGTAACCATTTCTAAAAAATAGAGGATTCTCAAAGTAAAACTGAAGTTAAATCTATTTTTGTTCAGTTTAGATTGGTTGGGTGTGTAATTTAATTTAATAAAGGAAATAAATACAAAAATTAAATGATCTATGTATTGATGGTCTACCATACAAATAAGTAAGAGAATAATTTTGAAAGACTCCTATTTACTTACGAGATAAGGACCATGCCTATTTGTTTATTGCTGTTTTTCGATACAATCTTTTTGATTTACAGGGAAAAGCAGGATCTTGAAAGAAAGAAATAACGATGCATTTCAAAGTAGAGGATGTGCAAACAACTACCTTTACTGAAAAAAAGTTGGTCAAACCACTGCTGTTACGATGCCAGCTGAAAAAATAAGTGTCTGTCACATTTTGTAGAAAATATTAATCTGTGTAAGTAGGAATCTTGTTTTTCTGATTTTGTACAGTTTTGATACTATGTTATATTTGTCAAATATGCGTTGTAACTATAATTAAATGTCTTTTTTTGTCATATATGCTATGCACTTATATTTGTTTTGGCATTTTTTATTAAAATGCTCTTGTTCACTTTCATTTTTGAATTTCACTTATACAGTTATTCCAGTTTTGGAAAACATGTCTTGCTATTTTTGTAGATAAATCTGTAAACTGCATTTAGTCATTCCAAAAGCATGAGATTGACTGCACAATTTGTAAATACAATGCTGATTTATAATTGTTTTATCTTTAAAGGGAGATGGACACCTCAAAAGCAATTTGTTTTCTGTTACCACCGCATTGTCCTTTTAAGACCCACATCTCATTGGAAACAAAGTCTTTGTTTACTTCTATGTGATTGCACCCAGTCTAATGAAATCCCTATTATACCAGAGGGAAATAAATATTATAACTGTAAGAGATTGCCAAATTGGCTGCCCTTCCTCCTGCCTTCCTTCAGATAGGGTTACTGTGTGTGGGGTTGGGGAGTGTGAAACTCCAAATTGCAGCAAAAAGTGCAGGTGCCAGCTCGGAGTGGAGTAGTTTGGGGCTGCTGGCCTTGTTGTGTCTTCCATGAACTGCTAAACAGAATTTTATAGTTTGCTGCCCACACAATGTGAGATCTGGATTACATAAATGGAGGTAGGGAGGAATGCCAGTACCGGAAACACTAAAAGTAGAAGATGCATCCTATTAGCCCAATTTATATACAGTTATGTAATATTACCATTTTTTTTTTATTTCCTCTGCTCGCATCTACTCTTAAAGGGCAGTGACTTGTTTTGCCACTACAGTACCCATTTAAACTATGTCATCTCAAAGTTAAGGAGTACATGTCAAAAACCATACCATGACCATTCCCATATGATTTTTCTATGGCAACACTGTTTCATTGTAAAGTTTTGGCCTATCCAGAGCGTCCCTGCAAGGGGGAGGTTGACCTTGAAGTCCTGAGCCATTTCAGCTTCAAAATTAAGCCAACTTGCTTTGAGGTGTCAATCTTTCTTTAAAGAGACACTGTCATTCTTTAAAGAGAGAGTTCTATCCATTTTTTTTTCTTGATATAAATGCTGTCTATATGGCTTTCTATACTAGTGCAGCTCCGATATACTTTGAGACTTGAGTGGAGTTAGATGCCATATGTATACTAATCAGGCACACCATGTCTCATATTATCATATTGAGCCACACAGAAATAAAGGTTTATATCTCAAGAATGATTGACTTAATTTGGTAAAAATATGATATATATTGTATTTGTCATTTCACACTCTTTAAAAAGAACCACACTTGATTTTGGAGTGACAGTGTCTAATTTAATGTTTATTTTCTAAACATGTCAAATGTCCAGTATCACTGGATTTGGTTAAGCATTTTGATGTTATGTATACAGAGGAACTTAACTGATTTTATTTTGTAGCCATTGTGGTAATGTAAAATGAATGTCACAGTTTGTTAATGTTTAACTTATTCTGAATGATATTGATTGGTATAAATGTTTCTTTTACATATTGTGTAATATTAAGTGACTTTCTTTCTAAAGACTGTGTCAAACCACTGTTGGTGACCAGATTGGCTGCCAAGCTTACTGGTTCATCAAAAATGCTGCACACAACTTACAGCTGTGTGGCAACTTCTTAAAAATAATGCCATTTGATTTTCACAGAACTTCTGTTCTTTAGCAGTGTGTGAAAACAGTCTCTGTATTGGCTAAGCCTCTACTAACTTGACATGAGGACCATATTGTAAGTATTAATAAAAGAAAAAATAAACATTTTCATTACAAATAAGAGTTTTGAAACTTGACACTGTGTGTTGTCTGTTTTTTTTTCCCTGATGATTATTATTTCCTTTATTGTAACGTACCAACATATTGAGGTCAAAAACAATATTAAAGGCATATTAATGTGAGGTGGATTATGAAGGCATCCTGTAGAGGGGAATTCGTAGTGTATGATTACATTTATTTGCATGCACTATGTTTTTTTTTTAGCTTTGCATAACAATGGCAAATCACTTGGGGCTGGGGGAAGTATCCCCTGGGATATACCGTATTTTTCGCCCTATAAGACGCACCGGCAGATAAGACGCACCTAGTTTTTAGAGGAGGAAAACAAGAGAAAAAAAAATCTGAATCAAACACAAATACACTCAAACACAAATACACTTTACACACAGATACACACCTACATTACACACAAATATATATATATATATATATATATATATATATATATATATATATATATATATATATAGATACACATACATACATATACATACACACATAAATATACATACACATACATACATATATACACACACATACACATACATACACACACACATACATACACACACACACACACACACACATACACATACATATCCATATACTGCAGCATTTGGGAGCCATTGACCCTCCCTGACCCTCCTGATCCTCCCTGACCGTCCTGATCCTCACCTTTATAGATACACATACATACATATACATACACACATAAATATACATACACATACATACATATATATACACACACATACATGCACACATACACACATACATATCCATATACTGCAGCATTTGGGAGCCCTTGACCCTCCCTGACCCTCCTGATCCTCCCTGACCCCCCTGATCCCCCTGATCCTCACCTTCCTTCTGATCTCTGCCATCTTGATCTCACCCCAGCGCTTCCTACCAGCACTCCACGTGTACTGCAGCGTTGCGTGTGTGACGTCACTAGGACGCACCGGCCGACGCGATGCTGGTAGGAAGCGCTGGGGTGAAATCAAGAGGACAGAGGCAGTTTGAAAAGGTATATTCGCCGTATAAGACGCACCAACTTTCCTCCCCCAGTTTTGGGGAAGAAAAAGTGCGTCTTATACGGCGAAAAATACGGTAGGTAAAACAATCAGTAAATGAAGGGACACAGATCTTGTTCTGGTTATTACAGAAATCTAAAGGAAAGCAGCAGCTTTATTCACAGACCAAGAAGATACAATGTATTATGTATACTAATTTTTGCTGGGATTTTCAGGGGGTGTCCTACAATGGACTATATAAAAATAGAACCTTTATGCACTATGTTCCCACAATGGGGAAATAAAAGTCCTCCTATGTCTGTCATAGAAATCATAGGACATAGGATGCGAAGTGCACCCTAAATATAAAAACAAGATTTACAAAAATATTTTATATAGTCCATTATAGGACTTCCCTTTTTATATGATGTCCTTTATTTACTATTAAACTCCATTTTTTTTTTGTTTTGGTGACCATTATACCTTTAACACAATGGAAAAAATGGAGGCCCTGTCTTTGAGCTTAAAATCAAATGTATACAGTGCTTTCCCTAAAGCACTTAGCAAGATTTAAAGCTCGCAGACTTTCAATCTAAAGGGTATGGGTGTGGTATATTAAGGCTAAAGAAGCATATTCTCTTCGAACAGATGCATTTTTTTGTGAGTTTTTGAAGGTTTGAAGGCAGGAAGATAGTCTAGTGGAGCAAGACCAGGAGGTCCACCTTCAGGACTTTTCTTGTGCTGCTTCCTATGGGAGTGTGAAAAGGTGATAAGAGAGGAGGAAAGAAGAACATTGTTAGCAGAGCAAATAAGGCGGTTGGGCAGAAATATAAAAGGGTGCATTATTGTTGAGGGCTTTATACTTTTAGGGTCATGAATTTAAATCTTATTCTAGAGATTATGGGATGCCAGGGTTGTCTGACAGCGAGGTGCTGCCAGCAATGGGAGGCCAGCAAGGCGTTACACTAGTCAAGGAGGGATATGATGAGAGAGTGGATTAGAATTTTAGTTGTGTCTTGTAAGATAGTGATGTATTTTGGAGATCAATCTTTTTTACCTAAAAAAAAATATGTTTCATCTGCATATAGATGATATTGAGATCCAAGCGATTTTATTAGGGGACCAAGGGAGGAATTATAGATGGAGAAAAGAAGGGGTCCTAGGACTGAACTTTGGGGTATGCCAACAGACAGAGGACTATAAGTAGAGTGCCAGATAAGAAGACACTAAATGATCGATCTCAAAGGTATGATGTGAACCATGAGAGAGAAGTGTGATGGATGCCAAGAGAGCAGAGAATTTGACACAGTTTACCGCTCCCTTCTTATCCAAAGGAGGTAAAGAGATCCAGGAGAATTAGACTTGATGAACAAGTCATTAGTGACTGTAGTGAGAGGGGATTCTGTTGTGTTGATTTTTCCCCTTAAGTTAACTATTTATGGCAAAAGAAATGCAAGATGCACTTTGAAGTACGTAACAAAGTGTTATGGTCCTTTAGAAACATGCAGAGTTAGAAGCTTTGTAACTCATGAACAAAAAAGCATTGATTAGAAAAAAAATGTAAGATTGGCAAATTCTACTTGTGTCTGGAAACAACCACATTTAAGTATTGCTTGTTGGACTGAAGGCTCAGCTGGAAAGGGGATTTTTATTGCAAATTAATTTAATTTAATCAAATTAAATTCTACATCTATGCAGATTCCTTTTAATAAAACTGAAACGTGATCTTATCTTAAACACACTTTTCTCCCTGGTGACATCTCCTATATTAGGGGAGGGGAACCAATGTCTTCCCCCAATAATGCAAAATAAACTAGTTAAAATAATACTGTATTTTTATTTTTGCCCATTATCAAGCAATTCAGCATAGCATATTATAAACCTAACTATTTTTGGTCCATTAAACTCTGCTTAATATAAAATTAGTTGTATTTTCAAGCTAATTAAATGATTAGCATTTTGAAAAGAAAAACAAAACCTGTGTAGCTGCTATTTTTTAAGTCTTAATAAACCTCTATTGCTGCACACTGAGAATTCAGCCTCACGGTCATCTCATTAAGCTAATTCCTACATACTAATTTCACCAAATCCATAGTTCACAGATAAAAAAATAAAAAATAAATATGCCTGGGTAGTTGTCATAGTACAAAGACACTAAACTTAAGAAAATATCTTCTGAAATGAATGGTGCTATTGATAGTGTCAAAGTGCAGCCTGTGTTTCTTTTATCACTCTTTTCTCCTGCCATCTCCAGTCACTACAAGTAGCTGCATGCTGCCTTACACCACACCCACATACCATTCAACATCTGCAAAAAAACCTAAAACATTTTCCTCTGTCACGTGTCCTATTTCTGCCTTGCAGAGATCTGATTAGTGAAAAAAATGTGACTATATGAATTAACATATAGATTGAGACAAAAGACTCTATTCAGCTTGACAAACTCTGAAGAATGTGTATTTTTTTTTTAAAGGGATAGTGATCTCCCAACTTTTAATGCACAAAAAAAACCTGCAAAAGTTAAAAAAAAAAAAAAAAAAAAAAAAAAATTGTTTAATACATATGAAAATGCAGCTTTGCAGCAATAATTGAATCTCTTTTAACCTCACAAGTTTGTGCATATCTGGATGCTCCATCAGCTGAATAAAAGGCCACTGTGGTCCAATATTTAATACACACTATTTTTAAGAGCATGTTCATGGGAAAACTGTTTTTAGAAAGTAAGCCTATAGTCTTTGGTTTATTATCTTTTTATTTGCAATTATGCTGCAGTAGAATATGTCATTTTAAACTTGTGGTGATATACTTCCTTTGGTGGGAGACTTCGAATCAAATGAGCTTCCATTTGGGCACATTGGAAAAGTAGTGGCTATGACTCAACCTTCTGAAAGATCAGCTGTAAGAATAGGTAGAGGAATGGAACAATTTAGTAAAAAAATGAAATATGAAAATAATAAAAATATTTTGCTCATTATTAGTCTTAATAATTGAAAAGACCATACAGTTAAAATGAATTATTCTCATATGTTGCATGGAGAAATTATTTACTCCATACCCTCTGCTCTTTTAAATACATGATGGACAACTTGGGAATTCATGTGCCTTCTTAATACAGTCTGTATGTATATCTGATAAGAAATATTGGTGTCCATATTTAAATTGTTAGTTGTGTTGTTTTCAGACTGTGCAGTGAAATTGTGTGGAGTGACAGTTTTCCCCCCCCGCTTGCTAGAGGGTTGAATTTTAGTAAACATATATAATACGGTTTATTCTACAGGTAATTAATGACTTAGGAACTTACATACTGTAGAACCGGCACCCATCGGGATTGGTAGACGCCGGTTAAGTGTAGTTTTTTTTATGTGTATAAAGTTTGTTTGTGACATATATTGTTGTAAAAATAATAAAGGCAAACAGAAAAAGAAAAACCACAACACAGAAAACATAAACAAAATAATAATTCAGCCAAACAAATTCACAAACATTCCTTGCATACAATTCTTTAAGTAGAACCATGGAAAATGCTCATAGAAAAAATACATAGAAAATGTAGGTCCTATAGTATAGGATTGATTAGGCTTGCCTACTAATGTACTCATCCCAGAGTTTCCATCTTGTCTGCGGGGATTGATTACCACCAATAATTATTGCCCAATCTTTATTCACCTCTCTGTTCTTTGAGACAGTATTAGCTACTTCTAACCAAGCTGGAACAATAGTATGTTTCCATTTAACTAGTACCCATTTTGCTACAAGTAAGATATGGGAGATCAAATATCTACAGTGAGCAAACAAAATATCTATATCTAGATGGAGAATCATATTCTCCAGATGTAGTGGAACATCTTTACCTGCTATCTTAGATATATGAAACTTGCATTGTGTCCAAAATGGCTGAATCAGCTCGCAGTCCCACCACTTATGAGGCAGGGTTTCCAATGCTTTATGGCCCTTCCAACATAAGTTCTGAGCAGATGGACCAAATCTACTTAACTCGATTGGCACTACATACTATCTTTGGACAGTTTTACAGATAAATGTAGTTTCTAAAAGAGGCCTAGATTAGCTGCACATAGGATGCTCTGCTAAGTATATTTGTCAGTGAGGGCTGTTCTAGCAGCAGCAGCTTTCGCTCCACACTTACACACAGGTACGTTCGTCTGGAGGGTGCGGTGCTGACCCCGGGGAATGTGACGCCAACACTGCACTGCTTCCAGGTAACACTAAATTGCAGAGACGTACAGTGGATGACATCTAGGTGCATGTAAGCATTTTGTGGTGTGACAACATGGCTCCTGACATTTGTTGAGCCCTGTGCATTTTTTATTTAAAGTACAGTATTCAATATTTTTTCTGGTTAACTGAGAGTTTACTGTATATTGTCCTGGATGTTTATGTATGTACTTAACACTGCATTGTATCTCAACCATCTTCTCTACAATATTCTTGAGTGGCAATTTAAAAATAATATGTACAAAAATAAATTTGTTTTCCAAGATTAAAGATAGTACAGATATAGTGCCTCTGCCCATGTCAACCCATAAATGAAGCTCCATACATTGGCGGGCTGCATCCAATACATGGTAGACTGTTGGACAACCTGCTATAACCCTTTCTTATACAGTGTGAATCTAATTGTGTGCTGCTGTTATAACACTTTCTGAATACATTTAAAACCTTACTTTTACCTCTCAACAACTTCCCTCCCTGGTGATATCCCCTATATTGGAAAAATGTCTTCCCCAATAATGCAAATTAAACTACCTAAAGTATTACTGTATTTTTATTTTTACCCACTATCAAGCAGTTTAGAATAGCATCAGTGGGTCACTTGTCCCCCCCGCCTTCTAGGTGGGGTGACTTGGGGCAGAGACTTACTGACTTTATTTGATTTGATTTTGCATTAAATTAGGACTAAAGGACTAGGATTAGGACTAGGACTTTGAATAAACAAAATACTTTTGTTTTTAATTTTATACTATATAGTATAGCTACATTACAAATAGTCATATTGTAAAGGAACCAATATCTGTATACTACTACATTCATTAATAATTCATGCAAATGACAGATATGAGCTTGGTTTGTTGGGTGTTGCTGTAATAGCAACTGACACATTTGCATTAAATGAAAAAAAAAAAAATGTGAATTCAGACTAGTGAACAACCAAAAAATGGACATATCTCCAAGCAATGTTCCCTCTCATTTTAATGGGCTGTATGCAATAAAAAAATACATTGTGAAAGTCCTTTTTCCACAGTGACAAAAACTTGTGCACACTAAATTGATTTAAATTTAAATAAAAATTTTTTTTTAAATATTTTTATTAAATCACTGTTTCACTAGATTATACATTATTTTTATGATTATATTTAATGTGTATTTTACTACTTGAACAATTTAGGGATTTGCAGTCATGACTTTCTCTAAATCAAGAAATATCCACACCCTAATCACTAAAGTGAAAACACTTAAGACAGGGAAAAGGAAATTTGGATATTATGGAAGACTGAAAATGAAATTATAACCTTTAAAAAACACAAGATCACTTAGAAAAATTATGAAGAAAAAAACAATGTAGGAACTATGGAACATATTTTCTATTTTAAAGTGTATTGTAACCATCTTTTAAGGGATATGGAAAGTTCCCTGTTTTAACAAAAATACATATACATATCTTATCACACCAAGTGTTTTTAGCAGTGAGGATTACGTTAGCCAAAACATGGAAATCGGCAGTACCAGAATATAGTGCAGTTTAGATTAAACTTAACGCTCAGGTTATGTATAAATTTATCTCAGCCAACTTGGACCAATCATATAGGAAATGGGCCTCATGTTGGGACACTTGGATTCTTAAGATTGGATGGTAAATACGTAGAGTAGATACTAGTTTAGGATGCCCCCTTTAAGAACAAACCTCACACTGAACTCCTTCTCTTTTTGCCCCTCTCTTACTCTCTTCTTCTTTATTCTCTGTGTGCTCTTTTAAGCTATCGGCCATTACGATTGTACTTTAACACATACATATCCGTGAAATATGCTTTCAGCTTAACTTAAAACAGAAATAAAATGTCAAAGTTATTTATTAAGTGTTCTGGTTATGTTACTAATGTTTTATTTTTGAAACACTTGTGTTATGGCATTAACCTTATATTCTTAATAAAAAATATATAAAAAAACAACATATACATACCTTGAATGTGTGTGTGTACATATATGAGAGAGAGAAATGTATTAAGATATCTGAGTTTAAATCAAGTTTAATTCTGGTATCCAGCTGTGCTCGAAAGTTTGCAAACCCGTGGCAAATTGGTAATATGTACCATTTTTAAAGAATACATGTGTGAGCAGGAAAAACACATTTATTTTACTTCTTTTACTTCTTATTGGATTCATATTCGACTGTAGGTTATAACAGAATGGCACAATCCTAAAACAAAACATGTAAGCAAAGAAAACATTGAAATGATCCTGTTCAAAATTTTACATACCCTTAGTTCTTAGTCCTTAATAGTCTGTATTGTCCCCTTTAGCATAAACAACAGCGTGCAGTCTTTTGTAATAGTTGTCTATGAGACCCCTAATTCTTGCAGGTGGTATAGCTGCCCATTTGCCTTGGCAAAATGCCTCCAGGTCATGTCAAGTCTTTGGTCGTCTTGCATGAACTGCCCGTTTTGAGATCTCCCCAAAGCGGCTCCATGATATTAAGGTCAGGAGACTGTGAAGGCCACTCCACAACCTTCACCTCTTTATACTTAACCACTGTAGGGTCAACTTGGCTTTGTGCTTAGGGTCATTGTCATGCTGGATAGTCCAAGAGGTTCCCATGCGCAGCCTTAATACAGAAGAATGCAAATTGTCTGCCAGTGTTTTCTGATAACATGCTGCATTCATCTTGCCATCAATTTCCACAAGATTCCCGCGCCTTTAGAGCTCACCCCCCCCCAAACATCAGTGAGGCACCACCATGCTTCACAGTGGGGATGGTATTCTTTTCACTATAGGCCTTGTTGACCCCTCCCCAATCATAGCGCTTATGCTTGTGACCATAAAGCTCTACTTTGGTCTCATCACTCCAAATTACAGTGTGCCAGAAGCTGTGAAGCGTGTCAAGGTGTTGTCGGATATATTGTAACAGTGCAGTTTATTTTTGTTCAAGTATCGTCGTATTGTGCTCCTTGAAACAACCATACCGTCTTTTAACAGAGCAGCCTGTATTTCTCCTGAGGTTACTTGTGGCTTTTTATTTTTATTCCGAACAATTCTTCTGGCAGTTGTGACTGAAATCTTTCTTGGTTCACCTGCCCTTGGCTTGGTATCAAGAGATGCCCGAATATGCCACTTCTTAAGTGATTGATCAGTTTTCAAAGCTTTGGATATATTTTTATATCCTTTTCCATATTCATGAACTTCCAATACCTTGTTACGTAGGTCTTTTGACAGTTCTTTTTTGAACCCCATGGCTCAGTATTTAGCCTGCTCAGTGCATCCACGTGAGAGCTAACAAACTCATTAAATATTTATACACAGACACTAATTGCAATTTAAAAAGCCACAGGTGTGGGAAATTAAACCTTTAATTGCCATTTTAACCTGTGTGTGTCACCTAGGCCAAACATTCAAGGGTATTTAAACTTTCGATCAGGGCCATTTGGGTGACTTCAGTTATTATAATGATTTTAAAAAGGAGCCAAGCAACGATGTGATAATAAATGACGTCATATGATAAATATCCTTTAATAAAAGACATTTGTTTTGGATGGTCATTCATATTTTCAAAATAAATGCAAAAATGACACAATTTCTGCCAGGGTATGCAAACTTTTGAGCACAGCAGTATAAAAAAGTATTTTCTTTCTTTTTGGCATATTCTTTGTTGACTTTTTTTTTTCTGGTGGTATACAGCTCCTTCTTCTTTGGATACAAAGAGCCTCATTCAATTGCGAGTTGGACAATTGAATAGGGCTCTATATAAGCACATAACATATTTTTTATACAGAACTTTTTAGTTACTGAACTTCGATCCAAAATCAAGGTCTTCACTAAGTAAAAACTTCGGTCAAAAAATATGTTATGTGCTTATATAGAGCCCTATTCAATTGGCAAAATTGCAATTGAATGAGGACCAAAGTATATAGTATATTGCCCATTTGTAGAGTCATCTCTGAAGCTGTTGGAACAGGGTGTTTACTATGACCCAAGGATTATCTTGACAGAATTCTATCTCCGCTCTGCTTCATTTTGTACTCCACGGCTAAACTTGCCGTTTATTCCAGGTATTTTTTGGTTACATACTTTAGCATTCCAATCTCCTATTATGAGAGTAACATCTTTCCTGTGAGTTAAATATCCTTGTCGTTTCGGATAATATCAGTATCCATGTTTGTATTAGCCCTTGTAATTAATCAAATCATAGTGATCCAAGTCTATGCTTCATTTCTTCATTAGGATTCTTGATGGTTGTCTGATATGAAATGTCCCATTCCAGTCAATTTGAGTTAATTACTAGTATAACAATGTTTAATCTTGTTATTTCATGTTTGACCACATCCAGTTTGTCTTGGTTCATAGTTTGAATGTTCCAGGTTCCTATGCTGAATTGTCCTTTGCATCAGTGGACTTTCCTTTCGCTACCAGAAACATCTGAAGAATGGTGTTCTCTCGACTTTGTCACAACCATTTCATTAGTTCTGGTGCTACTCATACTCTCCCTCAGCTCTGCCCCAGTAATGTGGTAGGCATCTTCTGACCTAAGGTGCTCATCTTCCCGTGCCATAAAATTAAATATCTGCCAAGATAACCTTATGCATAAGCACAACCAAAGATACTGGAGTGGGTTGCCAGTTCCTTCTCCAGTGGACTACAACTCTCTGCACATCGTGGGTGACCTTGCATGGTATAATTCACAAGCCCCTTCACTGCCACAAGGTTACAATCCAGTTGGGTTGACATGCTTGAATATCAATATATATATATATATGTATATATATATATATATATATATATATATATATATATATATATATATATATATATATATATATAATAAATAAAATAACCTACATGAAGAAAATAACTACCCCTACATATTTTTCCTATTCTGCTTTTTATGCCCACTTTTTTAATGTGGGTTTTTAATCAATTTAGTGTGCACACGTTTTGTCACTCTGAAAAAGAGTGCACAATTTGAAGTTTTTGTGCACACCGCTCATTAAAAATTATATTATAGGGAACATTGTTTGGGAGGTATGTTAATTTGTTGATCAGATTTCATATCTATTTTTTTTTTCTTTTAATGCAAATGTGTCCGTTGCCATATTTGTCTATTACAGCTACAACCAACAAATCATGCTCATATCCGTAGCTACCTCGGATGAAATTCATGTGAAGAGCAGGTCATTTGCATGAATTATTAATATTCATAGCCAAAGTACTGTACATCTACAATTCTACAAGGTTGAGTAATGTAGAAGAGTATTAATAATAAACAATGTCTAGACAAATTGCATATAGTGGATTAGATTGATGTTAGTTCACATATGACTTTTTATGGATTTTTAGCTTTATTAATTAGTTCCTATTTTTAACCAGTTCATCAAAAGTTGTTTTTTAATTGTGGGCTTTCTTTATTTTTATATTCACACGCACTTTAAAAACTGGTTATACATTGTATGGGCAGTTTTTCTCTATAGTAAATCATTTCAAATATTTTGCACCTCCTGTACGCTAATGTGCAGCTCCGTACGCTAATGGGCGGCTGAGAGTGCTTGATAAGTGCGGGGGGCCTAATTTTGGCCACTACAGCAACAGACAAGCTGATTGTAATTAACACATCAAAACAGGAAATGTGATATGTGTAAGTCACTTATTTGTCAATAAATCTGGCAACAACATGGAATTTCCCAGGATTGATTCACTTTAGAAAAAAATGGATAATACAACATTTATCCAGATTCCCTTTAAGGTAAGAGTAGTGTCCATTTAATGTACAGCTATATTATTTAATTCTGACATATACTGTCGTCAAAGGCATCCTAGGTGTGATGGGGGCATGGCTATGGTTGTCTCCTCCCTTCCTGGACGTTATAAAATATCACCCATTGTTCCAGCAGATGTCCTAAAATCCCATGAGAAATGTATTATCTGGGTGCAGTTTTACCACTGTGCCTTGGAGAGTGTCTGAGTTGCCTCTGCAGTGTAGGTGTCCCTGGCAATTGAAAGAATGTTGTGAGGGTTTCTCCTGACTAACAGTAGCATGAACAAAAAAAAAATATATACATTTTTTTTCACTAAAGGGAAAATCATCTGGTTGACGAGAGATTGCAGGGTAGTGAGGTGTAAAATGAGGCAAGAGATAGTAAGTATATTACTACATGACTTTAATCTACTTTTCCCTGTGTGTATATATATGTATATATATATGTATATATGTGTGTATATATATATATATATATATATATATATATATATATATGTATATATATATCTATATATATTATTTATTATTATTATCGTTTATTTGTAACGCGCCAACATATTCCGTAGCGCTATACATAAGTTAAGTTACAGGCAATGACAAGTTAAAGATACATACATTGGAAAGAGTGGCCCTGTCTTTGAGCTTGGAATCCGGTGTCCATAGCGCTTTCCCTAAAGCACTGCGCAGGATTGAAACTTGCAGACTTACAATCTATATATCACATATATATCACATATATAGTTGTGAGCGTACGAGTTGTTGCTAACGCTTGCGGGCTCCCACAGCGAGGGCCGCGGGCGAGGGCCTCAGTTGCTGGCATGGAGCGCCGAAGTTGCTCCTTGCCAGCAACTGAGACCCTCGCAAAATTTACGTTAAAACTCAAACAACACGACACAGCAACCGCGACCCTCGCAAAATTAACGGCGCAGCACAAACAACATACGAGACACGTTAACACTCATTATGACCTCGCAAAAATCGGCCGCATCTCGCGAACATGAAAAAATTTAAAACACAATAAATACACACAGCACATACATAAAAAGCTTACCTAGAGAAAGAGGGAGCATCCAGGACCTCAAAAAAACAACTTACACCTTAATTTCACTCAAAATAAAGGAGTTTAGACACTAAAAAATTGGCCGCCGAACAAAACAAAAACGAGGCTACAGCACTCTAAACACGCAAAACACCACAAAAGACCTTCGGATATTCCGCTAAGACGCATACCACACATTACCCGCCAATTTACGACAATGCGGAAGTACACAACTACGCTAACGGTTTGGTCTCGCGCACGCACACTATTACACTGCACACATTCATCACGCTTACACAGCAGCTCCACACCACTAATGCTGCAGCAACATCAAAACAGATTGCCAGCTCTTCAACACAATGCTTCAAAATACGTAAAGTATATTCATTTATTAGTGTATTATATATTTCAGTAGTACACACCAAACAGCATTAGCTACATTACAATTTCATTGCCGTCATTTTTTGACGGGCAATTCGCTAGTATATATATAGTTTCCGTAGTGTGTAACGCTGCCCGCACATGCGCAGTATGGAAACTATATTAGTGATGTGTGGGCATAATTGGCGAGATGGTATCAGAGCATGTGCAGTTACGCGAGGCGTGGGCAGGGCAAGGATGGAGGAGAGTGGGAGAGAGACAGGGGGAGGGGTGGGAGTGAAATATGGGGGTGAGAGAGACAGGTGGGAGAGAGTCAGGGGGGAGGAGGGGAGAGAGACAGTGGGAGGGGGTGAGAGACAGGGGAGAGAGACTAAGGAAGAGACACGGGGGAGAGCTGGGGAGAGAGACATGGTGGAGAGAGACAGGGGAAATGTCATGGAGGCGGAGAGAAGCAGGGGAGGACAGAAGAGAGAAAAAGGAAGAGGAGAGAGAAGGAGGGAGGGAGAGACAGAAGGAGGGAGAGGGAACGAGAGAGAGAGGGAGGAAGAGAGAAGGAGGGGAAGGGAGAGACAGAAGGAGGGAGAGGGAAGGAGGGAATATGAGAGATAGGGCACGGGGAGAGAGAGGGAGATAGGTGCACGGAGAGAGAGAGGGAGAGAGAGAGAGGGAGATAGGGCACGGAGAGAGAGAGGGAGATAGGGCACGGAGAGAGAGAGGGAGATAGGGCACGGAGAGAGAGAGGGAGATAGGGCACGGAGAGAGAGAGGGAGATAGGGCACGGAGAGAGAGAGGGAGATAGGGCACGGAGAGAGAGAGGGAGATAGGGCACGGAGAGAGAGAGGGAGATAGGGCACGGAGAGAGAGAGGGAGATAGGGCACGGAGAGAGAGAGGGAGATAGGGCACGGAGAGAGAGAGGGAGATAGGGCACGGAGAGAGAGAGGGAGATAGGGCACGGAGAGAGAGAGGGAGATAGGGCACGGAGAGAGAGAGGGAGATAGGGCACGGAGAGAGAGAGGGAGATAGGGCACGGAGAGAGAGAGGGAGATAGGGCACGGAGAGAGAGAGGGAGATAGGGCACGGAGAGAGAGAGGGAGATAGGGCACGGAGAGAGAGAGGGAGATAGGGCACGGAGAGAGAGAGGGAGATAGGGCACGGAGAGAGAGAGGGAGATAGGGCACGGAGAGAGAGAGGGAGATAGGGCACGGAGAGAGAGAGGGAGATAGGGCTCGGAGAGAGAGAGGGAGATAGGGCTCGGAGAGAGAGAGGGAGATAGGGCTCGGAGAGAGAGAGGGAGATAGGGCTCGGAGAGAGAGAGGGAGATAGGGCTCGGAGAGAGAGAGGGAGATAGGGCTCGGAGAGAGAGAGGGAGATAGGGCTCGGAGAGAGAGAGGGAGATAGGGCTCGGAGAGAGAGAGGGAGATAGGGCTCGGAGAGAGAGAGGGAGATAGGGCACGGAGAGAGAGAGGGAGATAGGGCTCGGAGAGAGAGAGGGAGATAGGGCTCGGAGAGAGAGAGGGAGATAGGGCTCGGAGAGAGAGAGGGAGATAGGGCTCGGAGAGAGAGAGGGAGATAGGGCTCGGAGAGAGAGAGGGAGATAGGGCTCGGAGAGAGAGAGGGAGATAGGGCACGGAGAGAGAGAGGGAGATAGGGCACGGAGAGAGAGAGGGAGATAGGGCACGGAGAGAGAGAGGGAGATAGGGCTCGGAGAGAGAGAGGGAGATAGGGCTCGGAGAGAGAGAGAGAGATAGGGCTCGGAGAGAGAGAGGGAGATAGGGCTCGGAGAGAGAGAGGGAGATAGGGCTCGGAGAGAGAGAGGGAGATAGGGCTCGGAGAGAGAGAGGGAGATAGGGCTCGGAGAGAGAGAGGGAGATAGGGCTCGGAGAGAGAGAGGGAGATAGGGCTCGGAGAGACAGAGGGAGATAGGGCACGGAGAGACAGAGGGAGATAGGGCACGGAGAGACAGAGGGAGATAGGGCACGGAGAGACAGAGGGAGATAGGGCACGGAGAGACAGAGGGAGATAGGGCACGGAGAGACAGAGGGAGATAGGGCACGGAGAGACAGAGGGAGATAGGGCACGGAGAGACAGAGGGAGATAGGGCACGGAGAGACAGAGGGAGATAGGGCACGGAGAGACAGAGGGAGATAGGGCACGGAGAGAGAGAGGGAGATAGGGCTCGGAGAGAGAGAGGGAGATAGGGCTCGGAGAGACAGAGGGAGATAGGGCACGGAGAGACAGAGGGAGATAGGGCACGGAGAGACAGAGGGAGATAGGGCACGGAGAGACAGAGGGAGATAGGGCACGGAGAGACAGAGGGAGATAGGGCACGGAGAGACAGAGGGAGATAGGGCACGGAGAGACAGAGGGAGATAGGGCACGGAGAGACAGAGGGAGATAGGGCACGGAGAGACAGAGGGAGATAGGGCACGGAGAGACAGAGGGAGATAGGGCACGGAGAGACAGAGGGAGATAGGGCACGGAGAGACAGAGGGAGATAGGGCACGGAGAGACAGAGGGAGATAGGGCACGGAGAGACAGAGGGAGATAGGGCACGGAGAGACAGAGGGAGATAGGGCACGGAGAGACAGAGGGAGATAGGGCACGGAGAGACAGAGGGAGATAGGGCACGGAGAGACAGAGGGAGATAGGGCACGGAGAGACAGAGGGAGATAGGGCACGGAGAGACAGAGGGAGATAGGGCACGGAGAGACAGAGGGAGATAGGGCACGGAGAGACAGAGGGAGATAGGGCACGGAGAGACAGAGGGAGATAGGGCACGGAGAGACAGAGGGAGATAGGGCACGGAGAGACAGAGGGAGATAGGGCACGGAGAGAGAGAGGGAGATAGGGCACGGAGAGAGAGAGGGAGATAGGGCACGGAGAGACAGAGGGAGATAGGGCACGGAGAGACAGAGGGAGATAGGGCACGGAGAGACAGAGGGAGATAGGGCACGGAGAGACAGAGGGAGATAGGGCACGGAGAGACAGAGGGAGATAGGGCACGGAGAGACAGAGGGAGATAGGGCACGGAGAGACAGAGGGAGATAGGGCACGGAGAGAGAGAGGGAGATAGGGCACGGAGAGAGAGAGGGAGATAGGGCACGGAGAGAGAGCGGGAGATAGGGCACGGAGAGAGAGCGGGAGATAGGGCACGGAGAGAGAGCGGGAGATAGGGCACGGAGAGAGAGCGGGAGATAGGGCACGGAGAGAGAGCGGGAGATAGGGCACGGAGAGAGAGCGGGAGATAGGGCACGGAGAGAGAGCGGGAGATAGGGCACGGAGAGAGAGCGGGAGATAGGGCACGGAGAGAGAGATAGGGCACGGAGAGAGAGATAGGGCACGGAGAGAGAGATAGGGCACGGAGAGAGAGATAGGGCACGGAGAGAGAGAGGGAGATAGGGCACGGGGAGAGAGAGAGATAGGGCACGGAGAGAGAGAGGGCACAGAGAGAGAGAGATAGGGCACGGGGAGAGATAGGGCACGGGCAGAGATAGGGCACGGAGAGAGAGAGAGAGATAGGGCACGGAGAGAGAGAGATAGGGCACGGAAAGAGAGAGAGAGAGAGAGATAGGGCACGGAGAGAGAGAGATAGGGCACTGAGAGAGAGAGAGAGAGAGAGAGAGAGAGAGAGATAGGGCACGGAGAGAGAGAGAGAGAGAGAGATAGGGCACGGAGAGAGAGAGAGAGAGAGAGATAGGGCACGGAGAGAGAGAGAGAGAGATAGGGCACGGGGAGAGAGAGAGATAGGGCACGGGGAGAGAGAGATAGGGCACAGAGAGAGATAGGGCACCGAGAGAGAGAGGGCACAGAGAGAGAGAGATAGGGCACGGGGAGAGATAGGGCACAGAGAGAGAGAGATAGGGCACGGGGAGAGATAGGGCACGGGGAGAGATAGGGCACGGGGAGAGATAGGGCACCGAGAGAGATAGGGCACCGAGAGAGAGAGATAGGGCACGGGGAGAGATAGGGCACGGGGAGAGATAGGGCACGGGGAGAGATAGGGCACGGGGAGAGATAGGGCACGGGGAGAGATAGGGCACGGGCAGAGATAGGGCACGGAGAGAGAGAGAGAGAGATAGGGCACGGAGAGAGAGAGAGAGAGATAGGGCACGGAGAGAGAGAGATAGGGCACGGAGAGAGAGAGAGAGAGATAGGGCACGGAGAGAGAGAGAGAGAGATAGGGCACGGAGAGAGAGAGATAGGGCACGGAGAGAGAGAGAGAGAGAGAGATAGGGCACGGAGAGAGATAGATAGGGCACTGGGAGAGAGAGAGAGAGAGATAGGGCACGGAGAGAGATAGATAGGGCACTGGGAGAGAGAGAGAGAGAGAGATAGGGCACGGAGAGAGAGAGAGAGAGAGATAGGGCACGGAGAGAGAGAGATAGAACATGGAGAGAGAGAGATAGGACACGGGGAGAGATAGGGCACGGAGAGAGAGATAGGGCACGGAGAGAGAGAGATAGGACACGCAGAGAGAGAGATAGGGCATGGGGAGGGAGAGAGATAGGGCACGGGGAGAGAGAGAGATAGGGCACGGGGAGAGAGAGAGATAGGGCACGGGGAGAGAGAGAGATAGGGCACGGAGAGAGAGAGATAGGGCACAGGGAGAGAGAGAGATAGGGCACGGAGTGAGAGAGAGAGAGATAGGGCACGGAGAGAGAGAGAGAGAGATAGGGCACGGAGAGAGAGAGAGAGAGATAGGGCACGGAGAGAAAGAGAGAGAGATAGGACACGCAGAGAGAGAGAGAGATAGGGCACGGGGAGAGAGAGAGAGATAGGGCACGGGGAGAGAGAGAGAGATAGGGCACGGGGAGAGAGAGAGATAGGGCACGGGGAGAGATAGGGCACGGGGAGAGATAGGGCACAGAGAGAGATAGGGCACGGAGAGAGAGAGAGAGATAGGGCACGGTGAGAGAGAGAGATAGGGCACGGTGAGAGAGAGAGATAGGGCACGGAGAGAGAGAGAGATAGGGCACGGAGAGAGAGAGATAGGGCACGGGGAGAGATAGGGCACGGGGAGAGATAGGGCACGGGGAGAGATAGGGCACGGGGAGAGATAGGGCACGGAGAGAGAGAGATAGGACACGCAGAGAGAGAGATAGGGCACGCGGAGAGAGAGAGAGATAGGGCACGGGGAGAGATAGGGCACGGGGAGAGATAGGGCACGGGGAGAGATAGGGCACGGGGAGAGATAGGGCACGGGGAGAGATAGGGCACGGGGAGAGAGAGAGATAGGGCACGGGGAGAGAGAGAGATAGGGCACGGGGAGAGAGAGAGATAGGGCACGGAGAGAGAGATGTAGGACACGGAGAGAGAGGGGGAGACAGGGCACGGAGAGAGAGAGATAGGGCACGGAGAGAGAGAGATAGGACACAGAGAGAGGGGGAGATAGGGCACGGAGAGAGAGGGAGATAGGGCACGGAGAGAGAGGGAGATAGGGCACGGAGAGAGAGGGAGATAGGGCACGGAGAGAGAGGGAGATAGGGCACGGAGAGAGAGGGAGATAGGGCACGGAGAGAGAGGGAGATAGGGCACGGAGAGAGAGGGAGATAGGGCACGGAGAGAGAGGGAGATAGGGCACGGGGAGAGAGAGGGAGATAGGGCACGGAGAGAGAGAGGGAGATAGGGCACGGAGAGAGAGAGGGAGATAGGGCACGGAGAGAGAGAGGGAGATAGGGCACGGAGAGAGAGAGGGAGATAGGGCACGGAGAGAGAGAGGGAGATAGGGCACGGAGAGAGAGAGGGAGATAGGGCACGGAGAGAGAGAGAGAGAGATAGTGCACGGAGAGAGAGAGAGAGAGATAGTGCACGGAGAGAGAGAGAGAGAGATAGGGCACGGAGAGAGAGAGAGAGAGATAGTGCACGGAGAGAGAGAGAGAGAGATAGTGCACGGAGAGAGAGAGAGAGAGATAGGGCACGGGGAGAGATAGGGCACGGGGAGAGAGAGAGATAGGGCACGGGGAGAGAGAGAGATAGGGCACGGAGAGAGAGAGAGAGAGATAGTGCACGGAGAGAGAGAGAGAGAGAGAGTGCACGGAGAGAGAGAGAGAGAGATAGTGCACGGAGAGAGAGAGAGAGAGATAGTGCACGGAGAGAGAGAGAGAGAGATAGTGCACGGAGAGAGAGAGAGAGAGATAGGGCACGGGGAGAGATAGGGCACGGGGAGAGAGAGAGATAGGGCACGGGGAGAGAGAGAGATAGGGCACGGGGAGAGAGAGAGATAGGGCACGGGGAGAGAGAGAGATAGGGCACGGGGAGAGAGAGAGATAGGGCACGGAGAGAGAGAGATAGGACACGGAGAGAGATAGGGCACGGAGAGAGAGATGTAGGACACGGAGAGAGAGGGGGAGACAGGGCACGGAGAGAGAGAGATAGGGCACGGAGAGAGAGAGATAGGACATGGAGAGAGAGAGATAGGACACGGGGAGAGAGAGAGAGAGATAGTGCACAGAGAGAGAGAGAGAGAGATAGTGCACGGAGAGAGAGAGATAGGGCACGGGGAGAGAGAGAGATAGTGCACGGAGAGAGAGAGATAGGGCACGGGGAGAGAGAGAGATAGGGCACGGGGAGAGAGAGAGATAGGGCACGGGGAGAGAGAGAGATAGGGCACGGGGAGAGAGAGAGATAGGGCACGGGGAGAGAGAGAGATAGGGCACGGGGAGAGAGAGAGATAGGGCACGGGGAGAGAGAGAGATAGGGCACGGAGAGAGAGAGATAGGGCACGGAGAGAGAGAGAGAGAGAGATAGGGCACAGAGAGAGAGAGAGAGAGAGATAGGGCACGGAGAGAAAGAGAGAGAGATAGGACACGCAGAGAGAGAGATAGGACACGCCGAGAGAGAGATAGGGCACGGGGAGAGAGAGAGAGATAGGGCACGGGGAGAGATAGGGCACGGGGAGAGATAGGGCACGGGGAGAGATAGGGCACGGGGAGAGATAGGGCACGGGGAGAGATAGGGCACAGAGAGAGATAGGGCACGGAGAGAGAGAGAGAGATAGGGCACGGAGAGAGAGAGAGAGATAGGGCACGAGAGAGAGAGATAGGGCACGAGAGAGAGAGATAGGGCACGGAGAGACAGAGAGATAGGGCACAGAGAGAGAGAGATAGGACACGCAGAGAGAGATAGGGCACGGGGAGAGAGAGAGATAGGGCACGGGGAGAGAGAGAGATAGGGCACGGGGAGAGAGAGAGATAGGGCACGGAGAGAGAGATATAGGACATGGAAAGAGAGAGATAGGACACAGAGAGAGAGGGGGAGATAGGGCACGGAGAGAGAGGGAGATAGGGCACGGAGAGAGAGGGAGATAGGGCACGGAGAGAGAGAGAGAGAAAGGGAGATAGGGCACGGAGAGAGAGAGAGAGAGAGAGAGAGAGAGAGATAGTGCACGGAGAGAGAGAGATAGTGCACAGACATACAGAGAGTGGGATAGGGCATGGAGAGAGAGAGATAGGGCATGGAGAGAGAGAGATAGGGCACGGAGAGAGAGAGATAGGGCACGGGGAGAGATAGGGCACGGAGAGAGAGAGAGAGAGAGATAGGGCACAGAGAGAGAGAGATAGGACACGCAGAGAGAGAGATAGGGCACAGGGAGAGAGAGAGATAGGGCACGGGGAGAGAGAGAGAGATAGGGCACGGGGAGAGAGAGAGATAGGGCACGGGGAGAGAGAGAGATAGGGCACGGGGAGAGAGAGAGATAGAGCACGGAGAGAGAGAGAGATAGGGCACGGGGAGAGAGAGAGATAGGGCACGGAGAGAGAGGGGGAGATAGGGCACGGAGAGAGAGGGAGATAGGGCACGGAGAGAGAGGGAGATAGGGCACGGAGAGAGAGGGAGATAGGGCACGGAGAGAGAGGGAGATAGGGCACGGAGAGAGAGGGAGATAGGGCACGGAGAGAGAGGGAGATAGGGCACGGAGAGAGAGGGAGATAGGGCACGGAGAGAGAGGGAGATAGGGCACGGAGAGAGAAGGAGATAGGGCACGGAGAGAGAAGGAGATAGGGCACGGAGAGAGAAGGAGATAGGGCACGGAGAGAGAAGGAGATAGGGCACGGAGAGAGAGAAGGAGATAGGGCACGGAGAGAGAGAAGGAGATAGGGCACGGAGAGAGAGAAGGAGATAGGGCACGGAGAGAGAGAAGGAGATAGGGCACGGAGAGAGAGAAGGAGATAGGGCACGGAGAGAGAGAGGGAGATAGGGCACGGAGAGAGAGAGGGAGATAGGGCACGGAGAGAGAGAGGGAGATAGGGCACGGAGAGAGAGAGGGAGATAGGGCACGGAGAGAGAGAGGGAGATAGGGCACGGAGAGAGAGAGGGAGATAGGGCACGGAGAGAGAGAGGGAGATAGGGCACGGAGAGAGAGAGGGAGATAGGGCACGGAGAGAGAGAGAGAGGGAGATAGGGCACGGAGAGAGAGAGATAGTGCACAGACATACAGAGAGTGGGATAGGGCACGGAGAGAGAGAGATAGGGCACGGAGAGAGAGAGATAGGGCACGGAGAGAGAGAGATAGGGCACGGAGAGAGAGAGATAGGGCACGGGGAGAGATAGGGCACGGGGAGAGAGAGATATAGGGCACGGAGAGAGATAGGGCACGGAGAGAGAGAGATAGGGCACGGAGAGAGAGATAGGGCACGGAGAGAGAGAGAGAGTGGGCACGGGGAGAGAGAGAGAGTGGGCACGAGGAGAGAGAGAGATAGGGCACGGGGAGAGAGAGAGATAGGGCACAGAGAAAGAGAGATAGGGCACGGGGAGAGATAGGGCACGGGGAGAGATAGGGCACGGGGAGAGATAGGGCACGGGAAGAGAGAGAAATAGGGCACCGGGAGAGAGAGAGATAGGGCACGGAGAGAGAGAGAGAGAGAGAGAGAGATAGGGCACGGAGAGAGATAGGGCACGGAGAGAGATAGGGCACGGAGAGAGATAGGGCACGGAGAGAGAGAGATAGGGCACGGAGAGAGATAGGGCACGGAGAGAGAGACAGAGAGAGGGCACGGAGAGAGAGAGAGGGCACGTTGAGAGAGAGACAGAGAGAGGGCACGGAGAGAGAGAGAGGGCACGTTGAGAGAGAGAGAGAGATAGGGCACGGAGAGAGAGAGATAGGACACGGAGAGAGAGAGAGAGTGATAGGGCACTGAGCGAGAGAGAGAGAGATAAATAGGGCACAGGGAGAGAGAGATAGGGCACGGAGAGAGAGAGAGAGAGAGAGAGATAGGGCATGGGGAGAGAGAGAGAGAGAGAGATAGGGCACGGAGAAAGAGAGAGATAGGGCACAGAGAGAGATAGGGCACGGAGAGAGAGAGAGAGAGAGAGAGATAGGGCACGGAGAGAGAGATAGGGCACGGAGAGAGAGATAGGGCACGGAGAGAGAGAGAGAGATAGGGCACGGAGAGAGAGAGAGAGAGGGCACGGGGAGAGAGAGAGATAGGGCACAGAGAAAGAGAGATAGGGCACGGGGAGAGATAGGGCACGGGGAGAGATAGGGCACGGGGAGAGATAGGGCACGGGGAGAAATAGGGCACGGAGAGAGATAGGGCACGGGAAGAGAGAGAAATAGGGCACCGGGAGAGAGAGAGACAGGGCACGGAGAGAGATAGGGCACGGAGAGAGAGAGAGAGAGAGAGAGAGAGATAGGGCACGGAGAGAGATAGGGCACGGAGAGAGAGAGATAGGGCACGGAGAGAGAGAGAGAGATAGGGCACGGAGAGAGAGACAGAGAGAGGGCACGGAGAGAGAGAGAGGGCACGTTGAGAGAGAGAGAGAGAGAGATAGGGCACGGAGAGAGAGAGATAGGACACGGAGAGAGAGAGAGAGAGTGATAGGGCACTGAGAGAGAGAGAGAGAGATAAATAGGGCACAGGGAGAGAGAGATAGGGCACGGAGAGAGAGAGAGATAGGGCATGGGGAGAGAGAGAGAGATTTGGCATGGAGAGAGAGAGAAAGAGTGCACGTAGAGAGCGAGAGTGAGTGCACGGAGAGAGAGAGAGAGTGCACGGAGAGAGAGAGAGAGAGTGCACGGAGAGAGAGAGAGAGTGCACGGAGAGAGAGAGAGAGAGTGCACAGAGAGAGAGAGAGTGCACGGAGAGAGAGAGAGAGATAGGGCACGGAGAGAGAGAGAGAGAGAGAGAGATAGGGCACGGAGAGAGAGAGATAGGACATACAGAGAGTGGGATAGGGCACGGGGAGAGAGAGAGATAGGGCACGGTGAGAGAGAGAGAGATAGGGCACGGAGAGAGAGAGATAGGGCACGGAGAGAGAGAGATAGGGCACGGAGAGAGAGAGAGAGAGATAGGGCACGGGGAGAGATAGGGCACGGGGAGAGTTAGGTTACGGGCAGAGATAGGGCACGGAGAGAGAGAGAGATAGGGCACGGAGAGAGATAGGGCACGGAGAGAGAGAGAGAGAGATAGGGCACGGAGAGAGAGAGAGACAGGGCACGGAGAGAGAGAGAGATAGGGCACGGAGAGAGAGAGATAGGACATGCAGAGAGAGAGAGAGAGATAGGGCACGGAGAGAGAGAGTGGGCACGGGGAGAGAGAGAGATAGGGCACGGGGAGAGAGAGAGATAGGGCACAGAGAAAGAGAGATAGGGCACAGGGAGAGATAGGGCACGGGGAGAGATAGGGCACGGGGAGAGATAGGGCACGGGGAGAGATAGGGCACGGGGAGAGATAGGGCACGGGGAGAGATAGGGCACGGAGAGAGATAGGGCACGGGGAGAGAGAGAGATAGGGCACGGAGAGAGATAGGGCATGGAGAGAGAGAGAGAGAGAGAGAGATAGGGCACGGAGAGAGATAGGGCACGGAGAGAGATAGGGCACGGAGAGAGAGAGATAGGGCACGGAGAGAGAGAGAGATAGGGCACGGAGAGAGAGACAGAGAGAGGGCACGGAGAGAGAGAGAGGGCACGTTGAGAGAGAGAGAGAGAGATAGGGCACGGAGAGAGAGAGATAGGACATACAGAGAGTGGGATAGGGCACGGGGAGAGAGAGAGATAGGGCACGGGGAGAGAGAGAGATAGGGCACGGAGAGAGAGAGATAGGGCACGGAGAGAGAGAGATAGGGCACGGGGAGAGATAGGGCACGGGGAGAGAGAGATAGGGCACGGGGAGAGAGAGGGCACGGAGAGAGAGAGATAGGACATAAAGAGAGTGGGATAGGGCACGGGGAGAGAGAGAGATAGGGCAAGGGGAGAGAGAGAGATAGGGCACGGAGAGAGAGAGATAGGACATGGAGAGAGAGAGAGATAGGGCACGGAGAGAGATAGGACACGGAGAGAGAGAGAGAGAGAAATAGGGCACAGGGAGAGAGAGATAGGGCATGGGGAGAGAGAGAGAGATTTGGCATGGAGAGAGAGAGAAAGAGTGCACGGAGAGAGAGAGAGAGTGAGTGCACGGAGAGAGAGAGAGAGAGTGCACAGAGAGAGAGAGAGAGAGTGCACAGAGAGAGAGAGAGAGAGTGCACGGAGAGAGAGAGAGAGAGTGCACAGAGAGAGAGAGAGTGCACGGAGAGAGAGAGAGAGAGAGATAGGGCACGGAGAGAGAGAGAGAGATAGGGCACGGAGAGAGAGAGATAGGACATACAGAGAGTGGGATAGGGCACGGGGAGAGAGAGAGATAGGGCACGGGGAGAGAGAGAGATAGGGCATGGAAAGAGAGAGATAGGGCACGGAGAGAGAGAGATAGGGCACGGGGAGAGATAGGGCACGGGGAGAGAGAGATAGGGCACGGGGAGAGAGAGATAGGGCACGGGGAGAGAGAGGGCACGGAGAGAGAGTGGGATAGGGCACGGGGAGAGAGAGAGATAGGGCACGGGGAGAGAGAGAGATAGGGCACGGAGAGAGAGAGATAGGACATGGAGAGAGAGAGAGATAGGGCACGGAGAGAGATAGGACACGGAGAGAGAGAGAGAGAGAGAGAGAGAGAGAGAGAGAGAGAGAGAGAGAGAAATAGGGCACAGGGAGAGAGAGATAGGGCATGGGGAGAGAGAGAGAGATTTGGCATGGAGAGAGAGAGAAAGAGTGCACGGAGAGAGAGAGAGTGAGTGCACGGAGAGAGAGAGAGAGAGAGAGTGCACGGAGAGAGAGAGAGAGAGTGCACGGAGAGAGAGAGAGAGTGCACGGAGAGAGAGAGAGAGAGTGCACAGAGAGAGAGAGAGTGCACGGAGAGAGAGAGAGAGAGAGATAGGGCACGGAGAGAGAGAGAGAGAGATAGGGCACGGAGAGAGAGAGATAGGACATACAGAGAGTGGGATAGGGCACGGGGAGAGAGAGAGATAGGGCACGGTGAGAGAGAGATATAGGGCACGGAGAGAGAGAGATAGGGCACGGAGAGAGAGAGATAGGGCACGGAGAGAGAGAGAGAGAGAGATAGGGCACGGGGATAGATATGGCACGGGGAGAGTTAGGTTACGGGCAGAGATAGGGCACGGAGAGAGAGAGAGAGAGAGATATAGGGCACGGAGAGAGAGAGAGAGTGGGCATGGGGAGAGAGAGAGATAGGGCACGGGGAGAGAGAGAGATAGGGCACAGAGAAAGAGAGATAGGGCACGGGGAGAGATAGGGCACGGGGAGAGATAGGGCACGGGGAGAGATAGGGCACGGGGAGAGATAGTGCACGGGGAGAGATAGGGCACGGGGAGAGATAGGGCACGGAGAGAGATAGGGCACGGGGAGAGAGAGGGCACGGAGAGAGAGAGATAGGACATAAAGAGAGTGGGATAGGGCACGGGGAGAGAGAGAGATAGGGCACGGGGAGAGAGAGAGATAGGGCACGGAGAGAGAGAGATAGGACATGGAGAGAGAGAGAGATAGGGCACGGAGAGAGATAGGACACGGAGAGAGAGAGAGAGAGAGCTAGAGAGAGAGAGAGAGAGAAATAGGGCACAGGGAGAGAGAGATAGGGCATGGGGAGAGAGAGACAGAGATTTGGCATGGAGAGAGATAGAAAGAGTGCACGGAGAGAGAGAGAGAGTGAGTGCACGGAGAGAGAGAGAGAGAGAGTGCACGGAGAGAGAGAGAGAGAGTGCACGGAGAGAGAGAGAGAGTGCACGGAGAGAGAGAGAGAGTGCACAGAGAGAGAGAGAGTGCACGGAGAGAGAGAGAGAGAGAGATAGGGCACGGAGAGAGAGAGAGAGAGAGAGAGGGCACGGAGAGAGAGAGATAGGACATACAGAGAGTGGGATAGGGCATGGGGAGAGAGAGAGATAGGGCACGGTGAGAGAGAGATATAGGGCACGGAGAGAGAGAGATAGGGCACGGAGAGAGAGAGATAGGGCACGGAGAGAGAGAGAGAGAGATAGGGCACGGGGAGAGATATGGCACGGGGAGAGTTAGGTTACGGGCAGAGATAGGGCACGGAGAGAGAGAGATAGGGCACGGAGAGAGATAGGGCACGGAGAGAGAGAGAGAGAGAGAGAGAGATATAGGGCACGGAGAGAGAGAGAGAGTGGGCACGGGGAGAGAGAGAGATATAGGGCACGGAGAGAGAGAGAGAGTGGGCACGGGGAGAGAGAGAGATAGGGCACGGGGAGAGAGAGAGATAGGGCACGGGGAGAGAGAGATAGGGCACGGGGAGAGATAGGGCACGGGGAGAGATAGGGCACGGGGAGAGATAGGGCACGGGGAGAGATAGGGCATGGAGAGAGATAGGGCACAGGGAGAGAGATAGGGCATGGAGAGAGAGAGAGAGAGAGATAGGGCACGGAGAGACATAGGGCACGGAGAGAGATAGGGCACGGAGAGAGAGAGAGAGATAGGGCACGGAGAGAGAGACAGAGAGAGGGCACGGAGAGAGAGAGAGGGCACGTTGAGAGAGAGAGAGAGAGAGAGATAGGGCACGGAGAGAGAGAGATAGGACACGGAGAGAGAGAGAGAGAGAGATAGGGCACTGAGAGAGAGAGAGAGAGATAAATAGGGCACAGGGAGAGAGAGATAGGGCACGGAGAGAGAGAGAGAGAGAGAGTGCACAGAGAGAGAGAGAGTGCACGGAGAGAGAGAGAGAGATAGGGCACGGAGAGAGAGAGAGAGAGATAGGGCACGGAGAGAGAGAGATAGGACATACAGAGAGTGGGATAGGGCACGGGGAGAGAGAGAGATAGGGCACGGGGAGAGAGAGAGATAGGGCACGGAGAGAGAGAGATAGGGCACGGGGAGAGAGAGAGATAGGGCACGGAGAGAGAGAGATAGGGCACGGAGAGAGAGAGATAGGGCACGGGGAGAGATAGGGCACGGGGAGAGATAGGGCACGGGGAGAGAGAGATAGGGCACGGGGAGAGAGAGGGCACTGAGAGAGAGAGATAGGACATAAAGAGAGTGGGATAGGGCACGGGGAGAGATAGAGATAGGGCACGGGGAGAGAGAGAGATAGGGCACGGAGAGAGAGAGATAGGACATGGAGAGAGAGAGAGATAGGGCACGGAGAGAGATAGGACACGGAGAGAGAGAGAGAGAGAGAGAGAGAGAGAGAGAAATAGGGCACAGGGAGAGAGAGATAGGGCATGGGGAGAGAGAGAGAGATTTGGCATGGAGAGAGAGAGAAAGAGTGCACGGAGAGAGAGAGAGTGAGTGCACGGAGAGAGAGAGAGAGAGAGTGCACGGAGAGAGAGAGAGAGAGTGCACGGAGAGAGAGAGAGAGTGCACGGAGAGAGAGAGAGAGAGTGCACAGAGAGAGAGAGAGTGCACGGAGAGAGAGAGAGAGATAGGGCACGGAGAGAGAGAGAGAGATAGGACATGGAGAGAGAGAGAGATAGGGCACGGAGAGAGATAGGACACGGAGAGAGAGAGAGAGAGAGAGAAATAGGGCACAGGGAGAGAGAGAGAGTGCATGGGGAGAGAGAGAGAGATTTGGCATGGAGAGCGATAGAGAGAGAGAGAGACAGATAGGGCACGGAGAGAGAGAGAGATAGATAGGGCCCGGAGAGAGAGAGAGAGGGCATGGAGAGAGATCGGACACGGAGAGAGAGAGAGAAATAGGGCACGGGGAGAGAGAAAGAGATCGGGCACAGAGAGAGATAGGGCACAGAGAGAGAGAGATAGGGCACGGGGAGAGAGAGAGATAGGGCATGGGGAGAGAGAGAGAGAGATAGGGCATGGGGAGAGCGAGAGAGATAGGGCACTGAGAGAGAGAGATAGGGCACAGAGAGAGAGAGATAGGGCACGGAGAGAGAGAGATAGGGCACGGGGAGAGAGAGAGAGAGATAGGGCACAGACAGAGAGAGATAGGGCACGGAGAGAGAGAGATAGGGCACGGAGAGAGAGAGATAGGGCACGGGGAGAGAGAGAGAGAGATAGGGCACGGAGAGAGAGAGAGAGATAGGGCATGGAGAGAGAGAGAGAGATAGGGCATGGAGAGAGAGAGAGAGATAGGGCACTGAGAGAGAGAGAGAGAGAGAGAGAGAGTGCACGGAGAGAGAGAGAGTGAGAGAGAGAGATTGTGCACGGAGAGAGAGAGATAGTGCACAGAGAGAGAGAGAGAGAGAGAGATAGTGCACGGAGAGAGAGAGAGAGATAGTGCACAGAGAGAGATAGAGAGAGATAGTGCACAGAGAGAGAGAGAGTGCACAGATAGAGAGAGTGCACAGAGAGAGAGAGAGTGCACGGAGAGAGAGAGTGAGAGTGCTCGGAGAGAGAGAGAGAGAGTGCACGGAGAGAGAGAGTGAGAGTGCACGGAGAGAGAGAGTGAGAGTGCACGGAGAGAGAGAGAGATAGTGCACGGAGAGAGAGAGAGAGAGTGCACGGAGAGAGAGAGAGTGCACGGAGAGAGAGAGAGAATGAGAGTGCATGGAGATAGAGAGAGTGCACGTGGAGAGAGAGAAAGAGTGCACGGAGAGAGAGAGAGTGAGTGCACGGAGAGAGAGAGAGAGAGTGCACGGAGAGAGAGAGAGAGAGTGCTCGGAGAGAGAGAGAGAGTGCACGGAGAGAGAGAGAGAGAGAGAGTGCACAGAGAGAGAGAGTGCACGGAGAGAGAGAGATAGTGCACGGAGAGAGAGAGAGAGAGATAGGGCACGGAGAGAGAGAGAGAGATAGGGCACAGAGAGAGAGAGAGAGAGAGATAGGGCACAGAAAGAGAGAGAGAGAGAGAGAGAGAGATAGGGCACGGAGAGAGAGAGACATAGGGCATGGAGAGAGATAGGGCACGGAGAGAGAGATAGGGCACGGAGGGAGAGAGAGAGAGAAAGGGCACGGAGAGAGATAGGGCACGGAGAGAGAGAGACATAGGGCATGGAGAGAGATAGGGCACGGAGAGAGAGAGAGATAGGGCACGGAGAGAGATAGGGCACGGAAAGAGAGAGAGAGATAGGGCATGGAGAGAGCATAAAGACAGAGACGGCGCACAGAGAGAGAGAGGGCACTGAAAGAGAGAGAGAGCAGATCATATATGATACCGTTATTTATGGACGGGCAAGTTACTAGTGACAACATGCTGTGTAATATTTGCATTTAACAGACAATGAATCTTCAGCACCAGTACCCTCACTCACCAAAAAAGTCCTAAGATTTAATTAGATATTCTTTTTATTTTCTGCTTTTTAATAAGTCATTTATGTATTGCCACTTGATATTTCTAGATTTTCATGAAATATTGTTTGTTCATATGATTATTGATATTACAGTAAGTCATTAATCATTTAGTTTCACTTTCTCTTTCTTTGCTTTATCCCCTTCATGATTTTTTTTTTTTATCATGCACCTCTACAGATGAAAACATATTGATTAGATCTCAATATATGTTTTAATTGTTCTCTGGTTTTAATCTTAATTTCATTTTTTTATTGCTGTTTTATTTTGCTGCCATGGGTATAGAAAGTTACCATTCCCTTTCAAAATGTTCACCTTTTTGTTGCCCAAAAATATAAGGCAAATAAAGTCAGACTTGTTTTCCAGTTTAATTTACAATATTCAAGCAAAGAAAGAAAGCAATTTTTTTTTAAGGAATTAATAAAAAAAACCTTTGAGTTAATACTCAGTGGAAATACTGTTAATAGACTTCCCTCTTCAACTCATTTGAGACTTTTCATTGGGGCCTAACTCAGGGCTCTTCAGGCACTGAACAATTGCTTTGGTGGGGTCCTATAGATCATTGTTATTTTAAAATATGGTCTATAGGAATACCTTGTTTAACGCTGTAGATAGGTTCCAGGCAATAGGAGTGTTAAACGAAATGGCTCTAAACTGAGCAGAAAACTCATTAAAAAAACACACAATTCCAATTGAAATTTAAACTTTTTTGGTTTTATATGAACTTCAGACAAACAGCAAACATAACACTAACACAAACTGAACATTAGCAGAAATATAAACAGTCTAAATTATTGATGTTGAAGCTTCTGGGTCATCCTGGATTATAGCAAATGTTATAGCAAATGAGAGCGTTAAAAGGGGTCCGGTAGGCAAAAACAGCATTATAGCAAGGCAATGCTATTAAGAACCAGAGCATTTAAAGGGGTCTGGCAGGCAAAAACATAGCAAAGTTTAGAGTTAAACAGGGTTTTACAGGAAAAACAGCACTATGGTGAATCAGCGCTAAAAGGTGTAGCGTCAAGCGGGGTATACCTGTATCTTCATATTTTCAACTTTCTGGATAAGGAATGCAGGTTTTCTTCAAGTATTTGTACTTTGCACCACCCATCTTCCCTTGTGCCCCAGTCCCAGCTAAAGAGAAATACCACCACAGAAGGCTGTTGCCACGACTATGCTTTAGTTCAGAAATTGTGTAAGGAGTGACCTTTTTCTTGATATCATCCAAAACAGGCCAGATTTGTGGAGCATTTGTGGTATTGGTTCCACATACACATAGCTAGTTTTTGCCATAAAGGCCTTTAGTGCCTACAAAGTTGCAATTATCTTCTTGTAACTTGTCTGATCAGTTTCTTTCTTGCTTGGTCATCAAGTTGGGAGGGACAGAATGATCTTGGTCACTTCTGGATGGTACCATACATCTTCAGCTTATTAATGATGGTTTTGACTGTGCTCCACGGGATACATAAAGCCTATAACATATTTTATACCATGCCTTTCCACAACTTTATCTCGAAATTCTTTTGAAATATCTCTTCCTTAAAGTATGATGAGCTCTACAAATTGGAAATAAGACTCCACAGAACAACATGATGTGGAAAGGCATCAGTTTGTAGTGAGAAAACCTGCACGTTACTGAAACAGGTACAATTTTCTTTGTCTTCACATTTATTTTCATAATTTCTGAGAACACGCATCATTACAGTGGCTTCATTTATATAACTAATAATGTATTTCAGTGTGCATACAGTAGTGGAACCTCTATATTTGGCATCCTCTATATTCTTCAAATTCTATATTAGTATAATTTTATTTTCTGCACAAAAATCCTTTGATATTAGTCCAAAAAGCCAATATCTGACCTGAGAATCCCAATATTCTTCCTGAAAAATCCAATATTCCTCCAAAAATCCAATATTCATCACAAAATATGTATATTCGTCTAATTCAGTATTAATCCATTTCTGATGAATATAGAGGTTCTACTTTACATGGAAATACATATATATATATATGCAGGTGTTTGTTTGAAATTGCATTCATGTATATTTTACTAAATGTTTATATATACCCTTTAGATTGTAAGTAGCGAGTTTCCAATCTTGTAGGGTGCTTTGGGATAAAGCACTTTCTGCTAAGATTCTAAGCTCAAAACAGGGCTCTTCAACTTTTGAATTTGTTAAACTGGTATTTCCCCTGTTCTTATCCCCTGTACAGAGCTATGGAATATGTTGACGAGATACAAATAAAAGATAATAATAAAATAATATATATGTGTATATGATTTGCTCATGCACATTTGAAAAGATGCATTGATTTTAATAATTATGGCACAATTTAGTTTTACCTTGCTCCCGCTGGAAAAAATGTCTACAGATGCCCATTAGCGTCCTATATCCAAGTGTTTCTTTTAACAAAGCTGTACCAATGTAATATTGTGCAAATATTTTGTCCTCCTATTTCTAGGATCTAGCATTGAGTGCGTTTTACACAGAACCTAAAAGAAGATTACTGACAAAGAAGTAGCAATACCAATTTGGATTTTGAGAGCTTCTCAGAGGTGGCAAGGTTATTGAGACATAGTTGGCAAGCATGCGTGTCTATCTACACATCTCACTTGCGTGAGGTTGAATTGGCACAATCTTTACAATCCTATTACCACCTGGGGACATTTTCCCCATGAAAATTTAAAGTGATTTTACGGATTGTGCTGCCAACAGCCTGTGCGATACCAGGAGGCAGGTGCAAACCCAGAGGTTTATTCAGCTAATAAACATCTATGTTGTCCCTGCTCTGTGGGGAACAGCTGGCACCATAACTATAGCACTGAGACTAAATGGTGCGGGGTCAGCCAGAGGAATGTGCACCGTGACTGAACTGGGGATCCAGTGCTGGAAGTCTGTGCAAAACATGGGCTTGTAAGGCATTATTACACTGTCTTAGAAAATGAATGCACATATGTTACATTAGAAGTGTTTAATAAATATTTCTAGGACCTCCTGATTCCTGTAGTTTAATATAAATGATTAGCCATGTGCTCTCAGGCCATATTCTGAGTAATCTGGTTCCATCACCACCGGAGTTACCGATGTCCACAATTCTTGGATATAGGCTTCAAAGTTCTGCCATAACTGCTGTTACTCTTCTATATTTACCTACTTCCCAAATTATCGGCGCTAGGCAATGAGTAGAACATTTGTAGTAAGAGTTATTTTTTGTATGTTTCTCCCAGGCCTACTTTTACTCCATACCTTTATCCAGTTTGTGAACCTCCACTTTCTTCTTCCCTATACCATCTCTCCCCTCTACACTAAAAGAAAATTGAGAGGAGTGATGGGGAATCACTACATTTAATAACATATGTTTATACAGTTAATTCTGAATATGGATGTGATCTTTATATAACTATATAAAAATGTATACGATTTTTTAAATGCTTTTCTTTATTAAGAATATATATATATATATATATATTTTTTTTTTTTTTCAAGGATTTTTATTAAGGACATTCGAAAACTTATTAACAGCATTTTGTTTCATAATACAATGCAAATAAAACGGTAGCTGAATCAACAGTTTAAACATCTAAAGGTCCTGAGAGATACATTCAGAAATAACAATAAATAAACAAGAGGAACTATATATGCTCGTTATCTTTTTTTTTGTTTTTTTACAACATTTTATAAAGGATTCTAGTTATAACTGTAATACAGCTGAATCATCTTGCAACAAGTATATAAATCTGTTTCCTCCTATCAACTTGAAAGAGTTAGTCAGGAGTTATCAACCGAGTACACTAAGACTGTTGGATAGATACGATTCTAACACAAGTAAACTATTTATATATTAACATGTTAATTTAAATATAATAAAGCATGTTACCATAACAAGAAGTAAACCAAAAAGAAAAAGGGGTGAATTTGGTGGTTCAACCTTTTATTTATAAGACTTAAATTGTGCTACTTTCTATACAGAAATATTTCACAAGTCCTTTTTTTACCTTGGATTCCAAAGCTCAGGCCCGCGCTAAGGTCCGGACCGTCTCCATCTCCTGCTTCCCACCCTTTAGGAGATCAAGTTAACTTATGGAGATTTTATATGCTTGATATGCAATCTATAGAAGATAGCCAGGATTCCCAAATCTTTGGGAAAAGGATGAATGTGCCCAGAAGGATATGTGTCAATCTTTCATTAATAAGTATGTAGTTAATCTTACCATTAACTTCCCTAAAGTGGAGTAAGGGAGACTTCCAGTTCCTAGCTATTATATTTTTAGTCGCTACCATGATCAGTTGTAATAATTTGTTTTGAGAAGGGTTTAGCATGGGGTTATGAATACCCAAGAGGCAAATGTCAATTTAAGGAGTTAGCGGGGTATTAAATAATCTTGAGGTTAGTAGTATAGTCTTTGTCCACATCTCTTGGGCTATTGGGCAAGTCCACCAGGAGTGTATGAAATTACCCTCTGCTTGGCACCCTCTAAAGCAAACCTTACTTCTAGATTTCGTGATTTTATGAGTCTTCAATAGAACGAAGTATGCTGTATGCTACATTTTTATGGAGGTCTCTAAGAGACTGTAGCTCATGGAACCTTGTGAATGATTGGAGCATGTTTCAGTCCATTTGTTGGATTCCCAAACTTGGTTTAAATCTTCCTCCCATGTAAGCATAAAAGACTTGTTCCCTAGCAGGCGTATTTAGGATTCCATAAAGAGACCACAGAATTCCTTTAGTCAGAGGGAGGTTTTGGCAGATAACTGAAAGCCAGGATGATCTAGGAGGGCCATGTAATTTTGTAACTGTGGTCACCCAGTGTCTGAATTTGAGAAAGTGAAATTATTATTTTGCGGGAATGTTAAATTCTCTTTGCATCTATATTGCTAGTAAAAGTGCGTTATTCCTAAACCAGGAGCTAAGTCTATCTAGTTTGGTTGTGATCCACCAGTGATGTGATATGTCCAAGCATGCTTGTTGTAGGCTAGAAATAGAGAAGATTGATGTGAGGGGTGAGGTGGAATGGACCAGGTGGGGGGGTTGGGGTGGAGAGTTGTAATATGTTTTTAATACATTTATGAAGCAACCTCTAAATCCGAACATGGCTAGAACTGCGTACAGGAAAATGCAATTCGAATGAAACTAAAGCTTTTTTGAAGTCAAGTGCGAAGGAAGAAACGCAGAGATCCTTTTGTCCATAATTTTGGCTAAAATTTTAACATCACTATTCATCAGTGAGATAGGACCGTAGTTTTTGGCTTCCAAAGGATCTCTGTCAGCTTTAGGAAATAATACTAGGTCTGCCTGATTTATTTCCGGGGTCATGGTGTCTCTATTTAGAATTGCGTTAAAAAAGTGTGAGATAAGGATGTCTGAGAATTTTTTGTAATACAAGTTTGAAAACCCATCAGGCCCAGGTGATTTACTGTTTTTAAGTTCAGAGATTGTTTCCTGAATCTCTTCAGGCGTAATATCTTTATTCAGATTATGTACGTTAGAAGGGGTAATAGAGGGGAGATTTCATTGTGGCTAACTGTTAGAAGACCAGAGGGGGCTCTTATTTGAGTGATTCTAGTTTGGGAGAATTTAGATTTAAGCCTTCTAGCCAGTAATGTGTCCGGTTTATTAGCTTTAGAATAAAAAAGATGGTTAGTGCATCTGAGTGCATTTTCTATTCTTGCTGATAGTATGCCATCTAATTATATTCTTACCTTTTCTATTTTATGCCTCAAGAAGTTTGAGGGTTGTTTTTAGTTTTGCTTTTCACATAAATCAAGTTGCTTGACTAAATTCTGTTCTTTTTTGACGGGTCCATTTCCTATGACTAGAGGCTAGTTTGATAACTGTACCTCTTTTTTAGGCTTTGTGAGTCACCCAGAGCCACCCTACTCATACATCTTGAGAGATATTAGCATCAAAGTAAGTTTTTATATTGTCTGTAATTTGGGTTATAAAGGCAAGATTAGATAATAGAAGGTCATTCAATTTCCACAAGTAGGGCTGAGATTAATTAGGGCCTACATTTCGTTTTTTTTGGACAGCGCATGGTCAGACCATGTACAAGGGATAATTTTAGCCCTAGAGGAGTTGTCAAAAAGTGGGGAACTTATAAGGATTGTATCTATACGAATATGATCTGTGGGTCGGAGAATAATATGTATACTCCCTGTCTCCTCGGTGGTAACCCCTCCAGGCATCAACTAGGTCCAGGCTAGGTAGTAATATATTAATCTGGTGAAGCTTGTTTGAAAAGTGATTATTTGCTGAGTTTCTAGCTATATCTATATCTGGTTTAAAAGTAAGGTTAAAGTCACCTCCAATAACTACGGTCCTGGCTTTCAATAAATCTTAGTATCTTAATTTAGTGAATTATGGGGAGAGGTAGTGGGGGAGTATATTGATATCAGTGATAGGTTGGATCTTAGAATCATCCCCGACAGTATAACATAATTACCTTCTTTGTCTACCTTTCTATACTCAAGCTTGAACGGAAAATTCTTGATTTTCATTGATCCTTAGACCGTATAGGGAGCTGTGATTTCCTGTTTTTGGAGACAACTGTCCATTGTCTGCTTGGGATACTGTTGCTTGGAGGGTTTTGTTGGTCAACTCCAACATCCTCAGGAAAAAGGCCAAGTTTCTTCAAAAGTTCTAGATAATCATCTATCGAGTGCAAAGAGTATTGAAATCCTTTAAATTGAACTGACAAAGCAAGTGGAAAATTGCATCTGTATTTGATATTATGGTTGATCAAAATTGCTAAGGCAGGTTTCATTGATCTCCATTTGGCAAGTGTGCTAGGAGTTAAATCTGCATACATTTTGAGTGGAGCTTTATCAGGGCCGGGAATTGTTAACATCTTTCTTGTAGTTGCCAGAATCAAGTCTCTGGTTTGTTGTTTTCAGAAACGGACTATGATGTCCTTAGGAAGTTCTTGACTCTTTGCTCCACCCAAGGCTCTATAAGCTCGCTCGATCTTCCAAGTGTGTTCTGGATTGGTGGAAAGAATGTAGTTTAATATTTTGTTAAGGTACTGGGTTAGATCAGTCACCGCTTCAGGTATGCCTCTGATCCTGATATTATACCTTCTAGAGGGGTTTTCAAGATCCTCCAGTTAATCTTCAAGAAAGGAAATGCCAGATGTGTTCTGTGTGATCTCCATTCCGTCCCTCTCATGAACCTCAATTACTTGATCAGAGGTCTCCTCGAGGAGGTTTATGCACTGTTCAAGATCAGAAATATATTTTTGTAAAGCCGTCACTGTTTTGGAGAGTTAGGCTTGGAGCAAAGCTTCAATTTTGGCCAGGGTATGGTCTGTTAAGTCCACATTTTGTTGAGCAGTTGTCAGAGTACCCTCTGTGTCAGAGCAATCTGATTGGCCTGAGTCAGGTTCCTGAGTAGATGCAGGTCTGGATTTGGAGTGTTTGAGGTAGTCAGAAATTATTGCATTCCTTTTAGACAAAGGTGATTGTGGTTAGTAACCAGTCTTAAGTATTGCAGAATATAAGTGAGTGTAGATTCTTTGCAAAAAAGTTGAGGTTATTCCATCTTGCGCTTGCCGGATTAGCTAGGCCCTCTAGAGTGTATTTACATTATGTAGCTTTTAGCAGAAGCACTTCCAAGGGTGGGATAAATATGTTTTTTGTAACTCAGGAACAATGTCTCTGGAAAAGGGGTGAGGTATATTCAGGTCTAGCCGAGCCCCGATATTTAGGTTTAGAAAGGGATGCTCTCACAGCTTTCCTTTATTACGCTGTTTTTGCAGAGTTTGAATATAAGAGGCTATTTGTCAGCTTTAGAATAATTTGTAGCCCAATTGATGAAAATGCTGAGGATAAGCAAAATTATGAAAGCTGGCATCTCTTTATGAAGCTCCAGTTCTGGGAACAATGGAGGTGCAGTTTTAAATTTTAGCCACTAGATGGTGGTGGGACTCTTCAGGAGTTGTTTATGTTAGACTGAGGAGTGGTCACAACCTGGTCAGCTGCCCCAAGTTGTTCTGATGTTCTGTAGGAGCTTTTTTGGGGCCATGCCCTATTCTGCTCAGCTTCCCCAAAGGGGAATGAGAGTACACTCTGTCACTTAGCATTGCTGTGCAAACATGGACAGTCCTTTCCTCTGTGAGAAGCTCCTGTAACTTATATGAAATGGAGTACACTCATCTTTTACAACTTGCAGTGCTCGGTTGTTGTCTGTTATGGGCCCAAGCTAAGAGAGTGCAAAAACAAGCTTATAGTCACATGTGCTTGGCAGATGAAAAGTCTAATAAAGGTCTAAATGGGCCTGCTGGTTATGTTGTATTTTAGTGACACAGTTAGTCTTATCTGCTCCCCTAGAACTCCTGATCCTTGTGAGTGAAATTATAAGGCCTTAGCGGGTCAGGCAATCTGTTAACTCTGTGTGTTCTGTGTAGAGGTGAATTTTATTATTAATCTTTTTAAGCATAAATAGTGCACCAATGCTCAGGTTAAGATGCCTCTTAATCTGGCAGGGCAGGTATGTTGTCCAGTTCGTCAGGCAGTTAGTAGGGAGGGAGGCACAGAGGAGACTAGCTTACCGGTCTAGCCGGTGTTGTCAGCAGATGATCCAGACTGGAAGAGACTGGCGCTCCGACCCTGTCCCAAGGGCTTCCACTCACCTCAGATGCCTCAGCCGTGCAGGATGTAGTAGGCCGCAGCAGCCTGTAGCACAGCAGGGCCTTTCTTACCACTCTCGCTCTGTTGGGAGCTTCTGGTATCGCCATCTGCGCTGTCTTACACGCTGGCTTGCTTCCATGCCTCTTACCTCTATCTTCCCCAATGCCTCTCAACCCGGGGAAATAGACACTGCAAGCTCCTGTCGCTCCACCAATAGGCTCCCACGTCCTTGTTCCGCTGTTGTACAGGACCCATGAATACCAGTGGTTGTGGAGCCTCAGTGATGGTTCCGATGTTCAGACGCTTCCTTTCTCCTTCTTATAGGCCGAATCCAGGCCCAAGGGAAGGCCAGATTTAGTTGTCACACCCAGAGCCTACCAGGCTAAAGGCCTTGTGGGCGAAAGAGAAATAAAAAATTATCCTAGCCCCTTGTAAGAAGGCTCATACGGTTAGTGGGGTATATAGACCTTGCAAGTCATTTTTTAGATGAATTAGACTAGATTTACCCCAAATTATGCAGCTTTTGCAGGTTTTTGTCGCAGAGCTCAGCCCATGCACGTCTGATGAGCTAGAATATTTCTTTTAAATCAACAAATATATAATTTTTACAGCAAAGGTAAGAGGTTTCTCACTTAATAACTCTCCATTTGTTTTCTGTTCTATAGCGTGATCCATCCTAAGGTCTGGAGTGCCATAGTCAAAGCATTTTTAGTTCCCGCTCCTCTGTCGATCATAATCTGAATACTGTATTGTATATGTCTGGGTCATAATTCCTTTTTTACCAAGTTTTTTAGACACTTCAAGCTCCTAACACAAACCTGCAGCCTTTTCTGTTTCCTTTTTTTAATCCCTCTCTCTTTTCCACCTAGCTCTCAATCACTCTCTCCCATATCTTTTCCTCTACCAATTCCTCGAAACCACTCCTGATTATAAAAGCCCTTCAAAATTATACACGCAAACAGTGGAAACATATGAACATGTAGTATGTTGAACTATGTGTTGTGATTATCACATCATTGTTTAACAAAACACCAAGTTTAATGAATGTAACCCAGGCCTATATATGGGGTCAGCATTTTATACAAGCTACAGATTTACCTCACATTTAAAAAAACACATTAAGACTTCTCACTTGGGTACTATCTCCATTGCAGTGATGGATTGCAAGTAAATGAAGAGGGAGATGATGTGCTAGGGGAAAGAATAATAGTATGGCTGCAGGGGTTTTTAAACTAGTAGGTGTGGGGGGGGGGGACTAGATGGAAGTAATGGGGTAGAAAGTGTAGAGGGTGTAATGAATTAACTACTCATGAGGGAGGAGAAGGGGAAGGATTAGAATAGTCAATAGGGATGTATTGCTGAGTAACTCAAATACAGTGGCAAGCACTTCAAAACTACAGATTCATAATAATATAAAGTGTTTGCTCGCTAATGCCAGAAGGTTGTCAGGGAAAATGGGTTATAATTATTAGCAGCAAATGAGAAATGGCATTTAGTAGGCATTACTCAAACATGGTGGGATGACTCTTATGACTGGACTGTTAATTTGTATGGTTACAACCTATTTATCAGAGATAGGGGCAATGGAAGAAGAGGAGAAGGGATTTGTCTATATGTTAAACCTTAATTAAACTCTATAGCCAGAAAAGATATTTATATTAGTACTAGCGATAATATTGTATGTTTGTGGGTTGAGTAAAATAACGGAGGAACGAATTCTAAAAGAATATTGGTAGGAGTATGCTATAACTCCCCAAATATAAATGAAAGTGAGGAACTGCAATTATTGTTACAGATTGGAACTGCAGCTAATCATGGGAAAGTTCTAATAATGGGAGATTTTAACTACCCTGAAATAAACTGGATGAGTGAGACCAGCAGTTCAGCTAAGGGGAGCAAGTTCTTGAGTGTACTCAGAGATCATTATCTGGCCCAGGTTATAAAAGAACCTACTAGAAATTAGGTTTATCTTTGATTTAATTATCACAAATATTATTGATATAGTATTGAGTGTTGAAATAGGGGTACCCTTGGCAAACAGTGATCACAACACAGTCTCATTTGATATTGAATTAAAAAAATAAAGTTGTAAGGGACTGACAAAAACTCTTAGACCATTAAAATCTACCCTTTTAAAATTAAGGGCAGCAATACAAAGTATAAACTGGGATAAAGAACTGACAGGTAAAAATATTGAACATAAATAGACAATGTTCAAATCCTTACTAACTATACATAAAGTTGTGCTCAAAAGTTTGCATACCCTGGCAGAAATTGTGACATTTTTGCATTTATTTTGAAAATATGTCTAATCATGCAAATATAATGTCTTTTATTGAAGGATAGTGATCATATGAAGCCATTTATTATCACATAGTTGTTTCACTCCTTTTTAAATCATAATGATAATAGAAATCACCCGCATGGCCCTAATCAAAAGTTTACATATCCTTGAATGTTTGGCCTTGTTACAGACACACAAGGTGACACACATAGGTTAAAATGACAATTCAAGGTTAATTTCCCACACCTGTGTTTTTTTAAATTGCAATTAGTGTCTGTGTATAAATAGTCAATGGGTTTGTTAGCTCTCACGTGGAAAATTTGGGGATCTCCTAATACCAAGCCAAGGTCAGGTAGACCAAGAAAGATTTCAGCCACAGCTGCCAGAAGAATTGTTCTGAATACAAAGAAAAACCCATAGGTAACCTCAGGAGAAATACAGGCTGCTCTGGAAAAAAGATGGTGAGGTTGTTTCAAGGAGCACAATACAATGATACTTGAACAAAAATTAGATGCATGGTCGAGTTGCCAGAAAGAAGCCCCTACTGCACCAGTTCCACAAAAAAGCCTGGTTATAATATTCCGACAACACCTTGACACGCCTCACAGCTTTTGTCACATTGTAATTTGGAGGGATGAAACCTAAATAGAGCATTATGGTCACAACCATAAGCGCTATGTTTGGAGTTGGGTCAACAAGGCCTATACTGAAAAGAATACCAATCCACTGTGAATCATGGAGGTGGCTCACTGGTGTTTTGGCAGACAATTTGCCATCTTCTGCATGAAGGCTATGCATGGGACGCTCTTGGACTTTCCAGCATGACAATGACCCTAAGCACAAGGCCAAGTTGACCCTCCAGTGGTTACAGCAGAAAAAAGTAGTGGCCATCACAGTGTCCTGACCTTAATATCGTTGAGCCACTCAGGGGAGATCTGAAATATGCGGTTCATCCAAAATGACCAAAGACTTTGCATGACCTGGAGGCATTTTGCCAAAAAGGAATGAGAAGCTATACCACCTGCAATAATTAGGGGCCTCATAGACGACTATTACAAAAGACTGCACGCTGTCATTGATGCTAAAGGGGGCAATACTGATTATTACGAACTATGGGTCTGCAAACTTTTGAACAGGGTCATTTCATTTTTTTCTATCTTGCCATGCTTTGTTTTACGATTGTGCCACTCTGTTATAACCTACAGTTAAATTTGAACCCCATAAAAAATAAAAGAAATGTGTTTTGCCTGCTTACTCATGTTTTCTTTAAAAATGGTACATATATTACCAATTTTCCAAAGGTATGCAAACTTTTGAGCACAACTGTACTTATCACCATATACCATGTGGGAATAAAAGTAAAAGGAATTAATTGCATCCAATGTGGCTTAACAGTGACTTAAAAATCAAGATGCATAGTAAAAAACAGGCATTTAAATTTAATCTAAAAGAGGGAACAGAGACTGTTTTTCATGAATACAAGGAAATCAACAAGGATTGCAAAAGAGCTTTTAGACTGGCTAAAATAGAAAATGAGTTAAAAGTTAGTAGCAAAGGAGAGTAATACTAACCCTAAAATGTATTTTTAAATATATTAATGGGAAGAAGTCCAGGAAGGAAGCTATAGGAACATTACAGGTCCTGATGGAATACATCTAAGAGTACTGAGGGAACTGGGTTCTGTAATAGCCAAACCTTTATACAGTATATATTTTTTCAAGACTCGCTCAAGACAGATGACTGAAGAAAAGCAAATGCGATACCTATATTTAAGAAGGGAGCAAGAGCAAATACAGGGAATTAAAGACCTGTAGGCCTCACTTATGTACTGGGAAAGCTTTTAGAAGGATTTATAAGGGATATTATACACAAATATGTTGGTTTGAACAGGATTATAAGTAGTCTGTCAACACAGATTTATGAAGGATAGATCATGTCAAACAAATGTAATTAGTTTCTATGAGGAGGTTAGTAGGAACTTGGATGAAGTTAACTCAGTAGATGTATTTGGATTTTGCAAAGGCCTTTGATACAGTGCCACGTGGAAGACTATTGTGCAAGCTAAGGGAAACAGGAATTGCAGTAAATATCTGCTCATGGATTGAGAGCTGGCTAAATGACAGGAAGCAAAGGGTTGTTGTAAATGGAACATACTCAAATTGGACTAATGTGGAAAGTGGGGTTGCTCTGGGTTCAGTATTAGGTCCTCTCCTTTTTAACATATTTATTAATGACTTACAAGTAGGATTGGAAAGTATTGTCTCAATTTTTCTGATGACACTAAATTGTGCAAGGTAATTAAATCGGAAAATGATGTACTTTAACTCCAGAGGGATTTGCATAAATTAAAGAAATGGGCATCTAAATGGCAGATGGGATTTAATATGAATACATTTAAAGTTATGCATTTGCAAAGGAAATATAGCCATGCAATTTATGATCTTAGAGGAGCAAATCTAGGAGTATCAGATATTGAAAGGGATTTGGGAGTGATTGGGGACAACCACCTAGGAAGCAGTGCTCAATGCCAAGCAGCAGCTGCAAAGGTAAGTAAAATATTAGCATTCCTTAAGAAGGGTAGAAAAGCAACGATAGCAAATATAAATCTGCCACTATACAAATCCCTAGTACGCCCTCATTTGGAATATGGAGTACAATTTTTGGCACCACTTCATAAAAAGGACATTTTAGAGCTTGAAAAAAGTACAGAGAAGGGCAACAAAACTAATAAGGGGAATAGAGGGGCTAAGTAAAGAAGAAAGCCTAACCATATTAAACATATTTTTTCTAGAAAAAAGGCATCTAAACAGGGATATGATTACCCTATATAAATGCATCCAGAGTCAATACAAGACAACGCTTTGTGAAGTGAACTATTTGTGCCAAGAGGTTTTCAGCTGACAAGAGGACATCCCTTGAGGTTAGAAGAAAATAGATTCCACCTTAAAAAAAGAAAAGTGTGGAGGTGGTGACAGTGGATTTGATAGATAACTTTAAAAAGAGATTGGATATATTTTTGAATAAAAAGAAAAGGGTATTCAGGGTTATCCTGGATAACTAGAAAAGGAGTATTAATCCAGGGAGACAATTTACTATAGTTCAATGTTTTTTTTTTCTGTTTGCCTTCCTCCGAATCAACAAAAAAATAAATTAACAATGAATCCACATATTAGAAAGGTCAGAGGAGATCTAAAAAGGTTGATTTTGATGGTCTAAAATTATTTTTTCAATCTCAATTACTATGTAACTAATTCAAGCATGTTAAAGGCATATTTAAGTTTTTTGGATTATGAATGCAGCAGCTTTTGTTAGTTAACACCCCTGGATATCTCTGCTAAAATTAGCATACAATTCATAATTACTACATCTGTGAGATTCTCAGAACTGCATTCAGAACACCTCAGCAGTGCAAATTCACTCTGGTTTTAAGGCCTACTACATCTGTGAGATTCTCAGAATATTGCCCTCCCTCCCCCTCACCCACCCACTCCAACTCAGATTAAATGTATAGAGCCATGGAAATCACCTGACTTCCTACTTGCAGATATATCATCTCAACACTAGGGGTCAGCCAACATACTAGTCTTTCACCTCAGATCCCTCCCCTCTTCCTCTAAAATAAAACTCTTTCTATCTTTCTCCTGCTTCCTGACCCTTACTATTCCTATTTGTTACTCTTCCCCAGTTCTCTGCCCTTTAATTCCCTTTAGATTGTAAGAATTGTAAGAAGCGAGTTTCCAGTCTTGTAGGGTGCTTTGGGATAAAGCACTTTCTGCTAAGATTCTAAGCTCAAAACAGGGCCCTTCAACTTTTGAATTTGTTAAACGTGTATTTCCCCTGTTCTTATACCCTGTACAGCGCTACGGATTATGTTGGCGCGATACAAATAAAAGATAATAATAATAATAATAATTAGTTTTGGTTAATCACAGGCAGCTAATACATTTTAATACATTGTAACAGTCAGTGACGACATCATGGGATGTGTAGTCCCCCTGTAGAAGAAAGCAGGCGGAACCGGGCACTGATCTGTAAATCTCTGCATTGAGCTGCTTCTGGCTTGAAGGTTAGTAAAGAGTTACAATCCTTACCCACATGCAGTGTTTCTATTGGTAGGTACACTGTGCCTATGTGGGTGTGGAATACAGGTTTTAGATTGAAATTAAATAAATATGTGTGTGTATAGAATTACTCCATGTAATGTGTGTGTCTTATATAAGCAGCATGGGTTAGATTAGAGAAAGGTAAAAAAAAAAAAAGCAGGGAACATTAGATATGCCCTTAAGTAAGGCTATTGATATTTAAAGTTGCTTGTTTAATTACTTGCCAGTGTTGATATATTTTCTAAGTCCCTATAGATGTTAAAGGGTAAATAAGTGCATTTTTTCCAAATTAATTTATATTGTTTGTACAGAGTACTTAAAACCATATAGGTCTGTTGTTAAGGTTATGAATGAGACATGAGATTTGAATGCTGTGTTCTTTAGATCTTGCTTGTTGTGGTTTAATTTCTGACTTGGTAGAACAGAATTGTTATTAGTCAGTCTATCTGGTATGACAGTCAGTCTATCTAATTTCTGTAACCATGTATTTGTACTGTCTCTGATTGTCCCCAATGAGGGATCCAGGGATTAGCAGTTCAGTAGGGTTGTCTTTTTCAAGTTTACACCTAGATAAGAATTTTGTAAAGGAAAACAGGACACGCATCAGAAGTAGTCAAAAACATCAATTCAGTCCTACCCTTTTTAATGCTTTAACCCAATGGTATGTGACTCAGTCCTAAGAGGGCTGACAACAGTCCAGGATGCCTGCCTATCTCTGCTTACGTATTCAAATTATTTATGAGATCATCGGTTTCACTCATTCTAATTGATCCATCTGTACTCATGCAGAGAGATATTAAAAACCTGGCCTGTTGGCGGCCCTTTTTGGTTTTGAGTCTAAGTCAGGGAACCAAGAGGTCACACATCCCTGAAGCCAAGCAGGGTTGGGCCTGGTCACTATTTGGATGGGAGGCCACCTAGGAATACCAGGAGCCGTAAGCTGTGATGTCCTGGTGTGTTACATTCCATAAGGTCACAGAGATTTGGAAACAACTGAACAATGCGAAAAAAAATTGTATTTACATATTCCCTTGGAGCAAAACAAGCAATAATGTGTCATTAGGGACATAGTTTAGCACTGATACCATCTACTCTTTTCTATTTTGCTCATGAAAAAGTGAAATCATTTACCTTATCTTGGGCAAAAGCGTGATAAAAAACATCCACCATACAGAGTATAGTAAATAAATAGTACTTTTGTGTTCACATTTGAATGTGTAAAAATATGTTTTTAACTTATTTTTACACATTCAAATGTGAACACAGGTGTACTATTCTAAGTATACCCCAAATTGCTCCATTCATCCTTCCCATTACTTGTTCCTTTCCTTCCTTGCTATTACCTCCTCTCACTCTCCAGGATTCCTATCTCACTGAGATTGTCCTTTAGCTATTAAAGCCTATCACCTATAGCCCTCACACCTACAACAACAGCTATCCAGTCTAACACACAGCAACCTCCTCCAACCCGTTCATGATTATGCATCTTCTCCATTCCTTCTGTATCACTTTTCCAACTATCTCCTTTATAGTGTAAGCTATCAGGGTCAGGTACCGGTAATCCTTCTGTATCAGCATGTTGAAGTTTACTGTGTCATGCACTTACTGTTCAATTTCTTGTATATAGTGCTGTTCAAATTGTTGGCACTTTCTAAAGAATAGTTATAATAATAATGCTATTAAACATACATGATTGGTGTAATTAAAGCTTTGATAGATGCTGCATTTCAATAGCTAGTGAATACAGACCTCTAGTGGACAAATTATGTGCTGTCATTTAGTTTTGAATTGTTCTAACTTATTAATATTATTTCCTTTATTTGCAACGCAACAACATATTCTGTAGCGCTAACTCTTTATTATATGAAATATAAAAATATTTTGTCTAAATCTTCACACGAAAAAATTCAGCAATCACCACTATCTCACAAACTGTTTCTGCCAGCAATGAAGTTAACCTGAAGGATATATGGTTAAGTGATTTAGAATTTCTGTCATTTGTGTAATTTGAAACAGTGGTATGCAAACTGTGGTGAACTCATGTTGCAACAATGGAAATTACTTCAACTGTATATATATATATATATATATATATATATATATATATATATATATATACATACTGTGATCGCCGTGCAGACGATCAATCAGTGTAGACCGTAGTTCCGGGTTCAGACGGAGCCAATGGAAAAAGAGATTGTTAGTGTTACATCATTGAAAAATTGGAGGGTAGATTTCAAAGTCCTACGGGCTACAATTACAGTTTGCCATCTGACCAACATTCCAAATTAGTGCAATATTAATAAAGCCGTAAATATGATAATCTATTACATGCGAGATACAGAACACTATAGGTCCGAATATACAGTAAGCCGCACCCACATATAAGCCGCACCTGTAAAATTCAAGGGGAAAAAATAGAAAAAAGATAGTACTCGATTATAAGCTGCACCCTTAAAATTGGAGAGAAAAAGACTCTCTCCAAGTGATCAGTCATTGCAAGAAACAGGCTTTCTAATTAGCACTGTAGCTTTTTTGCAGGTTACAGGCCTTACAGGATGTTAGAATCACTAAAACCGTAAATCGCTATTCAATTGCTACAATACAGCAGTCTCAAGCGCGCAAATCAGCAGTCATTTTACGCTCACGAATATAAGCCGCACACATAACTGGCAAAGCCCACAAATCGGCAGTCATTTTTTTACGGAAGCGAATATAAGCCGCACCAGTAATTCGCCAGCTCGCAAATCGGAAAAAAGATGCGGCTTATATTCGGACCAATACGGTATATGTCTTAACACATTGATTGCAGGGATCGATATAACACAAAATATAAACATGAAATAAAGTATTTTTGGGCCAATTTGCAGGCTTGAGAATGTTGTGCTATTAATTGTAAGACCTAACATCACTTTCCCTTTTAATAAATGTACAGTACTGTGTTTTTATTTGCATTACAAGTGCCACGTATAGGACTTTACTCCCCTTGCGGGTGCTCTCGAGCACACGTTGGGTTTTGTTCTCCATTGGCATGTTACGGACTTGCTCGCGTGTGAATTCTTAGCAATTTAATAGCTTAATTGAACAAGTAGCGGTTACAGGCTTGACAGATCAAAGAATTTATGGGAAGTTCAATGTTGCTCAACACGTAGCCTATTCTCTGCGTCTTAACACGCAGGTCCACTGCAAGCTACTTTACAGGGCTAATTTAATACCCATAACCCGTAAATTTGGAGTTACGGGCTACGTTTTAAAACGTAGCCCCAGTTTAATGAGGCTGCATATATGTACTCTGACAGTAAAAAGAAATGGGTGTGATAGGAGATAAAAAAGGTGCAAGGGGAGAATGAATAAATGAGTGAGGTTAAGTTCAAAAACATTGCTTACCACTAAGTACCGAAAGGATCAATTATATTAAAACTCCCTATTTGTGAGAGTTTTTCAGTTTGTATAAACACATATTATTTGATATGTGTTTGAAACGTACCAGTCTGTGCACCATAGCCTGCAGATACATCTACACCTCCTATAAAAATGTCAGTTTTTAGCTGGAGAAAAATTCATACCCCTATACAAGTCCTGAGACAGTACAATAGCATGACCATCTGTCCATTATGTGACCACGTCTGCACAATAATATACACTTGTAAACATTGATTCTAAGACAAAATATTAAAGTAGTGCAACATCTCCACTGACTCTGATTGAAAAACTGTCCCTAGTAATTTTCCTTATTGCTCATAACATTTCTTATTTCCAGTAGTGGAGTCATTTCCTTGTTGCATTGAAAAACATTACATTTCTCTTCCCTTGAATTAAAAATGGCTTTGGTTTTCTAAAATAAAACTGTCTTTTCACAGCAGGGGCCATGAGCAGCATGACTGCACATTTCCTTGCTTTTAACGAATTCCGTGTCACACTGCTGGAGGCGCTGAGATACGAAAACTGACAGGTTGTTAATTAATGTAATAAATATGCATATTCTATTCATGATAATGTCCTTCATTTCTTTATGCTCTTCCCTATTCGGTGATTTGAGACTTCCTGTGCACCCGCACTACATATCTTTTTTTAAGGGAAACACATTCTTCTTTAGCCATTCCAGTTGTGTATTAATGACTTCAGTCTGTATTTGAGTCTTAACTCAGAATAAAGTCAACACATTCTCATTACAGTACCAGGGATCTTTATTAAGTGGGTTAAACCATGCATGATGATGTCACAAACTTGTCTGTCTTCTTTCAAAATTGAACTAGTGCCTGACGTATTGTAAAACAAAGCCGTTTTACCTCAAGAGAAAAAAAAACAAAAAGCAACAAACCTTCATAATATAAATATTAACTAGCTAAGCATGTCTAATAACCATATCTATTTTATATGTATATAATAATAGCAAGGGTAGTAGGTCTCCAGCTCAGAAACTAATTGGAAATGTGCTCAAATGAAGCCTCAAGCAAGAATTAAAGCATATTCAGGTGGAAGTGTCTCTTAAACAGCAAACATGTATAGCATAGGAGTGAGAGAAAGAAAGTAGATTACTAGCAGCCTTATTACATTGCAATTCGGCAAATTCTAAAGGGCTCTATATAAGCACATAGCCAATTTTTTTTACAGAAGTTTTTAGTCAGTGAACGTCTATCCACAAGCAACTAAAAACTTCTGTAAAAAATATTTGCAATGTGCTTATATAGAGCCCTTTAGAATGTGCTGAATTGCAATTTAATAAGGCTGTAGGTGTTTATAGGAATATAGGTAATAATGTCACTAGATAACTATATTTATCCTAATTTATAGTGGTATTACATGTAAATCTTATTAGGAAATTGCCAAGCTGTCTGTAGCCACAATTTAAGTAAGGACTTGGAGCATTACAGTATCATTTTATTGCTGTAAATAAGTCACATTTTATTTTAGGAAAGCTTTATTACCCGAGTTATATAAAGTTATTAAATATTGGGATTTTTTTTACTTGTTTTTTTTTTTTTTCATGCGTCGTTCAGTCGTTTTTGATTCTCTGTGACCTCATGGACCGTAACACACCAGAACATCTTTATGGCCATGGTCATGCTGATCCACTTGGTATTCATGACAGAGATACTGAGTGGGTTGACAGTTCCTTCTTCAGTGGGCCACAGAATACAGCTCCTGGTATTCCTTGGTGGTCTCCCATCCCAGTACTGACCAGGCCCAACCCTGCTTGGCTTCAGGGTGATGTGACCTCTTGGTTCCCTGACTTGGAATCAAACCCAGGTCGACAGCGGCAGAAGTGCCGAGTCAGCTTCATGGATATGTATATCTATTCATTAAACTTCTATAATAATTATACCAAAATATAATTTTAATCTAAAGAATCAGGCCAAACAAAGACTATCCTAGTTGTTTTCATTTTGTATAGGTTATATCACATATATAGTTGTGAGTGTACGGGTCGTTGCTCATGCTTGCGGGCTCGCGTAGCGAGCCGCGGCCCTCGCGTAGCGAGGTCACTGGGCAAGGGCCTCAGTTGCTGGCATGGAGCGCCAAAGGCGCTCCATGCCAGCAACTGAGGCCCCTCGCGAAGCGAGGGCCTCAGTTGCTGGCGAGGTCACTGGGCACGGGCCTCAGTTGCTGGCGAGGTCACTGGGCACGGGCCTCAGTTGCTGGCGAGGTCACTGGGCAAGGGCCTCAAACCCTCGCAAACTTCACGTCGCTACTCAAAAAACACGACACACAAATTACGACACTCGCTAAATTTTACGAGGAACGCAAACAACCTACGAAACACGTTACCACACATTACGACCTCGCAAACATCGGACGCAACACGCCGACATACAAACATTTAAAACACAATACATACACACAGCACATACATAAAAACCTTACCTACACCAAGAGTGAGCACCCAGGACCTCAAAAATGCAACTTAGACCTCGATTTTACTCGAAATAAAAGAGTTTTGAGACAAAAAAAAAATCTAAGCGACAGAAAAAATGGCCGCCGAACAAAACGAAAACGAGGCTACAGCACTCTAAACTCGCAAAACACCACAACAAACTCGCAAAACACCACAAGAAACTCGCAAAACGCCACAAACCACCTACAGATATTCATACCACACAGTGCACACATTCAGCATGCTTACACAGCAGCTCCACACCACTAATGCTGCAGCAACATCAACACAGATTGCCAGCTCTTCATCACAATGCTTCAAAATAGGTACAGTATATTCATTTAGTAATGTATTACATATTTCATTATTACACACCAAACAGCATTAGCTACCTTACAATTTCATTGCCGTCATTTTTTGACGGGCAATTCGCTAGTGTAATATAATTTTCACAGTCATTGCAGGTGACTGATAGCTAACATTTTGTAGCTGTTTTTCTAGTTAACCTTTTCACCCACATTATACATGTCCACAGGGTCACGAGGAGTTGGACACCACTGAACTACCCAGAAACCATCAACCATCAAATACAGAGTATGTGCATTCTGTAGTGATCTACAGCATGTCTTGTCTCATTTATTATGTTTGTATATGCTTCTTTGTTCATGCTATAATATTATCATTAACCACCAAATCTTCTACTCTGGTCAAGAATCCTGAAAATATCAGCAACACATAGGCCATGATTCAATACTCTGTAGCCAGGCTAGATCATTTTAGTATTTGGACCAATAGATTGTCACTGAGGAGTGCTGTTGAGAAGATCCAAATATATGTGCAGCCCCTACATCCTCCTCCGCCTTGCCAGAGGGCCCATATACCACGTGGCTAAGCGCCTTCTCCCTAGTTGGAGGGGGGGGTTGCAGGTGGAGGCATGCCCCAGGAGGTGGCGGAGGCATGGATGGAGGTGAGGAGTGACCAGGCTGCTCGGGGGAGGACACCGGGGTGGAGGAGGCAGTGCTAGGAACCACAGCATGCTGGGTGGCATCAATGTTCAGTTGAGTGCACTCTGGTTAGGAGGTGATGATGGTGGTGGTGGCTCAATGGGGAGGGGCTGGAGCCCGGCTGTTATCTGGCTTCCATGTGGTTGTGGTGGGCCTGGTGGTGGTTGGAGCCAGGTTGTTGCGCTGTTGGGAGGAGGAGGTGGTGGGGGAAAGGCTCGTTGGTCCATCCAGTAGGAGGGCTTGGATGTTGAACACAGCTGTTGGAGGAGGGAGACAGTGGGGTCAAATGCCATGGGTGTGGCTGAAGGTCCAATAGGTGACCTTACTGCCCAGATGAATCAGCCCACCTCCTCCTCATATCTTGGGCCATCGGATCTACTCCTTGCCTCCTCCTCCTGCCCTGGTCCTGTTGGGCGGTGGCACGCTCTAGCATATCCTGTTTCGCCTCTGGCTCACCAATAGACCCAGACCTCCTGCCAGCTGTAAATGTGTTAATTATGTTGAATGATACATTGTTGTTTACTAATTCCTCACTATCTGACATTCTGTTCTCTTAAAGTTGGATGTTTCACTTAACTTGTACTATCATTTACTAGAGGTGATCAAAGCCATCATTTACTAGAGGTGATTAAATCTTTGAATTTTAGTGGCTCATAACGTTATCTTGATTCTGGCTGCAGCCTGTATCTGCATATGCTGCAGTGGGCACACCCATACATGGAGTCTCTATTGGTTGATTACTCATGATGTGCCCACTAATCACAATGATTTGTCAGCTTCATGGATATAATGACACATGAATGATCCATCTATAACTTGTTAAATCCTGAGAGCTGATATGTCAGTGTCATTGTTGGTCATCATTTACATGTGTTGTGTGTTTTCTATGTGTGTGTGTGTGATGTACATATGGTAGCATGTTGGTGTTTCTGATATTCACCTGTCATGGGGACTGGATACTGCTGGGCCACCAGGCCTGGAGCTCAGCGACAGGGACCTGGCTTAACATCTCCTTGAGCACCCTCTCACACTGGTTGTATTTGACAGTCACTTGGGGGCCACCACTTGGTGTTGTCGCTGAGCTCTCCTCCTTGGCCATCATCCTCCTCACCTTGGCTCGAACGTTATCAAAGCAATGCTTAACCGACCTCTCATCCCTTTCTGCAAAGCCCACTGCTGTTACTGCAGCTGCTACCTCCTTCCAGGCTTGGGCCTGGGGCCCGGGCCTAACTTCCCTACCACAAGGATAGTGGGCCGGGCACGTATGGCACTGAGGAGGACCACCGTGTCCTTGTGCTTGCAGCTAGGGGCCCTGTATCTGCCCTCAGCCTCTCGTACTCTCGACTGTGGGCGGTGAATCCTGTGCTCCCTCCTGTGACTCTGAGGCCTGTACCTCCTCCACACTACCATTCCCTAGGATCAAGCCCCTTTCCCTCTGACCCTGAGCTGGGACTGCCTATAAATATGGGCGACTCTGTCCCCCCCCCCCCCTCTACCACTCCTCCACTCTCCTCTCCTACACTGTTCTCCATTCTCCTCTCCTACACTGTTCTCCAGTCCCCACTCTCCACTCCCACATTCCCCACTCTCCTCTCCTCCACTCCTACATTCTCCTCTCTTACACTCTCCCTTTCCCACTTTCCTCTCCTCCACTCTCCTCTCCTCCACTCACACCTCCTCCACTCTCCTCTCCTCCACTTCTCTCCTCCACTCCCCACTCCTCCACTCTCCTTCACACCCCGGGGCCACCTCTCTCTCCTCTAATCCTTTTCTACTCCCCACCTCTACCCTTCTTTCTCTACCTTCCATATTAATCCCAAAAGTAAAACAAGGATAACTGAAAATAAGTGTATATTTGTGATTTACATATAAAATATATATGTTCTTTGTGTATTTATTATATGTTAGGGTATAGGGTGGCGGATAGGGGTGTGTGGATGTAGTAACCTATCAATATGTGTATCTATGTGGGTTCTTACTCAATGTGTATGTACAATGTCTCACAAAAGTGAGTACACCCCTCACATGTTTGCAAATATTTTATTGTATATTTTCATGTGACAGCACTGAAGAAATGACACTCTGCTACAATGTAAAGTAGTAAGTGTACAGATTTGCTGTCCCCTCAAAATAACTCAACACACAGCCATTAATGTCTAAACCGTTGGCAACAAAAGTGAGTATACCCCTAAGTGGAAATGTCCAAATTAGGCCCAAAGTTTCCAGACCTTGCACTTCCCCACCTTCCGTTTGAGGATGCCCTACAGATGGTCAATAGGATTTAGGTCTGGAGACATGCTTGGCCAGTCCATCACCTTTAACTTCAGCCTCTTTAGCAAGGCAGTGGTCGTCTTGGAGGTGTGTTTGGGGTCATTATCATGTTGGAATACTGCCCTGCGGCCCAGTCTCTGAAGGAAGGGGATCATGATCTGCTTCAGTATATCACAGTACATGTTGGCATTCATGGCTCCCTCAATAAACTGTAACTCCCCACTCATGCAGGCCCAAACCATGACACTCCCACCACCATGTTTGACATGCTTATTTCCTTAATGTCTTCTAGGTAGCACAGAACATGAGGTTTATCTAAGCAAGCACATGGACTAAGGAGGGGTAGGTGAATACTGCCTCTAAGACCCTTTGTCCAAACAGTGCTTCCTCAATCACATCAAGCCTGTAATTCCTTACAAAAGTGTGCACACTGCTTCATGTTGCTGGACGACGTATTTGCTCGGGTGAAACTCTAACCCTTTTAGCCCAAGATGTTGCCACGGTTCTTGTGAAGTGTACTATTACTTATTTAGGAGGTACTAGAAATTTTTGTTTTTGATACATGATACCCTTTTTTATTTCCTTGGAAAGCCACAATTTCTTGAATCCTAGAAACTTCTTTGATCTTTCTAGGTAAATATGTAGACATCTCTTTGCATCCAATATACGAATATGTTGTTCCTTTTGTTTCTCTGGCTGAATGGCCTCTAATTCCATGCACCTCACACAAATCTCCTGATTAGCATGCTGTCAGCAAAGGCAGGTGTAGAAAAGATCCTAATACTGAAACTTGTGCCTTTTAAGTAACTGGTCATAGTCCTTTGTCGAAATGTAAAATGTTAAATATTCCAACCAAGTGCACCACTTCTCCTTTTCAACTACTTAAACAATGTTTCCAAATCTTCTGACAGATTGTAGCTGAAATCTGTGTCTCTACTACTCTAGGAGCTAAGTCTCTACTCATCATCCACATCCTTTCAACTTCTAAGCCTTCTACTTTAGTTTGTAGATATCTTTGTACCACAATGGTCCTTGTATCAAGAGATCCCCTCTGCTTGTTACCATTGGATGAGTGATGGACATTTTTGGCAACTCAAAGAACCACAGTCTTCTGGGCCAGTATGGTGCACTTATCATGACATGAGCTCTATCCGATCGGGTCTTCTCCAAAACCCTTGCAAGTAAAGGGAAAGGAGGGAAGATGTAACTGAGATTGAAAGTCCAACTCTGTGAAAGCACATTTAAGGCCAGAGCATTCCATTGCTGGAAAACATTGTCTTGCCACTTCTGCATATGTGGATTAGAAAGTATATGTAGTCCAACCAATTGTAGCAAATAGTGTTAGGTACAGAGGTATAGAGCTCTCCAGCCTCTGTAGAAGCTATGATGCAAAACACGCGTTTCAGGCTGTAGATGTCACATGGTGAGGATGTCAGAGTTGTAGCGGTGGACCTGTTGGCAGTATTTCACAATTTTGAGATAAGTGACCACAACTTTTAATTCATATGCTGAGCAAAATAAGGCACATAGCATAGGGAGTTAGCTCCTGGTTTTCATTTATTTAGAGGGTAAATAGTGGGCCCTCATAAAATAGCAAAGAACAAGATAGGGAGCTCAGCTATTTCTAGATTAGGGTTACCTTATGCCTTGTATTTTTGGACCATTAGCTGCACGTCTGGGGGTCATTAACTATATATATATATATATATATATATATATATATATATATATATATATATATATATTTATAACTATCGTCATTGTTTTTATTTTTTTATTTTTATTATGGTAATTATTAAGGGTTAAGTATTATTATTGAATATTTTAGGTTGTTTTTGTTTTTTGGCAATCATCCTTAGCCAGGGTGGAATCCGTCTGTAATTATGCTGAGTGCACTTTGGTAATAACTCTTTTGACTGTTGTTAATTTGATTATGCACTTTTAAGCTTGTTTACAGCTTATAAATGTACTGTTTTGCATGTACTTTATGAGCTCTGGCTTGTTGTTATTATTGGAGCTGTGAAACTGTGCATATAGGGTTAATCTTGTCTTGTCTGTTTAATGTACACTGATCTCTGCTGCCTTCCTGATGGATATTGGATAGCTCTGTAGGGCAATGGTTGTTTTATTGTGCTTTTTTGTCTTTAATTTATTACTTCTGCATATGTGTCCTTGCGCAACGAACTGCTCTTGGGTCAAAAACAATCTTTCTGTTGTAGAATTGAACAGCAAACCCAGGAAAACAATCCTGCACTTCAATAACAGTTGAGACTTTTTGTAGTTTATCAACCATCCTGCTTTCTGAAATACTTATTTTACTCTGTGCACTCTGAGTAAAACCTGCTGTTCTGAATCTGCCACCATGAGGCAATTGTCGAGAGAAGGCACAAACTCTATTCCTTCCAGTTTGGGGAACTCTTGGAGCAGAAGCCAATCAAAAAGGCAGGGCTGCAAACTGCCAATGTTTCCTCTGGATAGCTATACACAAGTATATTTGCGCCAATGTAGCCATCAGTATTAGTATGCATCCTTCAGATCTACAGAGTGTGAGTCCTTCTCTGTCAGCAACTTGTTTAAACCTCTAAGATCTACAACTACTCTGTAACCTCCAGAAGCCTTGAATAAACTGCAGTAAATCTCTTATGTGGTGGAACTGCCAACAAAACTTTGCACAAACTCCAGAACTGCTTGTAGCAGAATGCTTTTCTTTTCTGGATTATTGGGGGATGCATGAATTCACACATTTTGGAGGAGACCTCCATGTTTCCCAACTGTAACCTTGACAAACAGTTTTTCAAAACCAACAGTCTTCTTTAAAATTTTGCCATTGATCTATAAAGAAACTCAGTCTTGCCCCTACCGATAACTGGCAGCGGAAGGAGGTGGACTTAGCTCCCACTGCACCAGAGGTTTCTCTGCCTGTAACTGGTCTTCCTTTTAAAGAAATCAAAATCTGGTCTGGAAGTTCTGTTTCTGAAACCATCTTTTTCCTTGATGTAAATCTAGGTTAATATTTTCTTCCTTAAAAGGAATTTCGATTTATGCTGTTGCAACTACTCCACCAATTTGTCCAAACTAGGGTAAAATAAATAAGCACCCTCTATGGGCATTGCACATATTTATTCTCTGAGGTGGAACCTGCCTTCCACACTTTGAGCCAAATAGCCCTACTTGCTGCTGTTGACAATACTATTCTGTCGCCATTCTGAGTATCTCACAGGAGACATTGGATATGAAGTATGCTGCCATCCGTAGGACTAACAGTATCTTGAGGATCTCCTCTATGGCCCCTCTTTCTGATAATGCCTTTTCTATTCTTAACAGCTAGGGCCTCATCACCCTTGCCTTACTAGTTGACACCACTGATACTGTTGCAAAATTTTTGCATAGCACCTTCCACCCACTTTCCATGGCATCTCTAAGAGCTGAAGCATCCTCCAAGAAAAAAAATGCCATTGGAATATCTATCCTAGGAAGTATATCCCATTTACTTTTACTCTCTTGGCCTAATGCCAGCAAAAGCTGTATTCTTCTGTTTATTGTGATTCTATGCTCAGGTTGCTTCCTTTCTAGTTTTATCAAATCAGTAATAGCCTCATGCACTGGAAATACCTACAAACATTATTCTGTCCCCTAAAAACTTTATCATGCATTGACTGCTTCTCTATGTTATCCTCCAAGCTCTAAAAATGAGACCTTCCCAATATGCAATGGTGTGAAGCAGGCCTGTGTCCTTGCACAGACCCTATTCATGCTATTCTTCAGTATGATGCTTCAAAGGGCCAAGGCAGAACTCGATGATGACGATGGTTTCTAAATCCGATATCGCACCGACAGCAGTCTGGTCACCCTGATGCGACTAAAAGCAAACACCAAGACAGTGGAACGGCTTGTTCGAGAGCTTCTCTTCGCCAACAACGCTGTCCTTGTTTCTCATATGGTGACAGTTCTGCAGCAAATGACATCTTGCTTCACCAAGGCTGCCAAGCTCTTCGATATAGAAGTCAGTTTGAATAAGACAAAGGTTCTTCACCACAGGCAAAGGCAAATGGTGCATGCGGCAAGTTTTATAAAAGCGTTTGGAACAAGCACCTGAGTAAATGCACCAAGATCAGTGTGTAAAGAGCTGATGTGTTACCACCCTACTGTACGGCTCCGAGACATGGGTTACCTACCGCCATTGCCTACAACTTCTTGAGCACTTTGATCAGTGCTGCCTCTGCACCATCCTCAACATGCACTAGAATGACCACGTCACCAACACTAGTCCTCGAACAGACAGGAGTCACTGGCATTGAGGCCATGCTGTTAAAGACACAGTTGCGCTGGGCAGGACATATCTCTAGAACAGAGGATGATCTGCTGCCAAAGATTGTGCTATATGGTGAGCTCACTGTTAATCGAGACAGAGGAGTACCGAAGAAAAGGTACAAGGACTCGCTGAAACAGTCCCTTGATGCCTGTCACACTGACCATTAGCGATGGTCGGCTTTAATTTCGTAGGAATGGTCTTGAGGACAAAAGGAGGCAAGGGAAAAATTGTGTCACTGCAGCACCCAACCTAGAGCAAACTTTAACTTGCAATCACTGCGGTCAAATGCACCTGTGCCGCATTGGCCCCCTAAGCCACTAGAGAGCCCGCAGATGTGGACATCTCTCTTAAATCTTCCTCCGTGAAATCAAGCCGCCTATATGTGTTGATTTTTATATAAGATGTAGGCATACTTGAATGTAACTTGTGCCCTTAATGTAGCAGTTTATACAGAATGTACACCCTTATGTGTTGATTGTCTATTAATACATGCATAGTGACATAAACAGAATCTACAGCTGTGATGGGTCTGGTATTCTTATAATCCATCTCTGCACTCGACATTACACTATATTCAGAATTTACACACTTCGTGTGCAGAAGGTCTGACATTTTGATATAAGCTGAATCTAAACCTGTAGAGGAAATGTAGTGCAGGTAAGGAGCAGAACAATCTCATATTTCCCCAGTAACACCTGGGAAACACTTTGTGAGGCTCTAGTGGGAGGAAGCTTTTTTTGTTCTGGGTGGTCACCTGTCCAGCTGAGGAGGAGTGATCTCTCTCTCTCATGTTTTGTTCTGCCTAGAAGATATTAAGGGAAAAATAAACAGCAAACACCTATTGTTTTGTAATGTTATTTGATCCTTTTCCATAACTTACTCAGAAAACATCACCACATTGCTATGCGTAATACTGTATGCTACAGATGCTGCAGGGTAATACAGTAACAATCTACAGAGCACCTTCTATTATTTATTATATTTGCATATACTTCCTTCATGATGTGATCCTGTAATCCCTTATCTTTTGGCAACTGGGTAGTTCTCTAAGTATGTTCACACACATACACATATAAAGAAGACAACTAATCAGTGATCAAATAAAATAAATGCAAAGTAACTGTAGACTAGAGTAGCTTTTTTGAATGAGACCCAGATCATTTTTAGTGGTTCATGACTGTGAGAAAAAATATTTTTTGAGTATATTATACACATTCTTATAATACAAAACCCCTTCAGCATCGCTATGTTGTCATGGTGAAGAGGCTTGTGTACTTCAATGAAGTTGTGTGCTATATACCATGTAGGGCCACCCTCAATGGCTAGATCATAGCAGAGAGGTCAGATTGGAAATGGAAAGGAAACTCTGCTGCTGCAAAGAACAATTCAGCATAGGATCTTGGAATGATTTCTGAACAAGACAAACAGGACGTGGTCAAACATGAGTAACAAGATTAAACATTGATATCCTGGGAATTAGTGAACTCAAATGGACTGTAATGGAACATATCATATAAGGCAACCACCAGATCTTCTACTGCGGTCAAGAATCCCACAGAAGAAATGTAGCTCTCATAATCAATCAAAGGGTGGCCAAAGCAGTGCTTGGTTACAACCCAATACATTACTGTTAAAAACATTGAATTGAAGACAAGCCATTTAAAGGACCATGAGGGTCCCCATATGTGCTCTGCATCCTTAGCTAAGAGGTTTGAAAATAATCAAGAATTGAATTAGATATTATTTAAATTTAGCCCTTGAAGACGAATGGCTGTGAGGCATTGATGTAGACCCAACGACTTACTAATGAAAACATGTTATGAAACACTCCTACATATTGACATACTGTAAGATTATTTATTGTGTAAACTAAAGAACATGTTTCTGATTTTTTAAACAGTAAAAAAAAAAACAGTCTTGGTGGGGATAAAACCAAGTAACATCTTCTCCAAAGTTGGAAACACTAGGAGCCTCATTCAATTGCGAGTTGGCCAATTGAATAGGGCTCTATATAAGCACATAACATATTTTTTAGACATAACTTTTTAGTTAATTAACTTCTATCCAAAATCAAGGTCTTCAATAACTAAAAACTTCGGTCAAAAAATATGTTATGTGCTTATATAGAGCCCTCTTCAATTGGCAAAATTGAAATTGAATGAGGACCTAGATGTGTGCCACAGTGTCAAGTATTACACTAGCTGCTATAATATAATGAAGTAGTTACAATGACTTCATTCAAAGCTTCTACACCTGATTCTAATTAAATATTCATTGTTCCTTGCAGTACAGAGCTCGTTAATCATTCAGGCAGAGGCAATAGCCCAGCATCAATTTTCAAAATTAAAACTTTTTCAATATGCTTTTTCACCCTCTATTAAATGGTGCAGAGCACATGTAGGGATCTCTTTGTGGTGCTTTAACATCACAGTGATCTAAGTCTATGCACCAACCATGGATGCTGAATAGGCTGATGCTCTACAATTTTATGAGGATATTAAGCACCTCCTAGATAGAATACCAAGAAAAGATGTTACTCTCATCATAGGAGATTGGAATGCTAAAGAGGCAAACCAAAAGACACCTGGAACAACTGGCAAGTTTGGCATTGGAGTATAAAATGAAGCAGGTCAGAGATTAGTAGAATTCTCATCTGAGTTTAATCCTACAGCTTCAGAGATGGAGTGTGTGATGCCCAGGAAGGCCCACTGAACTTTTGGGACTATAAACTGTTGTGGGCCCCGAGGGGAACCTGCTACAAGAACATAGCTCCTTTCCTTTCCCATAGATAGATAGATAGATAGATATAGACTTAAGATGGACATAACTTAATTGTCACAAATAAGAAAAACAAATAAATAGTACTTAATATAATCTTACACAGACACGCAGTAGAATTAAGTTCTGCACTTTCCCTTTTCTCTACAGTCACTGCTAAGCATTTCTAATATGCAGGTATCAGTTTCATGAATTTTATATTTTAATGTCAGTTGTTGACAGTAGGAATTGGATTGTATACATTATCCTCAAGCTCCATGCTATGTAATGTAATTCTATGTCTATGTGTGTTATTGTGTAAGTATACATTTTTTTTAGGTTTGACTATTGTCTTGGGGTTCTACTGGACCCTCTCTTTCATTCCTCACATACAGTCTCTAACCAAATCTTGTCTTCTCGGCACTGGGGAGCTACAGTTGTCTTCTCAGCACTGGGGAGCTACAGTTCATTGAGGGAACCATAACTGATTATTGTGTAAGTATACATTTTTTTTAGGTTTGACTGTCTCTGTAGTTTTTATGTATATTGTGTACGAGGGAACTTTCTGTTTATCTCTGCAATGTTGGGGTGCTGTGTAGGGAAACTATATATATATATATATATATATATATATATATATATATATATTTATTTATTTATTTATACATAAAAGTGTGGGGGTAACTTTGTGATATACAAGATGGCTCCACTCTGGTTATATTAACAGAGGGAATTGTGTGTGCCCATGTCAGGTCAGTATCCCATGCTCCTGAGATCAGTCATGAGTTGTTTGTATGTCACCATCTCCCTGATCTGCACCTCCACATCATGTCTCTGTCTCAGTACTCTGGCTAGCTGGCAGTTCCCCTGCAAATTAAGGCAGGCTTGTCCACAGCTCATTTAGTCATGCTTTTATTATTCTACTTGTTTGTAAATCTACTGTGTTGTGTCTGTCTGTGTGTCTATATCTGTGTGTGAACTAAGTGATCATGATGTATGTCTATGTGTGTGTATGTGTGTATGTATGTGTGTCTATGTTTGTGCACTACGTGATCATGATGTGTGTCTGGCTGACTGCCCACCTTCAGAAATAGAGTACACAAAAATAAATATTAATTACAAACTTTCTTCTATGATGTACTGTATGGAAGGGAACAACTGGTGAGACACATCCTTACCACACACTCAATGATCACTTATATTAGTAATGGCATTCAGTTTTATCATTAAGGGCCCACTACAGTTCAAGGAAAAAAAAACTTGTGTAAGTCATGGACATAAACATTTTTGGGGGAAATCTCATTTTTGTTTGTAGTCTACTTATGAGTATTGGAATCCATTTTGTGTTTGTTATATCACCTCATGAGAGCTGGACCATGCTGATGTGTTTTTTGGCTATCATTGGAGGGAGGGTTGAGGAAGGAAGGGCCAGAAAGCATTTCTTAATTGGAGAAGATTGACATTGACACCACACGTCTTCTCTTCACTGTTCAAGAAGCAGACTTCTTACTTCAGGATATGCAACCATATCTTACCAAAAATGTTAACTTCCCTCTCACACAAACAACTTCTACCTACAGTATCTCACAAAAGTGAGTACACCCCTCACATTTCTGTAAATATTGTATTATATCTTTTCATTTGACAACAATGAAAAGTAATATAAAGTAGTAAGTGTACAGCTTGTATAACCCTGTCCACTCAAAATGCTGTCCCCTCAAAATAACTTAATATACACTCCACCCTCTCAACTAACCAACAATACCCAGTCTACTCCCCTCCCCATTCCCACTGCCACTTTAATTTACTTTACCCCTGCAACAGAGGTTGAAGTCTCCTAATATCATCCTCTCACCTCACAACTTGTCCTTTGGATCCTATTCCATCTAAGCTCATCCCTCCCCTCTCTACTATGCTAATTCCAGCTTTCACACACATCTTCAACCTTTCCCTAAACACTGGCACATTTCCCTCATCTCTAAAACATGCCATAATTTCACCCACTCTAAAGAAACCCTCATCCGATTCTGACGTTGCATCTAACTATCGCCCTATCTCTCTACTTCCCCTGGCTTCCAAACTGCTGGAGCGGCTCGTCTATAACTGCCTTACCAGTTTCATCTCCTCTAACTCTCTTCTGGACACCTTGCAATTCGGCCCAACACTCCACTGAGACAGCCCTCATGAAAGTCACCAATGACCTGCTCACCGCCAAGTCTAAAGGCCACTTTTCCATTTTGCTTCTTCTGGATCTCTCTGCCGCATTTGACACAGCTGACCATCTGCTTCTGCTCCACATTCTCTCCTCCCTCGGCATTCGAGACACTGCTCTCTCATGGTTCTCATCATACCTCCAAGAACGATCATTTAGCGTCTCCTTCTCCGGCACCTCTTCTTCTCCTCACCCCGTCTATGGGCGTACCCCAAGGAACAGTCCTAGGCCCCCTCCTCTTCTCCATCTACACATCCTCACTTGGTACCCAAATAAACTCTTTTGGGTTTCAGTACCATCTCTATGCAGATGACACTAAAATCTACCTCTCAGCACCAGATCTATCCCCCTCTCGTCTAGCACATGTAGCCGACTGCCTCTCTAGTATATCCTCTTGGATGTCCACCCACCATCTGAAACTCAACATGTCTAAGACTGAACTCTTAATCTTCCCACCCTCTACTACAGTTTCAATTCCTCACATCTCTCTCTCTCTCTGTCAACAATGCCATCATCACTCCTTCCTCCCAAGCCCACTGTCTTGGGGTTCTACTGGACCCTCTCTTTCATCCCTCACATACAGTCTCTAACCAAATCTTGTCTTCTCGGCACTGGGGAGCTACAGTTGTCTTCTCAGCACTGGGGAGCTACAGTTCATTGAGGGAACCATGACTACCAACATATACTGTGACATACTGAGGCAGAGCATGATCCCTTCCCTTCAGAGACTGGGCCGTAGGGCAGTATTCCAACATGATAACGACAACAAACACACCTTCAAGACGACCACTGCGTTGCTAAAAAAGCTGAAGATAAAGGTGATGGACTGGCCAAGCATGTTTCCAGACCTAAACCCTATTAAGCATCTGTGGGGCATCTGCAATCGGAAGGTGGGGGGGTGCAAGGTCTCTAACATCCACCAGCTCCGTGATGTCATCATGGAGGAGTGGAAGAGAACTCCAGTGGCAACCTGTGAAGCTCTGGTGAACTCCATGCCCGTGAGGGGTAAGGCAGTGCTGGAAAAAATTGGTGGCCACACAAAATATTGACACTTTGGGCCCAATTTGGACATTTGCACTGAGGGGTGGACTAACTTTTGTTGCCAATGGTTTAGACATTAATGGCTGTGTGTTGAGTTATTTTGAGGGGACAGCAAATTTACACTGTTCTACAGGCTGTACACTTACTACTTTACATTGTAGCAGAGTATCATTTCTTCAGTGATGTCACATGAAAAGATAAAATAACATATTTACAAAAATGTGAGGGGTGTACTCACTTTTGTGAAATACTGTATCATGGATATACCCAGAGATTAGCAGAGGTGTCAACATTTTTTTTTCAAATGAAACTAGTTGTTTAAAAAAAAAAAAAAAAAAAGATTTTCTCTTCTTTGTGCAGTGGCCCTTTAACTCTCATAATTAATCTGTTTTTATGTGTGATACAAGTGATCATGATTTCTGTTTCTATAACATATAATTTCTGCCCCCCATAGAAAAATATAGATAATAGATAATATGGCCCACCATCATATTTTCAGTATCAAGTGCAATTCTAGTAAAAGCGTAGGAGTTTAAATAAAAGGAGGGACTTCAAAGAAAAGGGAGGGCAGATTTATAGTGCAAAGGAGGAAAACTTTATACAAATATATTATTTTATATTCTTTATGTTTCCCACTGAAATTTTGTAGACAATAATAATAATTATGAGTCAGTCCAGTGGCAACCTCACTCAGTGTACATGTGTATGCAATACTGGAACAGATGATCCAGGGTCCATATTTCTTTGAGAGGTGTGAGCATGTTGCCTTTCTGGAAGCTCAAATTGAAGATCTGGAGAGGAGAATTGCAGCACTTAGCGATATTGCTCCACTGGAAAGGGGGTTGGTGCACACTGAGCACAGTTTAGCTGGGCATAGCATGAAGGGTGGAGCTGGGGCTAGTGAGGAAGTCCAGGGAGGTAGCTGGGTTACAGTTAGAAGGGGAATCAGGGGGAACAGGAGGAGGCAGGCCAGTTCTGAGTTGGCAAACACCAACAGATTTGCCAGATTGAGTGAAACTGTTGGAGATGTCTATTCAGGAATGGCACTGCCAGATAGAGCTGCTCCCTCTAACAGCCGGGAGAACAGTACTACTGGAGGAGTGGGAGAGCAGAATAGGCAGAGCAACAGACAGATTTTGGTTGTAGGGGACTCTATGATTAGGAAGGAAGACAGGGTGATTTGTCACCCAGATCCCAGCAATCGAACAGTTTGCTGTCTCCCGGGTGCTTGGGTTCGTCATGTTGTGGATCGGGTAGACAAATTATTTGGAGGGGCTGGAAATGGTACATATTGGTATCATCACAAAGTTAGTGGAAGATGGAGTGTCTAAAGAATGAATTCAGAGAACTAGGTAATAAGCTGAAGGCAAGGACCTCCAAGGTAGTATTTTCTGAGATACTACCAGTGCCACGTGCTAGCCCAGGGAGGCAGAAGGAGATTAGGGAGGTTAATGCGTGGCTAAAGATGTGGTGCATTAAGGAGGGGTTTGGGTTTTTAGAGCACTGGGCTGACTTCTCACTTCGGTACAATCTCTACAGCAGGGATGGATTGCACCTTAATGATGAGGGAGCTTTTGTGCTAGGGGATAGGATGGTAGAAAGGCTGGAGGAGTTTTTAAACTAGTAGGTGGGAGGGACTAGATATAAGTAATGGGGTAGAAAGTGGAGAGGGTTTAAGGGATGAATTAACAACTCATAGGGGAAGAGATGGGGGGATGGGTAGTATAGTCAATAGGGAGGTAGTACTAATTAACTAAAGTACAGTGGCAGGCACTTCAGAACTACAGACTCCTAACATAAGGGGAATGCTTGCTAATGCCAGAAGCTTGCCAGGAATAATGGGAGAGTTAGAATTATTAGCAATTAATGAAAAATGGGATTTAATAGGTATTACCGAATTGTGGTGGGATGAATCTCATGACTGGACTGTTAATCTGGATGGTTATAACCTATTTAGGAAAGATAGCGGCAATGGTAAAAGAGGAGCTAGTGATAAAGTTGAATGTTTGTGGGTAGAGTTAAATAGCGGAGAAGCAAATTCCAAAAGAATATTAGTAGGAGTATGCTATAAACCCTCAAATATAGCTAAAAGTTAGGAAATACAATTATTTTTACAGATTGGAAATGCAGCTAAGCATTGGCAAGTTCTAATAATGGGAGATTTTAATTATCCTGAAATAAACTGGATAAATGAGACCAGCAGTTCATCTAAGGGGAGCAGGTTCTTGAGTACACTCAGGGATCATTATCTGGCCCAGGTTGTACAAGAGCCTACTAGAAATGAAGCTATCTTAGATTTAGTCATCACAAATAATATTGATATAGAATCAAATATTGGAATAGGGCAACCTTTGGGAAACAGTGATCACAACACGTCTCATTTGAGATTGAATTAAAAAAATAAAATTTTAAGGGGCCAACAAAAACTCTTAATTTTAAAAGGGCAGATTTTAATGGTCTAAGGGCAGCAATACAAAGTATAGACTGGCTCCATGCCAGCAACTGCGGCCCTCGCAAACTTCACGTCGCAACCCAAACAGTACGACACACACATTACGACACTCGCAAACAACATACGACACACGTTTACACACATTACGGCCTTGCAACACTCGGACGCAACTCGCGAACATTACAAAATGTAAAACACAATACATACACACAGCACATACATAAAAAACTTACCTACACCAAGAGGGAGCACCCAGCACCTCAAAAATACAACTTACACCTCGATTTTACTCGAAATAAAACAGTTTAGAGACTAAAAAAAAATCGAAGCGAGAGAAAAAATAGCCGCCGAACAAAACGAAAACGAGGCTACAGCACTCTAAACTCGCAAAACACCACAAGAAACTCGCAAAACACCACAAAACACCTACGGATATTCCGATACAGACGTATACCACACATTACTCGCCATTTTACGCCAATGCGGAAGTACACGACTATGCTAACGGTTTGGTCTCGCGCACGCACAGTGTTACACTGCACACATTCAGCATGCTTACACAGCAGATCCACACCACTAATGCTGCAGCAACATCAAAACACATTCACAGCTCTTCCACACAATGCTTTAAAATAGGTAAAGTATATTAATTTATTAATGTATTATATATTTCATTATTACACACTAAACAGCATTAGCTACCTTACAATTTCATTGCCGTCATTTTTTGACGGGCAATTCGCTAGTTAACATATATAACACAGATTATAAAATGTAAATTAAATCCTGGAAAAGTACACAAGCACTTGCAAATCAATGCACCCTTGCACTAAAATGTCAGGCTCATAGATTAGTCAGAGCACATATGGGGCACATACATACAGTGGTGCAGATTATAGCAGAGAGGTTAGAGAAATTGCGGTATACTGGAGAAGTAAGTGGCAACCCACTCCAGTATATTTGCCAAGAAAACGTATGGATTAGCACAACCAGACACAAGATGCGCCTGGAATGCTGGGGTACATATGGTTAAGGAGAGTTGGTCTTGACTGAACCACTAAACAACAACAATGCTGAAGAAGGCTATGCTCTCCCTAGAAAACAGGCTGGAGGCTCCACTGGAAGTGGTGAGGGCTGCCAGTGTTTGAGGCCTAGGGTGATATGTTATTACCAGGCAGGTAGCTTCTTCTGAATAAAACATATATGCATTACTAGCGTATTGCCCGTCAAAAAATGACGGCAATCAGATGTGTATGTTTTAAAAGTTGTTTAGTTATTAATATACACATGGAATTGTAAGGTAGCTAATGTTGTTTTCTGTGTACTACTGAAATATAGAAATCAAATTAATAAATGAATTTACGTATTTTTATGCATTGTGTTGAAGAGCTGGCAATCTGTGTTGATGTTGCAGCAGCATTAGTGGTGTGGAGGTGCTGTGTAAGCGTGATGAATGTGTGCAGTGTAATAGTGTGCGTGCGCGAGACCAAACCGTTAACGTAGCTGTGTACTTCCGCATTATCCCAAAATGGTGGATAATGTGTGGTATGCGTCTTAGCGGATTATCGGTACGTGTTTTCCGTGGTTATAGTGCTGTAGCCTCATTTTCGTTTTGTTCGTCCGGCATTTTTTCTGCGGCGCCAAAGTACTACGGTTTACCGGCTCGACGGGCGATGAACGCCTGCGGCGCTCATCGCTAAGCCCGCTAAAGTACTCCGGTTTAACAGTAAATTTGCTTGCCACACAACATGACGCTACATTTGTCCCTTTTTTTTTTTCTTAAAATAAATAAAAACAATTTTTAATAACATTTTTATTTTTGTAACTTGCAACTTATATTTCATCAAATGCGTTGGTTTAGGCGGGAAATCCGATGTTGCGCGAGACAAAGTCGTTAAATCTGTGTTAATGCGTAAATCTGTAATTGGGTTTCGTAAAATGTACTCGCTACTGTCTTTTTACTCATTGCGCGGTTAATCCGCATCCTTTACCTCGTTGTTTTTCAAACACATACGTCTGTGGCTATGTTTTACGCAGTTCGTAGTAGTATAGCCTCGTTTTCATTTTTTTCGGCGGCCATTTTTTTCTCGCTTAGTAGATTTTCGATCTTTGTAACTCGGCTAAATCGCTGTAAATTGGATTTCCAACTCACTTCCAGACGTCCTGCCTGGTTCCCCATGCTGTAAGTGACCTTTATTTTATTTTTTAGTGTGTATTTATTGTTTTTTTTTGTGTTTTGGTTTCGCCGCTTATCTCGTAATTTTTGTCATCTCGTATTTTTTTTCTAAGTGCTACGGTTTAACGGCTCGCCTCGCTATGCGAGGCTCGCCTGCAATGAGCGCCTGTGGCGCTCATTGCCAAAGTGCTACGATTTAACGGCTCGCCTCGCTGCGCAAGGCTCGCCTGCAATGAGCGCCTGCGGCGCTCATTGTCAAAGTGCTACGATTTAACGGCTCGCCTCGCTGCGCGAGGCTCGCCAGGCGATGAGCACATGTGGCGCTCATCGCTAAGTTGTACGCACTACGCAAAAGAGCGGTTTAATGGCTCGCCTCGCTGCGCAAGGCTCAGCGGGCGATGAGCGCTAAGTCGTAGTTAGACAATTATAATATGTGATATTTCAATAAATATGTATATTAGTATATGTATATGCCTGAGGCACAAGGGGTCATACCGGACAATAGCAGTAATTACATGATGAAGATTATACTAAAAGACATAATAAGGGCTATATATTATTACAAATAGGGTTAACCTAGCAGTGCACAATCTATTGTAATGGTTGTTCTTAAACATCAATGTGTGTGTGATGATGATACAGACAGAGCAGCACCTCCATGTAGTACTGAGCACCATAGCAAGCATCTGCACACATTGCAATCCACACACCTAAACCAGCTAATCAGGTGTAATACAGAGCTGCGTGTGTGTGTGTGTGTGTGTGTGTATATATATATATATATATATATATATATATATATATATATATATATATATATATATATATATATATATATATATATATATATACACATACACTGTGTATTTGTGTCTTTGGTAGCATCCATGTTCTCGCAGCACTAGCTGGGTATAGTCCAGTCATTGTGACTGGGGGTGGCTCTCAGGTAGCCCAGCGGGAAGGGCCAGTGAGGGGCTGGTGGGTGCCCCCCGTGTTGTGAGGGAGGTGGTTGCTGGGCCTTCCTGCCCCCCTGTGGTCGTGGTTTCCTCCGCACAGTCCCCCCCATTTGTCGGGCTGCCGCAGAGCGGAGGGGGCGGAGGAGAGGGCTGCTCCAGCTCGGTGTGTGTCACTGGGAGAGGACAAGATGGCTCGGCCCAGGCCCCGGGACTACAAGGCTGGAGAGCTGGTGTTTGCCAAGATGAAGGGATACCCGCACTGGCCGGCCCGGGTGAGTGAGAGACCGGGAAATAGAGGGCTGCGCCCGGATAATGAAAGAGCACCTGGGGTGGGGAGGGATAGGCACGTTATGGAGGATAGATATATACCCCGCAGAGATAGCAAAACACCCACAGGGGGCAGGGATAATACACATACCATACAGGGACGGACCCCAGGCATGGAGAACAGGGATAGACTTCAGGCATGTAGGGCAGGGAGGGACACACTACACACACACATCAATGTCACAGGAACACCCCCACTAATGACAGGGACACCACACACACACAAGCACATGTGCATTAATATCATAGGAACACCCCCACTAATGACAGGGACACACCACACACACATCAATGTCACAGGAACACCCCCACTAATGACAGGGACACACCACACACACATCAATGTCACAGGAACACCCCCACTAATGACAGGGACACACCACACACACATCAATGTCACAGGAACACCCCCACTAATGATAGGGACACACCACACACACATTAATGTCACAGGAACACCCCCACTAATGACAGGGACACACCACACACACATTAATGTCACAGGAACACCCCCACTAATGACAGGGACACACCACACACACATTAATGTCACAGGAACACCCCCACTAATGACAGGGACACACCACACACACATTAATGTCACAGGAACATCCCCGCTAATGACAGGGACACACCACACACACATCAATGTCACAGGAACACCCCCACTAATGACAGGGACACACCACACACACATTAATGTCACAGGAACACCCCCACTAATGACAGGGACACACCACACACACATTAATGTCACAGGAACACCCCCACTAATGACAGGGACACACCACACACACATTAATGTCACAGGAACACCCCCACTAATGACAGGGACACACCACACACACATCAATGTCATGGGAACACCCCCACTAATGACAGGGACACCACACACACACACAAACACATGTGCATTAATATCATAGGGACACCCCCACTAATGACAGGGACACACCACACACACATTAATGTCACAGGAACATCCCCACTAATGACAGGGACACACCACACACACATCAATGTCACAGGAACACCCCCACTAATGACAGGGACACACCACACACACATTAATGTCACAGGAACACCCCCACTAATGACAGGGACACCACACACACAAACACATGTGCATTAATATCATAGGAACACCCCCACTAATGACAGGGACACACCACACACACATTAATGTCACAGGAACACCCCCACTAATGACAGGGACACACCACACACACATTAATGTCACAGGAACACCCCCACTAATGACAGGGACACCACACACACATCAATGTCACAGGAACACCCCCACTAATGACAGGGACACCACACACACACAAGCACATGTGCATTAATATCATAGGAACACCCCCACTAATGACAGGGACACACCACACACACATTAATGTCACAGGAACACCCCCACTAATGACAGGGACACACCACACACACATCAATGTCATGGGAACACCCCCACTAATGACAGGGACACACCACACACACATTAATGTCACAGGAAAACACCCACTAATGACAGGGACACACCACACACACATCAATGTCACAGGAACACCGCCACTAATGACAGGGACACCACACACACACAAGCACATGTGCATTAATATCATAGGAACACCCCCACTAATGACAGGGACACACCACACACACATTAATGTCACAGGAACACCCCCACTAATGACAGGGACACACCACACACACATCAATGTCACAGGAAAACACCCACTAATGACAGGGACACACCACACACACAAACACATGTGCATTAATATCATAGGAACACCCCCACTAATGACAGGGACACACCACACACACATGCATTAATATCATAGGAGCACACCCACTAATGACAGGGACACACCACACACACACACATGTGCATTTATATGATAGGAGCACACCCACTAATGACAGGGACACCACACACACACATAGGCATTAATATCATAGGAGCACACCCACTAATGACAGGGACACACCACACACACACACATGTGCATTTATATGATAGGAGCACACCCACAAATGACAGGGACACCACACACACACACACACACATGGGCATCAGTGTTATAGGGACACTCCCACTAATGACAGGGACACCACACACACACATGGGCATTAATATCATAGGAGCACACCCACAAATGACAGGGACACCACACACACACACACACACATGGGCATCAGTGTTATAGGGACACTCCCACTAATGACAGGGACACACCACACACACATGGGCATTAATGTCATAGGAACACCCCCACTAATGACAGGGACACCACACACACACACATGGGCATTAATGTCATAGGAACACCCCAACTAATGACAGGGACACCACACACACACATGGGCATTAATGTCATAGGAACACCCCAACTAATGACAGGGACACCACACACACACACATGGGCATTAATGTCATAGGAACACCCCCACTAATGACAGGGACACCACACACACACATGGGCATTAATGTCATAGGAACACCCCAACTAATGACAGGGACACCACACACACACATGGGCATTAATGTCATAGGAACACCCCAACTAATGACAGGGACACCACACACACACATGGGCATTAATGTCATAGGAACACCCCCACTAATGACAGGGACACAACACACACACATGGGCATTAATGTCATAGGAACACCCCCACTAATGACAGGGACACCACACACACACATGGGCATTAATGTCATAGGAACACCCCCACTAATGACAGGGACACAACACACACACATGGGCATTAATGTCATAGGAACACCCCCACTAATGACAGGGACACAACACACACACATGGGCATTAATGTCATAGGAACACCCCAACTAATGACAGGGACACACCACACACACACACATGGGCATTAATGTCTTAGGAACACCCCAACTAATGACAGGGACACAACACACACACATGGGCATTAATGTCATAGGAACACCCCCACTAATGACAGGGACACAACACACACACATGGGCATTAATGTCATAGGAACACCCCCACTAATGACAGGGACACAACACACACACATGGGCATTAATGTCATAGGAACACCCCCACTAATGACAGGGACACACCACACACACATTAATGTCACAGGAACACCCCCACTAATGACAGGGACACACCACACACACATTAATGTCACAGGAACACCCCCACTAATGACAGGGACACCACACACACATCAATGTCACAGGAACACCCCCACTAATGACAGGGACACCACACACACACAAGCACATGTGCATTAATATCATAGGAACACCCCCACTAATGACAGGGACACACCACACACACATTAATGTCACAGGAACACCCCCACTAATGACAGGGACACACCACACACACATCAATGTCATGGGAACACCCCCACTAATGACAGGGACACACCACACACACATTAATGTCACAGGAAAACACCCACTAATGACAGGGACACACCACACACACATCAATGTCACAGGAACACCGCCACTAATGACAGGGACACCACACACACACAAGCACATGTGCATTAATATCATAGGAACACCCCCACTAATGACAGGGACACACCACACACACATTAATGTCACAGGAACACCCCCACTAATGACAGGGACACACCACACACACATCAATGTCACAGGAAAACACCCACTAATGACAGGGACACACCACACACACAAACACATGTGCATTAATATCATAGGAACACCCCCACTAATGACAGGGACACACCACACACACATGCATTAATATCATAGGAGCACACCCACTAATGACAGGGACACACCACACACACACACATGTGCATTTATATGATAGGAGCACACCCACTAATGACAGGGACACCACACACACACATAGGCATTAATATCATAGGAGCACACCCACTAATGACAGGGACACACCACACACACACACATGTGCATTTATATGATAGGAGCACACCCACAAATGACAGGGACACCACACACACACACACACACATGGGCATCAGTGTTATAGGGACACTCCCACTAATGACAGGGACACCACACACACACATGGGCATTAATATCATAGGAGCACACCCACAAATGACAGGGACACCACACACACACACACACACATGGGCATCAGTGTTATAGGGACACTCCCACTAATGACAGGGACACACCACACACACATGGGCATTAATGTCATAGGAACACCCCCACTAATGACAGGGACACCACACACACACACATGGGCATTAATGTCATAGGAACACCCCAACTAATGACAGGGACACCACACACACACATGGGCATTAATGTCATAGGAACACCCCAACTAATGACAGGGACACCACACACACACACATGGGCATTAATGTCATAGGAACACCCCCACTAATGACAGGGACACCACACACACACATGGGCATTAATGTCATAGGAACACCCCAACTAATGACAGGGACACCACACACACACATGGGCATTAATGTCATAGGAACACCCCAACTAATGACAGGGACACCACACACACACATGGGCATTAATGTCATAGGAACACCCCCACTAATGACAGGGACACAACACACACACATGGGCATTAATGTCATAGGAACACCCCCACTAATGACAGGGACACCACACACACACATGGGCATTAATGTCATAGGAACACCCCCACTAATGACAGGGACACAACACACACACATGGGCATTAATGTCATAGGAACACCCCCACTAATGACAGGGACACAACACACACACATGGGCATTAATATCATAGGAACACACCCACTAATGACAGGGACACCACACACACACACACACACATGGGCATCAGTGTTATAGGGACACTCCCACTAATGACAGGGACACACCACACACACATGGGCATTAATGTCATAGGAACACCCCCACTAATGACAGGGACACCACACACACACACATGGGCATTAATGTCATAGGAACACCCCAACTAATGACAGGGACACCACACACACACATGGGCATTAATGTCATAGGAACACCCCAACTAATGACAGGGACACCACACACACACACATGGGCATTAATGTCATAGGAACACCCCCACTAATGACAGGGACACCACACACACACATGGGCATTAATGTCATAGGAACACCCCAACTAATGACAGGGACACCACACACACACATGGGCATTAATGTCATAGGAACACCCCAACTAATGACAGGGACACCACACACACACATGGGCATTAATGTCATAGGAACACCCCCACTAATGACAGGGACACAACACACACACATGGGCATTAATGTCATAGGAACACCCCCACTAATGACAGGGACACCACACACACACATGGGCATTAATGTCATAGGAACACCCCCACTAATGACAGGGACACAACACACACACATGGGCATTAATGTCATAGGAACACCCCCACTAATGACAGGGACACAACACACACACATGGGCATTAATGTCATAGGAACACCCCCACTAATGACAGGGACACAACACACACACATGGGCATTAATGTCATAGGAACACCCCCACTAATGACAGGGACACAACACACACACATGGGCATTAATGTCATAGGAACACCCCCACTAATGACAGGGACACCACACACACACATGGGCATTAATGTCATAGGAACACCCCCACTAATGACAGGGACACAACACACACACATGGGCATTAATGTCATAGGAACACCCCAACTAATGACAGGGAAACCACACACCACACACACATGGGCATTAATGTCATAGGAACACCCCAACTAATGACAGGGACACCACACACACACATGGGCATTAATGTCATAGGAACACCCCAACTAATGACAGGGACACCACACACACACATGGGCATTAATGTCATAGGAACACCCCCACTAATGACAGGGACACCACACACACACATGGGCATTAATGTCATAGGAACACCCCCACTAATGACAGGGACACCACACACACACACATGGGCATTAATGTCATAGGAACACCCCAACTAATGACAGGGACACCACACACACACATGGGCATTAATGTCATAGGAACACCCCCACTAATGACAGGGACACCACACACACACATGGGCATTAATGTCATAGGAACACCCCAACTAATGACAGGGACACCACACACACACACATGGGCATTAATGTCATAGGAACACCCCCACTAATGACAGGGACACCACACACACACATGGGCATTAATGTCATAGGAACACCCCAACTAATGACAGGGACACCACACACACACATGGGCATTAATGTCATAGGAACACCCCCACTAATGACAGGGACACCACACACACACATGGGCATTAATGTCATAGGAACACCCCCACTAATGACAGGGACACAACACACACACATGGGCATTAATGTCATAGGAACACCCCAACTAATGACAGGGACACCACACACACACACACGTGCATTAATATCATAGGAGCACCCCAACTAATGACAGGGAAACCACACACCACACACACATGGGCATTAATGTCATAGGAACACCCCAACTAATGACAGGGACACCACACACACACATGGGCATTAATGTCATAGGAACACCCCAACTAATGACAGGGACACCACACACACACATGGGCATTAATGTCATAGGAACACCCCAACTAATGACAGGGACACAACACACACACATGGGCATTAATGTCATAGGAACACCCCCACTAATGACAGGGACACAACACACACACATGGGCATTAATGTCATAGGAACACCCCCACTAATGACAGGGACACCACACACACACATGGGCATTAATGTCATAGGAACACCCCCACTAATGACAGGGACACAACACACATACATGGGCATTAATGTCATAGGAACACCGCCACTAATGACAGGGACACCACACACACACATGGGCATTATTGTCATAGGAATACCCCCACTAATGACAGGGACACAACACACACACATGGGCATTAATGTCATAGGAACACCCCAACTAATGACAGGGAAACCACACACCACACACACATGGGCATTAATGTCATAGGAACACCCCAACTAATGACAGGGACACCACACACACACATGGGCATTAATGTCATAGGAACACCCCCACTAATGACAGGGACACCACACACACACATGGGCATTAATGTCATAGGAACACCCCAACTAATGACAGGGACACCACACACACACATGGGCATTAATGTCATAGGAACACCCCCACTAATGACAGGGACACCACACACACACATGGGCATTAATGTCATAGGAACACCCCCACTAATGACAGGGACACAACACACACACATGGGCATTAATGTCATAGGAACACCCCCACTAATGACAGGGACACAACACACACACATGGGCATTAATGTCATAGGAACACCCCCACTAATGACAGGGACACCACACACACACATGGGCATTAATGTCATAGGAACACCCCCACTAATGACAGGGACACCACACACACACATGGGCATTAATGTCATAGGAACACCCCCACTAATGACAGGGACACAACACACACACATGGGCATTAATGTCATAGGAACACCCCAACTAATGACAGGGAAACCACACACCACACACACATGGGCATTAATGTCATAGGAACACCCCAACTAATGACAGGGACACCACACACACACATGGGCATTAATGTCATAGGAACACCCCAACTAATGACAGGGACACCACACACACACATGGGCATTAATGTCATAGGAACACCCCCACTAATGACAGGGACACCACACACACACATGGGCATTAATGTCATAGGAACACCCCAACTAATGACAGGGACACCACACACACACATGGGCATTAATGTCATAGGAACACCCCAACTAATGACAGGGACACCACACACACACACATGGGCATTAATGTCATAGGAACACCCCCACTAATGACAGGGACACAACACACACACATGGGCATTAATGTCATAGGAACACCCCCACTAATGACAGGGACACAACACACACACATGGGCATTAATGTCATAGGAACACCCCAACTAATGACAGGGACACCACACACACACACATGGGCATTAATGTCATAGGAATACCCCCACTAATGACAGGGACAGACCCCAGAGAGCAGTGATATACTGGAACTGGCAGTGATTGAAATATATATATATATATATATAGAGAGAGAGATATATATAGAGATATATATATTTATATATACACCTATCTATATATATATATATATATATACACCAAGATATATATACCTCACATATACACCTTGCATATACCTCACACATATATACCACATATATACTTAACATATATACCTCACTTACAATATATACCTCATGTATACCTCATATATAACTCACATATCCCTCACGTTTTTGCCATCTGCTGCTCCCTGCCGCCCCTGTCCATCACCAGGTGAGTGATGGTCAGGATGGTGGGGCATGTGGAGCTTCCTGTCTGTGTTACTGCCCCTATAGGGACCTCATGTACCAGTGAGGCTCCCTGCTGCCAAAATGGGTTGCAGCATAGCCAGAAACATGATCTTGTAAACAGGAGGGGATGTGGGATTTTACAGAAACCTGGGGCCTGTTTACTTGTTGGAATGATGTTTTTTCCATATTCGTGAAGCATCCTATAATGACTAATATGCAGCTCTACGGCAGACAGAAAAGATCAGTGTATGAAAACAACAAACATCCCTGTAACTTTGCCCCTCAACACAATATGCTCTTTTGCACCTAGTTTTGCATCTCATACACTTTGTTAGTGGTTTCTATGTAGCATTTATTGAACACATCTTTTCCTGCTTTGCTTGATGTTTTCGTCCTGTACATCTGAATATAACTGTTGTATTCTCCTGTTCAGATAAGATGGCTCCCCTACAGCAGGACTCAATATATTGGGAATTCTCTGAGCTGTGATAATGCCAGTTGTGGCACAGTGTATACATCAAGTATAGCAGTTAGTGTTAAGGGTGTGTGGTTATGTATGAAACATTATGTGGTACTACAATAACATGAGAAAATACCTTACATCTATAAATACAAGCAAGACAAGTGATGCTTTTGGTAAACCTCTTTTCACTCTGATTGTGCTTTCTATGCTAATTTACACTGCTCATTTGATGACTAATTTGTTATCTCAAACACTGCAGATATATTTCAGTAGCGTAGAGTATTGTTTTAAAATGCTTTTCTTTCCTGTTTAATGAAACATATCAACCATGTTTTCTTTAATTTTCTGTAATGTATCTGCAGTTACGGTACTAAGTGTTATTTATCTTCCATACAATATTATCATTAACTAACCTTTACCAGCTAAATAAAATCGAAACATCTCACAGTGTGATGCATAATTAGGTTATTATTTCATTGCTCCAGGAAACAAATGCCTAATTCTTTTGGGTGCTCTCCATATTGTGTGGTTTTAAATGACAGATCAACAAAGTGTTGGAAATGTAACACAATAAGAAAAGCAGAGGGGTACAGGTATCCTTCATTATACAGGCAACCAATCTATGAGTTTTCACTGATTTATCCTTTATTTATTGCTATGTATTTACACTTAAAGGATGACCGTAGTTTGGTAAAACTTCACATGCTTGTGAAGTATGTAAGAAGTAACAACATTAGCAGCTATTCAAGACGGATCATAAAATCTTACAGAAAATACTATAGTTAGATCATTTAAGGGGGTATGTTATTATATAGGGCCATATTTTGCCATTGAAATCAATTATCATGGGTTTATTTGAAGATAACATTTTAACAGAGATCAATACAGATCTTATCAGCATCCACTGTTCCTCCCAAAATCTCTCTAATCCTTTTATAAATAAAGACTAACAGCCTTATTAAATTGTGATTCAGTAAATTTAATAGGGCTCTATATAAGGACACAGCATATTTTTTTACAGAAGTTTTTAGTTAGTGAACTTCTATCTAAAAGAAAGGTCTTCGCTAACTAAAAACTTCTGTAAATAAAATATGATGTGTGCTTAAATAGAGCCCTTTTAAATTTTACAGAATCACAATTTAATAAGGCTGAAAATGTCTCTCATTATTAAAGCAGTTATTTATTTTAAACTGTGGAAAAACATTTTGTGCATCATCAATTCAAGTTCTTAAAAATATAGTGGTCCTTTAATGACATGTACAGTTCTGTATAAATACATGGCTCCAAACGTGTCACAAATGTTACAGGTACTGGAAAGTAAAGTAAATGTGGAAACCTCTGACTGGAGAGTATTAGGAGAATTAGATTTTGTTAATTATCAATGCCTAATTAAAACATCTCTCCCGTATTGTTTGGACATTATAGATGTCCGCTAAGACAAGTTTCTATTCCATACTTGCTTTGTGGGATACATGCTCAAGTAGTCTGCAGTAGATTGTTAATTAATGTTTGATAAGACAATATACTGTACTGAACTGGTACAAATTGCAGGATACTGGTTTGTTTTCATTAAAATAACAATTATAGCCTAATTTATTTAAGAGTGTTTACAGGAGCACAAGGATTACACAATATTATAGTGTTCTGTATTTTGTTTCTGTGAACTTTGCATGTTGAAAAGGAAAATGTTGGAACCAATTAATGCCTGTATGAGTCTATGGCAATTTTATTTTTATTCTACAAGATTTCACTGAATTGGGTAACTTGTATAAGAAGACATACCATATTGTATATTTAAAAAGAAAATTGCAGTACTCTAATAATCTAATAATTTGCTATTAGATACAACTAAAACCACATTACTAGCAGATCTAAGAATATATTTATATATAAATGTTACTCACTGAAATCTATGGTACACTAAGTGAAGAATAGTGATTTACAGTGATTGCTAATAAATATTACAGATCACAATTAAAATGATCTACTATCCATTCCCATCTTTCATTATTAAACACGTAACAGCAATTTGTTATATTCATATTTATTGAAAAAGACTTGGCTATTGGATTTTTGACATTGTGACATTTTTTGATTTGTTCTTTGATTTTTCTTTAAATTCCAGAAATAACAGCACAAATGACATGTTTATTTTTGAATGTCACATTTCTAAATGTGTTTACTTGATGATGAGTAAACCTCTGACATAATACTATTTAAAGAGCAACATACTCTTATATGCTTAGGCTTCCTTTCACCTATATTCAGATATGCCGGACAAGACTTTAATCAATAAACTCAAGGAGCTCACATCCAAAATCCCACAATTTCATGCTTTATTTTCTAATACTGTTCTCCAGTCACAGAGTACAGTGTGATCAGTTTGCACAAACAGCTATTTTCTTTACAACAGCAAGGTGCCTGAATGCATCAGTCATTTTCAAAATATTTTTTCTTTATTGTTGCTAGCTGGTCTTTTACTCCTTCTCTTTTTTTTTTACCGCCACCAAAATACAGTAACTGGTATGTAAACACCTATATCAATATTAATGTCCTTTTAATGGCATTGTGCGGGTTGCCTATAATTGTACATTGTATGCTACATAAATGAAAATGAATACAGATCCTACAAGGATGAAACCTAAATAGAAATGTGAACAGTCATTTGCTGGAGGGAATGGTTCTTAGGTGGAAGGAAGAACAGCTTCAAAGGTTTTGTGTCTAATGGGGAGGGTTTTGTAAACTGCTATTGATGCTTTTTATTTTAAGTGGAAGTGAAGAGGGGAAATGGGCTCCTCTGAGAGAACTGTTCATAATAATGGAGAAAAAGCACACATGCACACAGAAAACACAACCACAAACACACACACTACTACATTACATCATAAAATAAGCATGCCCTGGTCTTATTTCTGTTTTAGCTACAGCTGTAGGTAGGATCTTTATTTCTAAGTTTACTGTCTCTCCAGAGCGATATCTTTTGGCTTTTGACTTTCCTCCAGATGCATTTGAACTGAACTCGTATGATTATATTCTTTCATGTTAGCTTTGGCAAACACCAGTGTCATGCTCTTTCTGTCTGCCTCCCTTCTCTTCATGTGTTTTTGCTTGAAATCTACTGATGTTATAGAGACTTGGATACAAGTCATTTCTTGTTGTGCATTTTCTTGGTGTTTATCCAATTATTCTTGAGTTGCAAGTGATAAAGCATTAACATTATTTCTTTTTAGAAACCATCAATTATAACTGACCTGTGATCTTTTAGAAATAAGTATGTCTATTTGTAGTCAGTTAGTACTGTTATACAGGTAACAGATTTATATTTACTTGTATATTTAGGCAGATAGTGTTAATGTTTCAGGACCTCAATCCTTTAAAAGTAGGTACCTATGTTGATCCCCTTTTGGATCTCTACCTTGTCGTGGTGAAGGGGCTTGTGTACTTCAATGCATCTGTGAGCTATACCATATATGCTCACCCAAGCTGGGCAGGTCATAGCAGAGAGGTTACACAAATCGTGGCCTGCTGGAGAAGGAACTGGCAATCCACTCCAGTATCTTTGCCCAAAAAACCTTATGGCTAAGCACAACCTGAGACATAATACAGTGGATATAAAAAGTCTACACACCCCTGTTAAAATGTCAGGTTTCTGTGCTGTAAAAAAAGAAGACAAAGATAAATCATTTCAGAACTTTTTCCACCTTTAATGTGACCTATATACTGTACAACTCAATTGAAAAACAAACTGAAATCTTTTAGGTAGAGGGAAGAAAAAATATAAAAATAAAATTATATGGTTGCGTAAGTATGCACATCCTTAAACTAATACTTTGCTGAAGCACCTTTTGATTTTATTACAGCACTCAGTCTTTTTGGGTATGAGTCTATCAGAATGGCACATTTTGACTTGACAAGATTTGCCCACTCTTCTTTGCAAAAACACTCCAAATCTGTCTTGCGAGGGCATCTCCTGTGCATAGCCCTCTTCAGACCACCCCACAGATTTTCAATCGGATTCAGGTCTGGGCTCTGGCTGGGCCATTCCAAAACTTTAGTCTTCTTCTGGTGAAGCCATTCCTTTGTTGATTTGGATGTATGCTTTGGGTCGTTGTCATGCTGAAAGATGAAGTTCCTCTTCATGTTTATCTTTCTAGCAAAAGCCTGAAGGTTTTGTGCCAATATTGACTGGTATTTGGAACTGTTCATAATTCCCTCTATCTTAACTAAGGCCCCAGTTCCAGCTGAAGAAAAACAGCCCCAAAGCATGATGCTGCCACCACCATGCTTCACTGTGGGTATGGTGTTCTTTTGGTGATGTGCAGTGTTGTTTTTGTCTTTTGGAATTATGGCCAAAAAGTTCAAACTTGATTTCATCAGACCATAACACCGTTTCCACACATGCTTTTGTGAGACTTCAGATGTGTTTTCACAAAATGTAGCCGGGCTTGGATGTTTTTCTTCGTAAAAAAAGGCTTTCGTCTTGCCACTCTACCCCATAGCCCAGACATATGAAGAATACGGGAGATTGTTGTCACATGTACCACACAGCCAGTACTTGCCAGATATTCCTGCAGCTCCTTTAATGTTGCTGTAGGCCTCTTGGTAGCCTCCAAGACCAGTTTTCTTCTCGTCTTTTCATCAATTCTGGAGGGAGCTCCAGTTCTTGGTAATGTCACTGTTGTGCCATATTTTCTCCACTTGATGATGACTGTCTTCACTGTGTTCCATGGTATATCTAATGCCTTGGAAATTCTTTTGTACCCTTCTCCTGACTGATACCTTTTAACAATGAGATCCCTCTGATGCTTTGGAAGCTCTCTGTGGACCATGGCTTTTGCTTTGGGATGCGACTAAGAAAATTTCAGGAAAGACCAACTAGAGCAGCTGAACTTTATTTGGGGTTAATCAGAGGCACTTTAAATGATGGCAGGTGTATGCTGACTCCTATTTAACACAATTTGGAATGTGATTGCTTAATTCTGAACACAGCTACAACCCCAGTTATAAGAGAGTGTGCAGACTTATGCAACCACATTATTTTTATTTTGTATTTTTCTTCCCTCCACCTAAAAGATTTCAGTTTGTTTTTCACTTGAGTTGTACAGTTTATAGGTCACATTAAAGGTGGAAAAAGTTCTGAAATGATTTATCTTTGTCTAATTTTTTTACAGCACAGAAACCTGACATTTTAACAGGGGTGTGTAGAATTTTTATATCCACTGTATATGTGCCTGGCGTATTGCTGTTCATAGGGCCACAGAGCGTTGGATACAACTGAACGGCTGAACAACAAGAACCTGTATTGATGATTTAACCAAGTTAATAAAATTTGCATATGCACTGACTATTGTTTCCTAAAAGGAATCTAATAAAACATTAAAACATATAGGAATGGAAAATATGTGAACAGAAAAACATTTTAAAGTTCATAACTTATTAGTATTTCCTTGTGGGTGATGACACAAAGATTGTAAGATAGAAAATGAGGTAATCTGTGTAAGGTATTCAGCTACCAACAAATTATGAAAGACATTAATCCTAATACAATTTTGTCTATCAATACAGAATAAAATAATAATGTATATTAGAATGTTTCTCATCAATCAGTAAAGGTACAACCCCAAGAAACAAATTCTATTTAAAGATCATTAAAATGTTCTGTACATTATACTAACCATTGTTTCAAAGCTAAATCATTTTTGAGATATTCACTGCTTTTCAATATACTAATTCAGGAATTCATTTTGTTGGAGCCCATGTTATAATCTACCACTTTAGCTTCTAACAACAATGTTTTGCTTGCATAATAAATAAACAGGTATTCAATTCTGTTTTTTGATTGAGTATAGTAGTAGCTTGTATAACAAGGTATTCCTATATGTGGCATAGTATTCTTTGTGGCATAATGAAAGTGATTCTTGTAAAGCAATCTAACTGTAATGCAATCCAGTGTGTATATGATTTTATGACACCACAAAAACAAATTGGGACTTTATGTCACAAACCAGCCATGTTAACCAAACAAAATGGCACAAATCTCAATAATTATTTTGAATAAAATGTCTAGTACAACTGTAACATTCAAACAAATATTATTATTATAGTTTATTTATAACACGCCGACATATTCCGTAGCGCTGTACACAAATATGGTTTGGTATACGTTACAGCTTTAAAAAACAATTACTAAAGGTTGTTTCATCTAAAAATGTAATTCAAAATAAAAAAGATGTTTTGTATCCTGCATTAATTAAAGCATTTAAACACAGCAAATCTGCTCATAAATAAGCTCTCCTATATTGACCTCAGAAGAACACACCCAAATTATACTGTCCCAAAACTTTAAAACTGATCAATTCAGGGCTATTTACCAATGCATAGACACAAATTGTTTTACAAATGTGACCTTGTGTTGGCAAATAACTATCAATCATAATTTATTTGTTAAAAACTGGTAACAGTAGTTTTATATAATTTAAATTTACATTAGCGTCATTGATCCAGTTTTGTAAATACATACTGCATTTTTGGCAACTAAACTCAAAATTGTCAAATTGTTGCCAATATATTTTTTCCATTCTTTTGTGATTCACCTTCTAGACTATACTCTTTATACAATAAAAGTACAACTCACATTTCACCTTTATTAATAAATAGTTTCAGTCTTCTATTGAAAAAATGATATTGAATATATTATTGAATAAGAAATCCTCAGTAACATGGATAAATAAGACAGGGGAAAAGGATGATATAATAAGTATGTTTGACTTATAATCACTTTGCACTGTTTTATACATTGTGGTAGATGTACTATTGGGTACCTGTTTCATAAAAGACTGTGATACTCCATTAGAGTTCTTCATAAATGTCATTACTTTCCACAAAGTTTCCAAATGGCTGAGACTTCTTTGTGTAATATGAGCTACAAAGAAAGGCTTTTCTATTTGTGCATGACACAAACATTTGAAAAAGGGTTGATACTCCAAGAGGAATAATAATTTTGAAATATTAGTGGAATGGTCAAGTATGTGGGATCTTTAATCCGAAAAAATGCAAATTATGCAAAAACCTCAGCTCTAAATATATTCTTAATATTATTTTGATGACAGCAACATAATAGAAAAATGTGTTACTGTTTGAGATTATTTAATAGTTTTTCTAACAGTGTACCACACCTACAAAAAGCAAAAGAGGCACCTACAATATTTGACTTGTTCCAGATACCCATGTTATCCACATCAGGATAAGTCTTAGCATCTATTTTAAAATATTATTGTCATATATACCACCAATATACACTGCTCAAAAAAATAAAGGGAACACTAAAATAACACATCCTAGATCTGAATTAATTAAATATTCTTATGAAATACTTTGTTCTTTACATAGTTGAATGTGCTGACAACAAAATCACACAAAAATGAAAAAATGGAAATCACATTTTTTAACCCATGGAGGTCTGGATTTGGAGTCACCCCCATTATGAAAGTGGAAAAACATACTACAGACTGATCCAATTGATGTAATGTCCTTAAAACAAGTCAACATGAGGCTCAGTAGTGTGTGTGGCCTCCACGTGCCTGAATGACCTCCCTACAACGCCTGGGCATGCTCCTGATGTGGTGGCGGATGGTCTCCTGAGGGATCTGCTCCAAGACCTGGACTAAAGCATCTGCCAACTCCTGGACAGTCTGTGGTGCAACGTGACGTTGGTGGATGGAGCGAGACATGATGCCCCAGATGTGCTCAATTGGATTCAAGTCTGGGGAACGGACGGGCCAGTCCATAGCATCAATGCCTTTGTCTTGCAGGAACTGCTGATACACTCCAGCCACATGAGGTCTAGCATTGTCTTGCATAAGGAGGGTCCCAGGGCCAACCACACTAGCATATGGTCTCACAAGGGGTCTGAGGATCTCATCTCGGTACCTATTGGCAGTCAGGCTACCTCTGGCGAGCACATGGAGGGCTGTGTGCCCCCCCCCCAAAGAAATGCCACCCCACACCATTACTGATCCACTGCCAAATCGGTCATGCTGGATGATGTTGCAGGCAGCAGAACGTTCTCCACAGCGTCTCCAGACCCTGTCACGTCTGTCACATGTGCTCAGTGTGAACCTGCTTTCATCTGTGAAGAGCACAGGGCGCCAGTGGCAAGTTTGCCAATCTTGGTGTTCTCTGGCGAATGCCAAACATACTGCACGGTGTTGGGCTGTAAGCACAACCCTAACCGGTGGATGTCGGGCCCTCATACCACCCTCATGGAGTCTGTTTCTGACCGTTTGAGCAGACACATGCACATTTGTGACCTGCTGGAGGTCATTTTGCAGGGCTCTGGACTCTAGCGGTCCTGATGCTGGGTTGTTGCCCTCATACGGCCTCCTCCACATCTCCTGATGTACTGACCTGTCTCCTGGTAGCGCCTCCATGCTCTGGACACTACGCTGACAGACACAGCAAACCTTCTTGCCACAGCTCTCATTGATGTGCTATCCTGGATGAGCTGCACTACCTGAGCCACTTGTGTGGGTTGTAGACTCTGTCTCATGCTACCACTAGAGTGAAAGCATCACCAGCATTAAAAAGTGACCAAAACATCAGCCAGAAAGCATAGGAACTGAGAAGTGGTCTGTGGTCACCACCTGCAGAATCACTCCTTTATTGGGGGTGTCTTGCTAATTGCCCATAATTTTCACCTGTTGTCTATCCCATTTGCACAACAGCATGTGAAATTGATTGTCACTCAGTGTTGCTTCCTAAGTGGACAGTTTGATTTTACAGAAGTGTGATTGACTTGGAGTTACATTGTGTTGTTTAAGTGTTCCCTTCCCTGTGTCTCTTCCAACCTCTCTCTTCCCTGTGTCTCTTCTCCCCTCCCTTATCACCCTCCTCAACCCCACTCCTCAACCTCCCTCATCATCCTCAACGTCCCTCCTCATCCTCAACCTCCCTCCTCATCCTCAACCTCCCTCCTCATCCTCAACCTCCCTCCTCATCCTCAACCTTCCTCCTCATCCTCAACCCCCTCCTCATCCTCCCTCCTCAACCCCCCCATCCTCAACCCCCCTCCTCAACCCCCCCATCCGCATCCTCTCTCTTCAACCCCCTCATCAACATCAACCCCCCTCCTCAACCCCTCATCCTCAACCTCCCTCCTCAACCCCCCCATCCTCAACCTCCCTCCTCAACCCCCCCATCCTCAACCCCCTCCTCAAGCCCCCCATCCTCATCCTCCATCCTCAACCCCCCATCCTCATCCTGAACCCCCCCATCCTCATCCTCTCTCCTCAAACCCCCATCCTCAACCCCTCCTCCTCATCCTCAACCTCCCTCCTCATCCTCAACCTCCCTCCTCAACCTCCCTCCTCATCCTCAACCTCCCTCCTCAATTCCCCTCCTCAACCCCCCATCCTCAACCCCCTCCTCAACCTTCCTCCTCAACCCCCCCATCCTCATCCTCAACCCCCCATCCTCAACCTCAACCCCCCTCCTCAACCTCAACCCCCCTCAACCCCAACCCACCTTCTCAACCTCAAGCCCCCTCAACCACCCCCTCAACCTCAACCCCCCTCCTCAACCTAAACCCCCCTAAATACCTCCCCCCTCTCCCCTCACTTACCTGCTTGTGCTCTGGCCTCTGCTCCTTGACCCGGTGCGCATGTGACGTCACATGTGCACCGCGTCATTAGCATATACCTGGTGCCGGCACCCGGTATATGCTAATGACGCGGAGCGCATGTGACGTCACATGCGCGCCGGCGCCGGGTCAAGGAGCGGGGGGGTTAGAGAGACACAGCTTATGCTCGAGTATATACGGTATGTCTCTGACACAGCAGTTGACTTGCAGAAGATTTTACTTAGTGGCTCTGGGTTATAAAGGAAATTTTATGTTATGCATTAAAAATAATTCCTGTGATTTTATACTGTTAGGTTTCTTTTGATTTGATAACATTTTTTAGTCATGTTCTTTTGCAATGCTGTTCATTCACACTAACGATTATAAAATGATTGGACCTTCACCTATTACCTGGTACACAGGGGGACAATGGAGCTACATGGGGCTACCTGATTGTGGGGGCATGAAAGTGTTTTACTGTTTCTTCACTGTACAGAAAATGTACTTCACTGAAGAAGAGTGGTTGGGAAGACATGTGATCAGACTGTATCCCTTACCTGCTAAGAATCATTTACCAAGTGTTACAGTCTTCCAACCAAGGCTTTGCTATTTCCTGGATCCTGAAGTACAGGGTTCTACTGCCAGCCCCAAGTGTCTGGTGTAAGGGTTGCTTTTCAGAGCCTTACTAGCATCACTCCACTTCTAGGCCGCCATTTAATTCCAAGGCCGTAATTACCTTCATACAGCCCACATGTCTGCAGGTTAGAAATTATTTACAGTTATGGATGTATTTTATTGCTCAAACACGTTATTACGGGCTCACAGGCACCACATGCAAACTATGAACTCACACTTAGCAGTTCAGGGCATGATTTTGATCAAATAAGCAAGCCCGTAAGTTACAATTTAGACAACGCCAATAGTAAATGAGACCTTCATAATGACGTCAGTAAAACATGACTATAATTAATTAGTGTTTAGAGGTACGATTTGCTATCGGACTCGGAATCCAGAAATGTAGAAATCAATACAAATTCATATATCAACTAGTCTAGTCCATATGGTAGGCCTGATATGCATTAACTCCTTGATTCCTGGAATCCGTATAACACGGAGATAAAACATAAAAAAAAAATTATTGCAGATTTCAATGCATTTCATTGCATTCCCAGTATTTTAAAGTACAGTAGTGTGTTTATATTTGCTTTTACAGTGTTACGAACAGGTTTTAAACCCACTTACGAGTTCTATCTAATACTTGTAGGATTTTTTTATACATTTGCCATTTACAGGTGTGAAGGCAATTGCGGGCTTGTTCAATTGTTGCAATTAATTATAGATTTTGTGTCTTTAGCACTGGTAACATTTAAGGCCTTGAAACATCAAAGGAGGAGATAGGATGGAGTTATGTTTTTGACAACCACAGTGACTTTGAGCCTGTAACTAGCAAATGGATTGCGAGTAGCAAAATGTAGCCAATTAAATAACTTTTATGGGCTCCAGTAATTGGGATTTGGACAATTAAATAGTGTCCCTAGTCTGTTTTCTGTTCTGTCATAAGGCCTTTTAAGTCAATCTCAGGGTTAATACCGATGTTATAATAAGACTGGTGCATTCTAGAAGTTGCATTTGTTATATGAAAATTCATATAGTAGTTTAGAGATATGTTTGATCATAGATGATAAGACTTTCCATTTCCTGTGGTCATCTGATAGCAGTATTTCTTATTCTCTGTTCTTGCAAATACAACATTATTTATGCTAAATACTTTCGATTACAAATTCAAGTATTGTGACTTCCTGTTTAATATTGTTATTATACCAGCTAGAAGGATGACATCAGAAGCCAAAACTATTAGGTAAGCACCTAAAATGATTAGGACAGAGCTGGACAAATCCCTGGAGCCAGGGTTCCTAATAGTTTACTGCTCACGCCTATCATTTTAGTTATATGTATATACTTTCCAGGTGTCTATAGAAGGGTTGTCTGGGTCCTCAATAATCTGACTGGCTCCTGATTTTTATGTAAATTTGAAAAACCTTGGATAAGGGAGCTGTTTCCAGTCTATATCCTAAGCTATATATTATTGTATGCAATGTGTTATGATTATTCTTAAATTACTCTTATGTTGCTTTCCCATCTACAAGACTGTTATAACTAAACATAGTATTAGGGAGAAATTATTTTTCTGAGCACCCTCTCTTCTTAGGAATAATCCTATTGTAAGTTTCCAAGGCGCACAATGGAACATACGACTGTAACTTATATAAAATAAAGGAAGAAATTAAGCCCTGCACTTGTGATAGATTATAATATAGTAAGTAGGAGGTGATTTGAGGGAAGAGGTAAGAGGAGAGGGGACTGAGTGAATTGTAACTTCAACAAGGAAAGGGAGAAGATGAGTATGAAGGTTATATAATAGAACAACATCTAGTATAACTCAGAAGTCATTAGTTTAGTTGATGTCATTCATGAGAGAGATTTCAGGTGCTGGGAATGTGATAGAATTGTAAATCAGTAATACGTCAGTTTATAAATGTTGAGCTTTAGGAAGCCGGATCTTCCTAGGAACTGTATCAGTGAAACAGTTTGTGAACTGTGATAGTAGAGAGTGGGGAAGGTTATCTGTTTAATTCACATACTGTGATGTCATGTATTGGTTGAAAGAACATTCTTTTTCATTACAGCAGGAAAATGTATAAAAAACATTTGCAATCATTATTATATTGTGAGGGGAAAAAAAGGGTATTTGTTCTTACCTTAGCCTGTTAGCGGATGTGACATCTGTAACTGGCAGTTAGGAAAAGTTAGTAGATTTATTTGAAAAAACGACGCTGACTGAAGAGACAAGTAGACTTTGATATCTGGCTATTGTGCCATCCATTTTATATGTGCTTTCGGAAGGCTTTACAATTGATATTTGTTTCTGTCAGAATTATGGTTGGGAACCTGATCTCTATGTGTACATTTCTGAAAAGTATGGTTTGTTATAGAATGCAACTGGCAAACCAACTGGTAGGAAGTTGCTTTGCCAGTTGCACATCAGTCACATATATGACGTTTTAATAAATGCTATAAAGCTAAAATATATTTTAATACTTAACAGATTGATGAGCTGCCTGAAGGAGCTGTGAAACCACCAGCAAACAAGTTCCCAATCTTCTTTTTCGGCACTCATGAGACGTAAGTCTTTATTTCATTTTTATCCTTTTGCATACACAATTCAGTGATACACTGAAGTGAACACTTAAAGGCACCTTTTAGGCAAAACTTTTGTTTTTTTCAATTCAATCCTGTTCATATAAATTTTATATCCACAGAGAAACAGTTTCTCAGCTTCTGTAAACCTCCCAATTTCTCCCTCTACTCTCTCTTACAGGCTGCCATCTTGCTCACTTTATCTATGAAAAATGCTATATACACTTAAAAATACTCTTAAAATTGCCATATATTCTATTAGCTCCTCGCAATCCGATTACAAGGTACTCGCCCACAATCACTACGAGCCAGCGAAAGGCACACATTCGGCCTTACAACTCGAGCATTAGGGGCGCTAATTAATTAAACTTACACAAAATCGATATTCTCATAAACAGGTAGGTCTAGCTCACAAATTAAGTCTGACTCATAACTGAGAAAAGTATCAATTTTCTGTCAAAAATATTGCGAGTACTAAATAGGAATCGCAAAGCTTTTTTCAAACACTTATTAGAGCTGTAGCAGCAATGGAACACACAATACTGTACAGTACTATAAAAGCATGGAAAGGCATTGAAACGTATTAAAATTAATTGCACAACAGACTCAAATCCACAAGTATGCAATTAAAAAATATTATTTTTAAATATTATTACTGAGTAATATTGATCCCGGGACTCAAGGGGTTAATACATATCATGAAACTCACATAGGCTAAAACAGATGATCTAATGCATTTTATAGACTATCTGATTGCAAGCCGATCGGCAAATATTACTTATTTACTGACATTAATTCGTAGCCTCCGATTGTGTGTAACTTTCATGTTTTACTGACTTCATAATGACGGGCTTGCTTAAATATTGCCAGATCATGTGATCACGCTCCCTAAAATCCTACTTATAAATACACAGTTTACGTATGGAGGCTGTAAGACGTAAATTGTGGGCTTGAGCCAATAGAATACATCTAGACATTTAGAGGAAAAAAACACCTGCAGCAAAAATTACTGGTTAGAGTCATTTGCAGGCTTCTAATACAATATTGTCCAGTGATTGTAGTGCTGTCTTGTGTTTTTACTGAACACCAAGATTGTATTTTAACAATATATTAAAAGGATTTCAGGGCTGTAAATATCTATACTAGTGATCAATGGTGCATTTGCAAATGATGTAGACTTGTTACAAAATAGTTTAAAATATTTTATACTTTTCTCAGCAATAATTCAGCCTGTCTGAAAAGCCCTTTTTTTTAATATTTTCTGATTTATTTAGAATCCTGTTATCCATTCAAACATGCTGCTAATTATCTCCTGCAACACCTGCATCACCTATGTAAAGAGAAGCAGGCAGAAAAAAATGGTATTTAAACTAAAGATATCTAACAATACCAATATAAAATATATCAAGTAATTTCTATAATATATTACTTGATCTGTAATTAGCCCATAAACAATTGCAATCTCTATACAATTACCAGCTAATTACATTATACATCAAAATAAATATAATTATTCAGTCATGAACACTTTATTTTTTTAAACTAGTCCATCATACTTACAGCAGATGTCTTTTTATCTTCAGACTAGCATGATTGCATGATCAGTTTGCTTCTGTATTTCACCTTCTCTTGACAAAAGGCACCAACTGATCTTGCTTACACCCAAGATCCTCCACAAAACTCCCAGGTTAGAGCTGTCCTGAAAATCAAATCAGTAGAATCACGCTAATAATAGAAAACACAGTCTCATTATTTTAGTCGACATTGGTTATAACAAGAAAATTAGAGGTGCTCAATCTGAGAACGGACAATACCAGAAGTAGTTTTGTCCTATAGGTCTGGTTACCTACTCAGAGAGCAACCTCTTTTAGCTTACTTGTGCCCTTCACATAGAGAAATATCCTGTAGTATATCAGTCTGGTCTCACTCAAAAGCGTGACCCAGCCCTGAAATACCAGGCAATTCTACCATGAACAGGAGAAACAGCAAACCACAGATGCGTTTCGGCCTCTGTGGGCCTCATCAGTGAGGTGCAGCTTTACTTCCTAAGGCACAGTGAGCAAGGAGTCCACGTCTGGTTCCCCCATTACCCTTAGGGTGAGAAAACCCCCTAAGGGTCATTTGCATACACAACAAGAAAATAAGAGGTGCTCAGTCTGAGAATGGACAATACCTGAAGTAGCTTTGTCCTATAGGTCTGGTTACCTACTCAGAAAGCAACCTCTTTTAGCTCACTTGTGCCCTTCACCGGGAGAAATATCCTGTAGTATATCAGTCTGGTCTCACTCTAAAGAGTGACCCAGCCCCAAAATACCAGGCAATTCTACCCTTAACAGGAGAAACAGCAAACTCCAGATGCGTTTTCGGCCTCCGTGGGCCTTGTCAGTGAGGGGTAGCTTTACTTCCTAAGGCACAGTGAGCAAGGCATTCGCCCTATCACCCTTAGGGTGAAAAAAACAAACCCTAAGGGTTATTTGCATATGCAACAAGAAAATTAGAGGTGCTCAATCTGAGAACGAACAATACCTGAAGTAGGTTTGTCCTATAGGTCTGGTTACCTACTTCAGGTATTGTCCGTTCTCAGGTTGAGCACATCTATTTTTTGCTCACTGTGCCTTAGGAAGTAAAGCACCTCACTGACAAGGCCCACAGAGGCTGAAATGCGTCTGGGGTTTGCTGTTTCTCCTATTAAACTTCTTTAAAAAAAATATGCTATGTGCTTATTTAGAGCCCTGTTCAATTGGCCAAATCGCAATTGAATGAGGCCCATAGTGTTTATGCCTTTGGCAGAGATGTTACTGGGTTCAATTCCTATTGAACTAGTTATATACACATTAAATATACACACACACACAATATATAAAATAACTAGTTCACATTATATATATATATATATATATATATATGTATATATATATATATCATATATATAGGTCAAAATAATGACCTATATAATTCTATGTAAAAGTTAGTGTGTTGGTATGTTTTACAAAATGTTTTTATTAGTTAGTCATTGGTTTTAAATCAATACCTACCACCTGTTGTTGTTTGTTTGATTTTTTAATTAACTGTATTTATTAACACACATATGACTACTATACAGTGAGGGAAAAAAGTATTTTATCCCCTGCTGATTTTGAACGTTTGTCCACTGACAAAGAAATGAGCAGTCTTTAATTTTAATGGTAGGTGTATTTTAACAGTGAGAGACAAAATAACGAAAAAAAAAAAAAAAACGTATGTCAAAAAAGGTATAAATCATTATCTGTATAAAAGACACCTGTCCACAAAAGCAATCAATCAGATTCCAAACTCTCCACCATGGCCAAGACCAAAGAGCTGTCCAAGGATGTCAGGGACAAGATTGTAGACCTACACAAGGCTGGAATGGGCTACAAGACCATCGCCAAGCCGCTAATTGACTGATCGCTTCTGTGAACAGTTGTCTGTTATACAGGTAACAAGCTGAGATTAGGAGCATTCCGTTTAAGAGAGTACTCCTAATCTCGGCTCGTTACCTGTATAAAAGACACCTGGGAGCCAGAAATCTTGCTGAGTGATAGGGCATCAAATACCTAGTTCCCTCACTCACCTGCAAATCAATTTATAACTTTTTTTACATGCATTTTTACTTGTTTTTTTGTTTTGTTATTCTGTCTCTCACTGTTAAAATACACCTACCAATAAAATTATAGACTAATCATTTCTTTGTCAGTGGACAAACATTCAAAATCAGCAGGGGATCACATTTTTTTCCCCCTCACTGTAGGGGGGTAGAGAGAAGGGGAGAGTAGAAGAGAGGGGAATAGGGAGGGAGGCAGAGGGGGGATTGGGAGGGAGGTAGAGGGAGAGGAGAGAGAGGAAGCAAAGAGAGAGGGGGAGGGAGAGAGAAAGAGAGAAGGAACAGAGGGGAGAGAGAAAGAGAGAAGAGAGGGAGGGGAGAGAGAAAGGAGGCAGAGATGAAGGGGAGAGGGAGGAGGAGAGGGAGGGGGAGGGAGAGTGACAAAGAGCACACAGAGATCAGAGAGAGGGCAGGGAGAGAGACATAGGGCGCACAGAGAGAGGGAGAGGGCCTACAAAGAGAGACAGCACAGAGAGAGACAGAACAGACAAGTGAACATAGCATACGATACCGTCATATGTTATACCGTCATATTTATTATGGTCAAGTTACTAGTATATAGATATATTTATATATAAGTAAATTTTAGTTAAAAAAAAAAAACAAGTGTAAGGCAGGGGAATCAAACCTGTAAGTTACCTATGAAAAAAATGTTTAAAACAGATTGCTCACCACTGCACCACCATAGTCTGCTTATAAAGTGAGTATAAATCCATAATTCAATGTGTAACAGTTACAGACTCCAGAGTTATTATTTATGCAGAGTCTTTCCACATGATTTCCACCCTCTACCTGATGATGCAGAGCTCATATGATGACTTTTGTGGTCCTTTGAGAATGGGCTCCCAAGGCTTTTTGTATGAGTTTGTTTTTATGTTCTGTCTGTTTCAGATAAAAGAAGAGCACAATAGTTCCTGTAACTTATTACAGTATTGTTGTTGTTAATGTTATTATTATGCATCATATACATCATATACAAATCCAACCTAAAGACGTTCCCAGGAATGTATCTTATCCGTAACCCGGGGGCCTCCTGCATATATATATATATAAAGCTTTATTTTTTTGTATACGAAGAGCTTTTTTGGGAATACAGGGGAAATATTTATTATAAAATAAATCATCTATTCAAAAAGAATGGTATATTCACAAAATAAACCTTTTTAGGTTTAGTATACTGGTAAACTTAACAGCCTAAAAGTAATTTTCCTTTCTTTTTTTTTTACAGAGCCTTCTTGGGCCCCAAAGACCTTGTTCCTTACAAGGAATATAAAGACAAATACGGGAAGTCAAACAAACGAAAAGGATTTAATGAAGGTTTATGGGAAATAGAAAATAATCCTGGTGTCAAATTTACAGGATATCAGGTAATTAGCATATCTTAATTAGGTCTTACTATGTTAAAGGACCACTTTATAATGAATATATATATATATATATATATATATATATATATATATATATATATTTATATATATATATATATATATATATACAGTTGCAAGCAAAAGTATGTGAACCCTTTGGAATGATATTGATTTCTGCACAAATTGGTCAAAAATGTGATCTGATCTTTATCTGAGTCACAACAATAGACAATCACAGTCTGCTTAAACAAATAACACACAAAGTATTGCCATGTTTTTATTCAACACACCATGTAAACATTCACAGTGCAGGTGGAAAAAGTATGTGAACCCTTGGATTTAATAACTGGTTGAACCTCCTTTGGCAGCAATAACTACAACCAAACATTTCCTGTAGTTGCAGATCAGATGTGCACAATGGTCAGGAGTAATTCTTGACCATTTCTCTTTACAGAACTGTTTCAGTTCAGCAATATTCTTGGGATGTCTGGTGTGAATCGCTTTCTTGAGGTCATGCCACAACATCTCAATCGGTTGAGGTCAGGACTCTGACTGGGCCACTTCAGAAGGCGTATTTTCTTCTGTTTAACCCATTCTGTTGTTGATTTACTTCTATGCTTTGGGTCGTTGTCCTGTTGTAACACCCATCTTCTGTTGAGCTTCAGCTGGTGGACAGATGGCCTTAAGTTCTCCTGCAAAATGTCTTCATAAACTTGGGAATTCATTTTTCCTCCGATGATAGCAATCCGTCCAGGCCCTGACGCAGCAAAGCAGCCCCAAACCATGATGCCCCCACCACCGTACTTCACAGTTGGGATGAGGTTTTGATGTTGGTGTGCTGTGCCTCTTTTTCTCCACACATAGTGTTGTGTGTTTCTTCCAAACAACTCAACTTTAGTTTCATCTGTCCACAGAATATTTTGCCAGTACTGCTGTGGAACATCCAGGTGCTCTTGTGCAAACTGTAAACGTGCAGCAATGTTTTGCTTGGATAGCAGCGGCTTCCTCTGTGGTATCCTCCCATGAAATCCATTCTTGTTTAGTGTTTTACATATCGTAGATTCGCTAAGAGGGATGTTAGCATATGCCAGAGACTTTTGTAAGTCTTTAGCTGACACTCTAGGATTCTTCTTCACCTCATTGAGCAGTCTGCGCTGTGCTCTTGCAGTCATCTTTACAGGACGGCCACTCCTAGGGAGAGTAGCAGCAGTGCTGAACTTTCTCCATTTATAGACAATTTGTCTTACCGTGGACTGATGAACAGCAAGGCTTTTGGAGATACTTTTATAACCCTTTCCAGCTTTATGCAAGTCAACAATTCTTAATCGTAGGTCTTCTGAGAGCTCTTTTGTGTGAGGCATCATTTACATCAGGCAATGCTTCTTGTGAAAAGCAAACCCAGAACTGGTGTGTGTTTTTTATAGGACAGGGCAGCTGTAACCAACACCTCCAATCTTATCTCATTGATTGGACTCCAGTTGGCTGACACCTCACTCCAATTAGCTTTTGGAGATGTCATTAGTCTAGGGGTTCACATACTTTTTCCACCTGCACTGTGAATGTTTACATGGTGTGTTCAATAACAGCATGGTAACATTTAATTATTTGTGTGTTATTAGTTTAAGCAGAGTGTGATTGTCTATTGTTGCGACTTAGATGAAGATCAGATCACATTTTATGACCAATTTGTGCAGAAATCCATATCATTCCAAAGGGTTCACATACTTTTGCTTGCAACTGTATATATAGTAAAGTAGTATAAGTTTTAAAACTGGGTTTCACTAAGAACATAATTAAGGATGGAAAAAGTCATAAAGTTAATTTTAATTAGAAACAAAAACTACATTGTGATGCCTATGCTGGTACATGGAGGCATCCCTCATATGTTGATCCAATTGTGTGTTTGAGCTGGGTGTTTACATTTGTGGAGAACTGTGACTCAGGAGCAGCAAGTTTGCATCAATAGATGCAACCAGTTATCTAACAAATACAATTACCTCTTTCTATCACCTCTTCCTTCCACTGATAGATCTCTAAACACACCCTCATGCTCCAGCACTGAGGAAACAGAGTCTTGAAAAATTAAGATTTTCTCTAAAACTGTGTTTCTGTCCGTGGCTTACACAGCTGCTTACATTGGTATTTTATTATGTACTTCACATACAAGTGCCTTTTGTCTTGAACTATGATGGCCATTTAAATGGCCACTGTAGTCCTAGATACAAAATAAATATTATTTAAACCAGTGGTTTCCAATCCAGGCCTCAAGGCATCCCAGACAGGCCAGATTTTCGTTTTAACTGTGTTATCACAGGTGAGAAAATTAGAGGCACCTGTTGAATACTAATTGGCTCACCTGTGTTCACTCTGTTAAATCAAATGCCTGACTTCTCTGGGGTGCCTTGAGGACCGGTTTGGAAACCACTTAGAATGTATTGTTTCTGATGGATTAACTTCATGAATTGGTTGAATAAGTTGAATGCAGAAGAAGCTTCCCTTTGTGAGTATTGTAGTAAAAACAAATGCAGAGAAAAGATCATCCCACACATATTCACTATAATTGCATTGATCACATTGATGTATTTAACACATGCTTCTTTGATGCAGGTAAGATTTACATTATTTCTACTGAAATTACTTTTAGTTTAAACATTCATACAAAACAATTACAAGCATTAACAGACTAAGGGCCCCATAGCAACTTAATAACCTGCAAATCAATATCAGGTTTTTTTACAGACCTGTGCGAGAGAACCACAAAATATCCTGAAATGGTCAGTGGGCACTATGTTAATCTGTTGGTGTAAACTGAGGTATAGCCGTAAATCGGCCGTGGAAGCTTTACTTCCCTATTTTACTCCTTGATGTTAATCTTTTGCTCCCCCGCATTATGGCACTTAGCTCACACCCGTAAAACTCTTCCTTGACCGCAAAAGATTTTAGTGTACGGAGCTCCCAAACCAAGCGTTGTAGATGAGAAATGGCTCTAGTAGCCAATAGAAAATAAGAATGTCAGGATTATTATAATGCGTAAAAACAAGTGTATATATATATATATATATATATATATATATATATATATATATATATATATATATATATATAAATATAAATATACAATTGTATTTATATAAGCTTCTTCTTTTTTATATATGTTTTTTTATTTTATTTTGAAAAACAAATAATGCAAGCAATGCTTCATACATACTACATTAAATCACATAATACAACAAAAACTAACATAATTGCAGGTTTCCATAATACATTTGGCACAAAAAAACAACAGAAAAAAACAAAAAAAAAACAAGGTTTGTATAAACACAAAGAAAATAAGGGGAAGAAAAAAAAAAAACACTTTATAACCCCTCAATCTCATCCTATAATTAATTTTTAAGTGAGAAATGCTTGTCCCACCTTTCCCACTTCAACGTATCCTTATTACTCCTATTCAAAGTAATATGGGCAAAATCTTTCTCTATCTGCCTATTCCTTTCAATTATATTTTTGATCTCATTCCAGGAAGGGATAATTCCTTCTTTCCATTTCATTGCTATTAGCCACTTGGTTACTAGTAAAGTGTTTACTACCACTGCTTTAATGCTAGCATCCAAATGAGATGGAAATATGTTAAATAAAACTAGCTCAGGAGAAGGGGTAATAACCTCTTTGCAAATAACTGTATCATTGGGCAAAACCACCACATGTGGGAGTGCGTGCCTTCTTGGCCGCATTTTCTCCAACATTGCTTATTCTGTTCTGGTATTATATTATGCATTTTTACTGGATCATAATACCATCTATGATCAAGTTTAAAATGTACTTCCCTAAGAGAAACACTTATCAAATTCTTATGGGCAAATTGTAAAGCGTTAAACCAAACTTCAGTTGAACATTCAAAACCCAATTCCTCCTCCCATCTAAACATTGGTAGGGTTTTCCCAGGCGGATTTGTGCTATGTAGAATAACTCTACTTCTAGAAATATTGAGATTGACTTCAACTTTTACCAACTTTCTTTCAAAGAGAGTAAGCTCTCTATGGGGATCTAATTTACCCAATATTTCCACTATCTGGAGCTTCAATTAATTATATTGTAATCACAAGCTAGACGGAACTCCTCTTTCCCTCATTAAATTATCAAAGGGAACAAATTCCTTGTTTCTATAGATGTCCTTTATCAGCTTTAGTTTCCATTGTGCCCAGTTAACGTTCTCTCTATAACTTAATTTGTTCTGGAATATTGTCAGTGGAATCACAGGAGAGGGAAAAGGGACCAGATTATATCTCTTATTTAAACTGGATCAACTCCTTAGACAAAATCTAGTAACCGGTAGACGATTGCTAATATCTTTCTTATCCAATATTTTACTCCATATAGTACTCCCCAAATTTGACTGAGACGTCTGAGTATATTCTATTTGTAAAAATTTCAATTCTGGATTACCATTTAATAATCTCATAACGTGAAAGAGTGCAGTTGCTTGGAAATATTGTTCAAGGTTTGGGGTACCAAGACCTCCTTCCCAATAACTCCTGTTTAAGATCAAAATGTTTACTCTATAATTACCTGATTTGTTAATATATTTATCTATAGTAACCTGAAATCTCTTAAGTAGTTCTTTTGGAATCTTCATTGGAATACACCTAAAAAGATATAGTACTTTGGGTAATACAAACATTTTGACCGCTGATAGCCTGCCTATACAGGACAGATTCAACTTGCGCCAAGAATCAAGCACTGCTCTAATATCCTTAAATATCTTATTGTAATAATTATATTATGCCAGCATAGTGAAAATTCAATACCAAAATGTGTAAAATGGTTAGACGACCAATCAAAGTCAACATTTTCTAGCATCAATATATCAATATATAAAAATTAGTGTATTTTATGTTAATAATATATATATATATATATATATATATATATATATATATATATGTGTATATATATATAGATATATAACAATGCAAGAGCATGTGTTCCCAGCAAGACAAGGTTTCTTGACATGTATTAACCCCATGAGTACTCGGTTGTGTGTTACCCGAGATGTTGTCTAATAAATTAACATATGTTGATATCAGACTTTTTGTTGTCAAATAATGTTGACATTTCATGTTTTTTAAGTAATTGTTGGTGCTATACTGTCATTTTAACTGCTGCTGCAGCATTCAGCTAAGGTTTAAAAAGCTTTTGCAAGTGGTTCTTGATACTCCTTATTTTTCCTTAATTTTTTTGCAGTTAAAAAACTGCCCTGGTTTGTGGGTGATCCATAAAATCGTCTTAGCATAGAGGGTTTTGGTATAAATGTCTAACGGAGTAACATTTTGTCAATGCAAAAATTAATAGAGATTTGTTCTGTGCTTTTCGGCTTTGTCGTGCAGCAGTCACTCGTAGCAGCTATCTCACAATGTTTTAGGAATGGGGGAATAGCATGGCTAGGTAGGATTTTCCTGGCTACTACGGCACTCGTAAATTACACTAGAGGGGATTAGCATAGGGCGCTGTGTTACCAAGGTAAGGTCTTCTGTTCCATTTTCACTCAAAGGGGAAACTTAATTTTTCAGTCCTCAAACAAATTACTGATGCTTCATAAGGCCTTATATAAGCTAATTTTTCAACAAAAAGGTAATTGCACTTAATATTATTAAAAAGCTTTGCTGAGCCCTGCCAAAAGCTGTTAAAGAGACAGTACTACCTAACTAAAAAATCATGAAAAAGCATGTAAGTTCATTAGAATTTGTTACATAACATTCCAAGAAGCACATATGTTTAAAATCTTTTTGAAATCAGTATGTTTTCATTCTGTATATTTCCTGGAACATCAGCTATTGTCAATAATACACCGTCACATAACATATATCAACTGCAATGGTAACATAGATCCCAATACTCAAGATGTTAAAACACATCACGAAACCCATATGGCCCACAAAAGGTGCCTAAATGCAATGCCTGTTCAAGGGCTAGCCACAGCCCAAACAAAAGTCTTCAACAGCATTGATGCTAACCACATCACAGTACTGATAATCATATATGTTACCTCCATAGGAAGGTATGTCATCTACACAATACCATTGAGTGTTATACCCCGGGGTGAGAACTGTCATCATGAGCAGTCGTAAAAATAGAAGTAGTTGACACTCAATGGGGGACGGTCAATTATGCTGGAGGTGAACCTCAACAGGAATATTACTATATAGCACAGGCCATGCACTGGATTGTCTTAGGGAGCATGTAAGGGACAGGGTGTTATAGTCACAGGTACATAGGACCAAATGATGACAAGGGGTATTGCATTAATTTGTTTTAGCTTTTGAAGTAGGGCAGAAACAACAGAAGGAGTCTCTGTAGAGGCAGAAGGAGCCCCAGGAAACTTATCTCCATCAACAGGAATCTTGGGTACACCTATCCTGATAAGTCCCAGGCCATTGTTGCTGTTCATGTGACAATATGTATACATATAATAAATATGTTAAATCTTAGTTAGTGTTATTGTATTAGGAGTATTTTGTGTGATTTGTTTACCAACCATTCAATGGAATGGGATCCATAACAGTGTTATAATGTAAGGATTTGGTAGTTTTACCTCCCAGAAATCAGTATTACTGTTGTTCATGCTTAATATAGAAAAATGTACTATTAACAGAGGACAAGAGTCTTTTGAAAACGGGATAATTTGGGGTTAAAGGTAATACTGTATAATAATAGTATAGCATCTACAAGAGTCACATGTAGTCTACACACCACAGTAACAATAATTAAATTAATATAAATCTCATCCTTCATCTCTTCATATAATAGAAGTAACCAGTAATATGCATAGCACTTACATCTTGTCTTCATATGCTCAATGAAACTGATGCACTAACTCCTGTATTATGTAATCCAAATTAATTACACACATATAGTGTGATCAGAAAACATTGAACAAATCTGACACCGCTCTGACATGATCAGTGTATGGTCATATTAAAAAAAATGAAGAGGAAAACAATCTAGCAACATCTGTATGCACAGAGCAGTGGTTTATACTGTTACTGTAACAATAAACAAAATGACCTGATGTTCACCTACAAGCAGTGCTAACCATGCTGTAGCTGTTATGAGAAAGTTGCCTTGACCAGTTGCAGATATTTATCAATGATGTGGGATCTCACAATGTTTAGCTGTGACCACAATCAGTAGGCGAAGAGTACTATCACTGTCTCTATGTAATATTGTTTAGACACATTGATTTCACATGTTAAATGTTTTATCATGTGATAAATGTTTGTTATGATATCATGACGTCCAAATACATTGATGTGATAATTGCTAACAAACAAAGGTCATCAGCCTTAATGTCTGTTAAATAGATTAAAAAATATATCTGGTCTCATATTTTTAAGAGTATGACATGCTTCGCTCATGCATGTATAATTGCTGGGTTTGATTAACATAGTTTTGTAGTACTATGCAATGCCACAGCCATATGTGCATTGGTACTTATTAAACGTAACATCAATCTTGGGGACTAAAATATGATATATGTGTTTATGTTGTGTCATACCTGGGGGAATTTTGTTAATGTAAAGACTATATGATGCCACTGTGTATATAGTTTACTTACATTATCTGATAGCACTGCTTGCCGACGAATAACCTGCCTTAATGGATGTGAAATTTGCCTATGCCTAAAAGAAAATACAGGTTACTCAGGAATAAAAAAAAATAGGGACTACATCATCTCTTCTCAATTCTATTCTTTAGTGATCATGAATTTTTGAAATGTTAACCATAACATATATCTCCACAGAGAATATTATTACAAACAATGTGATGGTGGGTAGCCACATTGTTACTAAATATCACCATCACATAGGCCATGATCATCTTATCTGTGCACAGGCATGAGTAAGTTAATATTTTGACCAATAGATTTTCACTGAGGATTAAATGAGATGCAGGGGGAGGCATTGTAGATGGAGGTGGAGGGAGAAATGGGAAGGGTCAGGCTGGGGATGACTCAGCAACTGTTCAGGCGTAGAGGAGGCAGTGTTCTCCAGAGCATGCTTCTGTTGGTCCAACCTTATCTGGAGCAACGCACTATGGATGTTGGAAGACTGAACCAGCCTGGGCATGAAGGTCTTTGCATCTTGTTCCTCCTCATATCCCTAAAGATCTTCCTATGAATCCATGCCACATTGGTCTGCAGGGAGGAGACGGAATGGATCATCTCCTCTAATGTTTCCTCCATAGTTGGCAGTGATGGTTTTGAGACTGTTGGTGGGCACTGGATAGGTTGAGGTGACGGGGGGTGATCCTGCTTGCATGGTGGGGATGCTCTGATGAGGCAGTGGTGGTGGCGCAGTGGGGAGGTGCTTAGGTGGTGATGGTGTTGGTAGTGGCAGCACTGGTGAAGAGTAGGGGTGTAGCTGTGTCCACTTAGATGGTGGAGGCGGTGGTTGCCATGCTGGGGGTTAGACAAGTATGAGGGCCCAGGTGGTGAGTTGATCTGCGGGAGGAGGGGGTCAAAAACTATTTGGTTTGCAGACGGTCCTACAGGTTCCCCCACTGACCACATATAGCTATCAACCTCCCGCTCCTCATATGCCAGGTTCTCGTATGGTGGCTTGTCCTGCTGCTCCTTCTACTCACACCACAAAGCCTGCTGGGTGGAGACATAGGGCCATATTAAATTCCAAGCCCGTAGCAGCACTGGTACAACTGCATAGGCTGCAGACTTGACATTCACCGGAGTTACAAATCTATAAAATTAGCCAAGCCTGCAACAGACGTGGGCGACATCCAAAGCGTAAACTATTCTTGGGCATGTTGCATGTGTGACCGTAACCGTGATCAATTAGTCAAACCCGTAGTTACGGGTTTAGACGGAGCCAATGGTAAAAGAGATTGTCATCATTACATCACTGAAAAATGGAGGATAGATTTCAATCACTTACGGGTTTGAATTACGAGTTACGATCGAACCCGCATTCCAGAAATAATGCAATATTAATAAATCAGTAAATATGATATTCTAGTCCATGCAAGTTCCATTATATGTATTAACACATTGATTGCCAGGATCGATATAACACGGAGATTAAACAGAAAAAAAAGTATTTTATATTGCAGATTTACGAGCTTGAGAATGTTGTGCTATTAATATTAATATCTAACATCACTTTCCCTTTAATTTTAAATACAGTAGTGTAATATTTGCATTCACAGTGCTTTGGATAGGACTTTAACCCCCTTGCGGGTCCTCTCTAGTACCCCTATGCTTTTTGGCTCCATTTGCGGTTTAAGGGTTTGACCTCCAGTGGATTTGTAGCAATTTAATAACGATGTGTGAACGTAACATTTACGGGCTTGACAGATCAAAGTCTTTGCGGCAACAGAGTTCCGATTTCGATAGCCTGTAGGGTTTTTCCGCCTGTAACCCGCAGATCGTTTGCAGGTAGCTGTACGAGGCCAATTTAATAACTGCAAGTCTAGTTGGCTCCGGGTTTTCACGTTGGGGGAGTTTAATAGGGCTGATAGTCAGGATTCTCGAAATTCTGTTTCGGCCTCGGCTTCTGCCACCACCCCAGTCACGGTGGATACATCAAATGTCCTTGGTGCTGAAAAGATATAACAATAGTATATGATCTGTGTGTGTTACTATATAGCTGATGTTTTTATACGGGGTGGTACAATTAATTGCTATTGTGATGAGTATGTATTGTCTATGATTTAGCATTGATGTCATTAATGTGCATTATGAATTTTGTTTGTACTGGCTCATATCAAACCAATAAGCCCTGCTGGGGTCTGCCTTCTGCAGCTCATGAAGACACAGTCTCTGCTGAACTTGCTGTGCAGTGTGTCATACTAACCAATCTGTGACCATCTCTCAGCAAAATGTTTGCACCATACTGCTGAAACGTGGTCCCTGATAGGCTAGGACACTACACAGCACATCAAGCACTACAGAGACTGTATCTGCATACTCAGCAGTGGGCACACCCATCCAGGGACTATTTATTTGATGAGTATTAACTTTAATTATATGTTTTATTCGATTTGCATTGTAAAGTGGTATCTCTAAGTATTTAGACACACAGGTATATTATATCCCTAGTCAAACCCGGGAGGCTTACATATTTCTTTAATTGATGGTGTGTTATTTCTTTAATTGGATGTGTGTTATCTATGTGTGTGGTGTAAGTATGTTTGAGTATGTGAGAGGATGTTAGTGTATATGATATTCACTTGGCATGGTGCCTGCCTGCTGAGTGTCCACCAGGTCAGGAGGTCCAACCACTGGCGATGGGGCGATCCCATCCCTCAACATTACTCCCACTCATTGAAGTGAACAGTTACTGGAGGGCCACCACCTTTCACTCTTGCGCCTAACCTTGCACTGGCAGTCGTCGTAGAGATGCTTTACTGACCTCACATCCCTCATGTAGACTCTCAGGGTACTAACCTCAATAGCTACCTCCTTCAAATACTAAAATGTTTTTGCCCATTATTGACACTTAAAAGCTTGTGCTGCAGATATGGGATTTCGGTGGTCCTCTAAAAAAATATTGTGTTCATCCTCTTGATAATAAATAACATTCTAGTACTATGCATAAAAAAACTCCCACCGAATATCACTGATTGTATTGACAGAAAATGAAAAATTGGACTACATTTTTATTCTTTCTTTAAGGCTATCCAGCAGCAAAGCTCTTCTGAAACTGAAGGGGAAGGAGGTAATGCAGCAGATGGCAGCAGTGAAGAAGAGGGGGACAGAGTCGAAGAAGATGGGAAAGGCAAAAGGAAGAATGAGAAAGGAGGTTCTAAGAGGAAGAAGTCATACACTTCAAAGGTTACTTTACATTTTATTGCAGTTTTTAGTTTATACAGTTTTTGGAAAAGAAATGTGTATGTCAGGTGAATGATTGATGGATATGATTATAAGTATACAATGACACAGTGGAATGCATGCAGTGGCCAAAAACTCTACTTAGCAGAAATATCTTCCCAAAGCATGATATTAAAATACTAAGTTTTGTGCTTTCATTTTGGTTCTGACTCTTGACAAATGCCAAACCAATTTGAAGCCAAAGGGGTTGGATATATTTTTGAATAAAAAGGGAATTAGAGAGGGAGTATTCATTCAGGGAGGAGTTTGATCGCCAGTATCTGGGGTCAGGAAGGAATTTATGTTTTATTTCCCTTATACAACAATTGGCAAATATTTCAGTGTTCTTTTTTCTGTTTGTCTTCCTCTGGATCAATGAATAATTATTAATTGGCATTTAACAATTATTACTGGGTAATAAATAATCCACATATCATAATGATCAGAAGAGATCTAAAAAGGCTGAACTTGATGGACTGAACGTCTTTATTCAAACTCAATTACAATTACTACAAGTGAACTTCTCTTTATCTACTTCTCCATAGAAAACTGTCATTCACTGCCATGGTGATCCCTGCTGGTTGTTTCTCTGAAAGGGAAATTAATGCCCAGTATAGATGTTTTCTCCATAGTGTGTGTTTTATTGAATTTTAAAAATGTGTTCTTCCGCAAAACAAATTATAGTGAAGTCTAAAATATATACATAAAACTATTTTTTAGAAATAGAAAACAGAAAATTGGCATGTGCGTATGTATTCACCTTCTTTGTTATGAAGCCCATAAAAACCTCTGGTGCAACCAATTACCTTCAGAAGTCACATAATTAGTGAAATGACGTCCACCTGTGTGCAATCTATGTGTCACATGATCTATTATTACATATACACACCTTTTCTGAAATCCCCCAGAGGCTGCAACACCTAGGCAAGAGGCACCACTAACCAAACACTGCCATGAAGACCAAGGAACTCGCCAAACAAGTAAGGGACAATGTTGTTGAGAAATACAAGTCAAGGTTAGGTTATAAAAAATATCCAAATCTTTGATGATCCCCAGAAGCACCGTCAAATCTATCATAACCAAATGGAAAGAACATGGCACAACAGCAAACCTGCCAAGAGACGGCCACCCACCAAAACTCCTGGGCCGGGCAAGAAGGGAATTAATCAGAGAGGCAGCACAGAGACCTAAGGTAACCCTGGAGGAGCTACAGATTTCCACAGCAGAGAATGGAGTATCTGTACATAGGACGACAATAAGCCATACTCTCCATAGAGTTGGACTTGTGGCCAGAAGAAAGCCATTACTTTCAGCAAAAAACACAATGGCACGCTTTGAGTTTGCGAAAAGGCATGTGGGAGACTCCCAAAATGTATGGAGGAAGGTGCTCTGGTCTGATGACACTATTGACTGGAAAACCAGTCAGAGTGGAGGGAAAGATGGATGGTGCTAAATACAGGGATATTCTTGAGCAAAACCTGTACCACTCTGTGCGTGATTTGAGGCTAGGACGGAGGTTCACCTTCCAGCAGGACAATGACCCCAAACACACTGCTAAAGCAACACTTGTGGTTTAAGGGGAAACATGTAGATGTTTTTTTTGAATGGCCTAGTCAAAGCCCGAACCTCAATCTAATAGAAAATCTGTGGTCAGACTTAAAGATTGCTGTTCACAAGCGCAAACCATCCAACTTGAAGGAGCTGGAGCAGTTTTGCAAGGATGAATGGGCATTTCAGAGCGTGATCATGATCAATTAAGCAAGGCTGTAACTACCAATTTAGAAACAGACAATAGTAAATGAGACCGTCATCATTACGTCAGTAAAACATGGAGGTTACACTTCAATCAATTACGGTTTTGAGGTTCCATATGCGATCAGACTCGCAATTTGGCAATGTACAAAATATAAAAAATGAATGGTGATACTGTTTTAGTCCATGTCGGTGGCCTGATATGTATTAACTCATTGATTCCCGAGATTGATTCAATGAAACTAAAAAAAAAAAATGATTGCAGATTTGCGAGCTTGAGACTGTTGTGCAATTTATTTTAATGTAATTTACATTACATTAATATTTCTTATATGTGTTGTAATTATTTTAGAAATCCTCCAAGCTGTCTCGGAAATCATCGGGAGATGAGGGAGATAAAGACAGCAAAGATGAAGGAAATAAGAGCGGTTCAGAGGCTGGAGATGCAGACAATGACACGAAAAATGCTTCAGAGGTGCAGAAAAGCAACACAGGGGTATGGAAGAAATCATTTGTATTGTAAAATATACAGCTTCTTTACTGTTAGTGGTTAAAGCTTTCAGGTTAGGTCAGGTGCTTTATTTTTGTGAAATTACATGTTTTTATGTTAGATCCTCCCTCATATATAAACAAGGTGTCTATCTAGTTATATTTATAAGTTATTTTATGATTTAACAAAACCACAACTTACATTGTATTATCTTTGACATACGATAAAGTCAAGCTACAATACTGTTTTCACGGCTGTCCAATATAAATAAAATAATATTATATCTACTGTATAGTATACTATATATAGGTTAGAATACATTTAAAATGTTTTCATATATTGCTTACATTTTGAGATGTCAAGTCCTCTCTATGAAAGGAACTAATTCTCTTTACTGTTTAGTAAACACAGTAAAGTGGGTGATACTACTTCAACCTTGTGTTTAATTTTGAACTAAAGGAATTCGTGCAAAAAATATCCACAATGATGATAAAAGAGTAGCTATAGTAGCTACCGCAATTAAATCAGAGCAGGCTCAATAAATGGCCTGATGTTATAAGTGGAATATCCACTGTCCGGTCATTATGATAACTAATTTGAGTTCTTGAATATTTTGGATGCCAGCTCATTAACAGCACATTCCTAAAAAAAAGTGTAACATACAATATGGCAATAATCACATTGAGCAAATAGGACCTAAATTCACTAGGCTTAGGTGACGAAGGGCCTGTGATGCCTGTTTCCGCAGCAATAAAATAAGCATTATGTGAGCAATCCTGATTAATCATCTGGCTCCTATTTATTAGTAATTTTGTCTGCATTAGGGGAGTGTTGCACTCGCTAAGCATCTGCCAGTTTCTGATTTAACAGTGAGCCTACTATACAATTTCATCTTCATTATAAGCTCACAATAATATTAGCTTACTTGTATATGTCCTATATATTACTATACTAAACAAATTACCTGTAAATGCCTATTTACTGTTCACCTTCTAATTTGCATTATAATAGAAGCTGAGGGGTGGCTTAAAAGCAAGCTTGACACTGTCTTCACATTGCCACTGAATCCATGCCAGGGTCCTCAACAGGAAGTTAGAATTCTGCAGTACTACTGGAAACATCACATGTATTTGAACATTGTAATAAAAACTGTTAAGGCTTCTCTAAATAGGTTAATTGAGCAAAAAGACATAAACAACATACAGTGTGTAACACATAGAAATATTTATAAATATTTCCATGCATTTTTGCTTAAGTAGAATAGATTAGAAAAAGGTTAAAAAAAATGATAGTTAAATTGAGATTTGGTTCTATGGATTTTTATAGGTTTTATTAAGCTGCTACGTAGCACTCTAATGTAATATGATTTTACTATAATTAACCTAGTGCCACATACTATATGATGACAATTTAGAGGAACACTCTCATTCCAGCATTTTCTTCAGAGTTCAAGTTTTGTTGATGAACTAATTTGTATTAACGCGGGAATGTTATTTAATGTTTTTGCTTAGAAATCTATATTACACTGTCTTAAACTGTCTACAATAGCCTATTTTTTTATTGTTGAACACATTTGTATTAATGTGAGAATGTTATTTTTTTTTTTGCTTTGAAATCTTTCTTACACAAGTTTTTAGTTTGTTGTCACAATGGATAGCCAGTATACTTTAGGTTCGCACTGACTGTATACACATCAGGCATGTCAAACAGGCAGCCCTGGGGCCTCATGTAGCCTAAAACCTAAGCTGCTTCTTTTGCACTTTTAATGAAGTGAGGCCCATTCACTTTTCGCTAGAGTACAACTCTACTCATTAGTTTGTTGTCTAGTTGCTAAAAAGAAAGGAATCAGGCACTACACTTAAACCATAATGGGAAAGTGCAATGGAAGTGCTTGTGCAATTAATGAGACCAATCTGCTCCCCGTAAAAAATACATCCTCTTTTTCTGCACAAGAGAATTACTTTTGCTATTTTGCTGGAATACCTAGCTGCAATTTTAAGATTCCTGCTGTGCCTTTAAAGCCTCCCCCTACTTTAGTTTCCAGTGAACCTCTGAGTGTCATCCACGTCTTAGTTCCACTCCATTGCTTGTACCTTGTATCCTCCTCATACATTCCAAGTCCACTTCTATAGTAGCCATGAGTCCATTCAAACCTATACTTCTCAAGCAGTTTAAAAACAATGGGTCAAGAATAGTTATTTATATTGTGCAGCATTTACTATTTTTAATGATAAAGCAAAACACATTTTGTTCAGTGTTTTATATATATATATATATATATATATATATATATAAATCATATAAACATGTAAAAGTATTGTTAAGCAATATATAATGCATTGCATAAGTATTCACCCCCTATTCCATATTTAATTGGAATGCTATGTCACTTATCTACACAAATAATCCATACTGTCAAAGTAAAAAAAAATCTAAAAAAAAATTGTCCTGATTTTAAGTATTTACTGCCCCATTAAAATAAACTCTGTTGCAACCATATGCTTTTAAAAGTCAAATAATTAGTTGAATAGAGTCCACTTATGTACAATTAAAGTGTCACATGATGTCAGAATTTATTCAACGATTTGTGGAATACGCCAAGTATGGAGTAAAGTTCTGAAGAAGCACCAGTGCTGTTAATATGTCACAGCTTAGAGAAGGCCATCCAACAAAACTGTGTGCCTAGGTAAAGAGGGTGTTAGTGGGAGAAATTATAACCATGGAAAAACTATGACATGGGCTCTCCACTAAGAGTTATGGAAGAGTGGTGAGAAGAAAAAATAATTGAAATATAGATTGGAGTTTGCCAAAAGGTATATAGGAAATATGATAAACATGGCAAAAATTTAACTTTTTGGCCTTAGAGCAAAATGCTGTGTGGGGCAAAGCCCTCACTGCTGTTCACCCTGAGATAACCATCCTCACTGTGAAGCATGTCAATAGTAGCATCGTGGGGATGCATTTTATCAGCAGGGACTGTGAAACTGGTCAGGGCTGAGGCAAGATGGATGGAAATTCTAGAAAAAAAACAATTTTCAGACCTGAGACTGGGACAGAGGTTTACACACACAACCCTGATCTTAGAATAGCCTAGTTAAAGCCAATACCTCTGTTTGAGGCTCTGTGGCAAAACTTGAAAATTGCTGACCAACAAACCCCATCCAACCAGAGAAGGCTTGAGCCTAACCAAGACAAACGGGCAAAATTATAAGGATTCAAATGTGCAAATGTGCAAAACTAGTAGAGAATTGCCTGAAATAATTCACAACCTTAAATGCAGCATGGGTGAATCTAAAAAGTATTGACTCAGGGGTTGAATATGCATGCAACTAACAAATGTGCTTTTTTTTGTTTTTTTTATTAAGATATTTTAAAATATTAAATAAAAATATTTTGCATGCTGTGTTAAGTATGTTGTGTAAATAAAATAGTAAAAATAACAATTACATACATTCTTAGGCACTGTAAATCATTACTTTGGCATATTTTAGCTGTAACCTTGGAAATATGACCCTTATTATCATGTTGTTTGACATGCCTGCTATAAATACTTGAATTATAAGAGATAATATTCACCTATTGGGTCAATGGTATTAACAGCACATTTTTATTAACTATATTTATAATGTTGAAGAAATATGAAGAATTTTGTAATGTGTTATTCATAGATGTACAGGCAATACTGATAAAAAAAAATAAGGCTAATATTATGTTTGTACTTTTTGAAAGGACACCTCCAAAGACTGCTTGAACATAAAGTTTTATACAGGTGTTCTGTGATTTTCCCGCAGAATGTGTATGCAAGAGTTGGGGCCCGTAAGAAATGCACAGATCCTAAAGAAAAATTATAAATCTTAGTGGCACACAGGCAAGATTTGGTGAGCATATAAATCAAATATCCATAAAAAATGAGTTAAGAGGCATTGTAGTAAAGTACTATGAGTAATATGGAGTCTTCAAAATATGAAATTGATTTACTCATTTAATGAAATTAGTCATTTGAAGGTGTTTATTTATTAAAGGGTACTTTTATTGCTTGTGAGATGAAAAAGACATCTCATATTCTGTTGTCCATATTGAAAAGGGTACATTGAGCCTCTTAAGGAAATATATCAGCTTTGCTTTATGATCTCTTGTGAGATATATGTGAGTAAAAAATATCATTATCTAAGTCTATTACTATTCATCCTGATGTGTCAGCATAAGCTAACCATAGGGGGTGAAATCATATCCTTACTATATGCAGGGCTGATATATTTAGGTCCCTCCTCCCCTTGTGACACCTTCCCCAATTAAATTCACTCTAGTTTAGCCAAGCTAACAGGATACAACGAGAAGAGCACACAAAATGAAAAAAACAACAAAAGATATTTCACATTACAACTGCAAACATCTGATCAGCACATACTGTGGTGTCCCACCAGGAAGGAGAAAAAAAAGATTATCAGTGAGTCTTCACTCATGTGACAGCACATGTTTCCTAGTGACAGTACAGCCTAACCATAGGGACATACCAAACCTATCCCAAATTAAATACGGGAAGGGAAAGCAAATAATTACGGCATTACGACATATAAAAACATGAAACTTGTTAGATATAACAGATGTCCAATGAAGCATTTGGCAACTTTGTTGTATTGCAAAATTATCATGTTTACTAGACTAAGTAGCAAAAAGGGACCTTGGGCATATGGACTTAGACCCAAGAGTGAGAAGGCCTCTAATGGACAGAGTAAGCACCAGCAATGACTTTAACTTAATGAGCAGTGACCTCCTGCGAGATCTGTTGGACCTTGCTGTGAACAGCAAACAAGACATCTAAGTCAACCAAATGATAAAAGGCATTCACAGCCTACACAGACACTGTGAAAATCCAACCCTCATCCAAATGTGGAGATGTTTTTATTTGCTGGGTGAGAGGCAAAAAAAGAAGGAATGGCAACCTCCCAAAGAAGACACAACTCTGCAGAGAAGATGGCACTGTCTGAAATACCTCTTTATTCCCATGCAAAATGAGAAGTGACTGTGGGCAGGACAGTGCTAACCCCTTTGACCAGAACCAAGGTTGGCCCCTTAAGATGCAGGGTACAATACTTAATACATGTTGCGCAATCCCAAAAAATAGACAATAATGTTATAGTCGGCCATAGGAGAAGAGAAATAACAGAGAGCTTTACTGTAAAGGAATCGGGTGACAAGTCCTTCTCAAACTTAGTTTGCAAGAGTTCCAAGACATGAGAAATAGAAGGACCTTCCCAAGAAAGGCTTTGTGAAAGTAAATCACAAAACTAAGCTCAAATCCTGTTGTGTGGCTTCCTTACTTGCAAAAGAGAGCAATCACATAGTTCTGAAACCATTTTTTCCTTTAAATGGAGGTAATCAAAGCAATTGGTAACAGGTAACAAAGCGGAAACCCATGTCTTCCTTGGGATCCGTACTTTAAAGATTACTGAAACAGATTCCAGTTTCAGTTTCACAGTGAACTGGAGGGAGCAGAATGTGAGCAAGTGAGCCATGGGGCTGTAAGTTAATGTTAGGCATGGAGTGAAAAACTTCAGACCATGCACCTTAGTCCAACCACTGACAACTGACGTAGGCAACTATTCCCTCCTGAAATAAAAAATGGCTGCAAGGTCTGGCACATGCACCTCCGCCCAGTAAATAATACAAACAACATTCCTCATGACAGAGCACTTCTGGAGTATTCATATTGGTTAATGCAAGATAACTCTGGCAGCAATATTGGAAGGTATGGTGACTGGGAGGTGATGGAGGCAAGGCCTCAATGCATGGAGAGGGTGAAAGAGTATTAAGAGCTCCAACCTATAGATGGGAAGTGACACCTTCACCAAATCCTGTGCTCTTCTCATAACGTTACCAAATCCACAAGACTAGTATTAGTGTAGACCATGTCTATTCTGAAGACACAGCGCTGAGGCTCAGAAATAACCAACCAGTGAGGATCTGTTTGATCAAGTGAATCAGCACAATTTGTTGAGACAGATATAGGGACACACTCACAGGAACTTAAGCTGCAAAAGCCAGAAATGAAATCTAAAAAAAAACAAAAACAAAAGGCCACCTTGATCGAGGACACCATCAAAGATGGTACATAGCGTTGTACAGAAGTCTACAGCAAGCTCAGCAGCCAAGAAACTTTGCTTGTGTCCTGTAGATCTTGGTGTTCTGTAAGTAGGTCCACATAGGTTATTCAGCTACAGAGAGCTCCTGAAAGTTGATCGTGCCTGCTCACTGGGAAAAAGGACCAGCAAGGAGTCTTGATTAAATTGTTGTTGAAGTTGGGAGTGGTAGAAATATCCTTCCAATGGGTGAAGGCTATGAGTTCTTCAAGCACCTTATGGTAATGTCACAAGGCTGAAGGGCAGCACTCAAATTTCAGAGGGCTAGCCTCCAAAGGTGGAACATATATTGGCATGCATCAGAGAGATCAGCGGAAGTCATAAGCTTGCATACCTTCAGAGAATGAAGCACCAACTATGTTATTTCCATCTTGATCCATGGTAGAGAACTTTCAGTGGAAGGACATGCTATTGTATCAACAAACAGAGCGTACAAAACTGGATCCACCAGAACCTGAGAGTTACAAATTGATAAGAAGGGCAAGTAGTAAAATAGAGTTTGCAGCGTTGATTCAATAATCAAGAACAAAATCATGCCCTGCATGCCCCAAGGTTGCTCCTTGGCCTTCCAGGAACATCAGCAGAGACCCCAGGGATAGTGCCTTGTCAGCTGATGCCTGGGACTAAACAGACTGATTGGTGCAAAAGGGGAGAACTTCCTGATCAAGGACAAAACTATTTCACATTTTGGTAATGAGTAGGTGCAAGTCAGTCTCACAAATGCTAGACCCCACAAAAGGTAGTGAAATAAATTGATGATATGAATAAGTAGCTGTCAGCTCTGGATCACTACCTTATTGTGGAGAAGGGGCGTGTGTATTTCAATGAACATGTGAGCTATACCATGTAGGATCACCCAAAATTTGCAGGTCATAATAGAGAGGCCAGACAAATCACAGTCCACTGGACAGGGAACTGGCAACCTACTCCAGTAACTTTGCTAAGATAACTTTATGGACAAGCACAACCAGAGACATAATGAAGATGAGCCCCACAGGTCAGAAGGTGTCTACCACATTACTGATGAAGAGAAGAGGGCAAGTATGAGTAGCACCAGGTCTAATAAAGTGGCTGGGCCAAAGCTGAAAGGTCACCCAGCCCCAGCTGCGGATGTGTCTGGAGGGAAAAATAAAGTCTGCTGCTGCAAAGACTAATTCAGCATACAAACCTGTAATGTTAGAACTGTGAACCAAGGGAAACTGGACGTGGTCAAACACACAATGACAAGGTTAAACATTGATATCCTGTGACTTAGTGAACTTAAATGGACTGGAATGGGACATTTCACACAAGACAACCGCCAGATCTTTTACTGCGGTCAAGAATCATGCAGAAGAAATGGAGTAGCCCTCATAGTCAATCAAAAGTTGACCAAAGCAGTGCTTGGCTACAACCCAATAAATTACAGAATTGTTTAAATTTGAATTCAAGGCAAGCCATTGTACATCACAGTGATCCAAGTCTATGCTTCAGCCATGGATGATAGGCTGGAGTTGTCCAGTTCTACAAAGATATTCAACATGTCATAGATATAACACCAAGAAAAGATGTTACTCTCATCATAGAAGATTGGAATGCTAAAGTAGGCAACCAAAAGATACCTGGAGTAACTGGCAAGTTTGGCCTTGGAGTACAAAATGAAGCAGGTGAGAGAATAGTAGAATTCTGTCAAGATAATTTTCTCACCATAGCAAACACCATCTTCCAACAGCCTCAGAGACGACTCTGCACATAAACATCACCAGATTGACAATATAGATTGATTATATACTTTGTAGCCAAAGATGGAGGGGCTCTATACATTTAGCAAAAAACAGACATTGAGCTAACTGCGCATCAGACCATGAGCTTGTAATGCAAAGTTCAGAATTAAACTGAAGATAAAAGGGAAAATCATCAGACCATGCAGACACAGAATAAATAAGATCCTCTGTGAATATGCAGTGGAAGTAAATAATAGATTTAAGGGACTGAAGAAAAAAAGGGAAATTTATCAGACTGTGCTAATATGGAATAAATAATATCCCCTGTGAATATTCAGTGGAAGTAAAAAATATATTTAAGGGACCAGACATGGAAGATAGAATGCCTAAAGAATTTTGGATCAAAGTTTGCAATATTATCAAGGAAATGGCAACAAAGAATATCCCCAAAAAATAGAAAACTAAGAAGCCAAACTGGCTGTCTGATGAGGCTTTGAAAGTAGCCCAGGAAAGAAGAAAAGTAGTGGTGATAGGAAAAGATTTGTCCAACAAAATGCTGAATTCCAGAAGTTAGCAAGAAGAGTCAATGAGACATTATACAATAAGGGATGTAAAGAGATATGTGAAGGTAACAAAATGAAAAAAGTCAAGAGATCTCCTCAAGAAAATTGGGGATCTCAAAGGAACCATTCATGCCAAAATGGGTGTGATAAAAGACACAAATGGTAGGCACTTAACAGAAGAACATCAGGTAAAGAAAAGGTTACGGGAATACACTAACTTTCTATACAGTAAGGATCTTAACAGCAGAGATGCCCTCAGTAGTTTGTCCAATTAGCTGTAGCCAGACATCTTGAAGTGAGATGGGTCCTAGGATGCCTTGGTGATAATAAGGCTACATGAGTTGATGGAATCCCAATTGAACTATTCAAAATTCTACAAGATGATGCTGTGAAATTGTTGCTTGCCTCATGCCAACAAATTTTGAAAACTCAACAGTGGCCAATAGACTAAAAAAGGTCTACATCCCAATTCTAAAAAAAGGCAGTCTCAAAGAAAGGTCCAATTATCGAACAATTGCACTAATTTCACATGCTTAAGATCCTACAAGCTCAGCTCCAACAATATATGGACCGGTAACTATGTACAAGATGTACAAGCTTGTCCAGATGTACAAGCCGGGTGCCGCAGAGGAAGAGGCACATGAGATTAAATTGCCAATATCAGAGTGATAATAGAGAAAGCAAGAGAGTCCCAGAAAAGCATTTACTTCATAGACTATTCTAAAGTCTTTGACTGTGTGGATCACAACAAAATGTGGCAAGTTCTTAAAGAGATGGGAGTACCAGATCAACTCATTTGCTCTCCTGAGGAATCTGTATGTGGACCAAGAAGCCACAGTCAGAACAGAAACATGGACATCAGATTGGTTCAAGATCAGAAATAGTGTGCTGCAGGGTTGTATATTGTCATCTTATTTATTCAACTTGTTTGCAGAGTACATCATGCGTAATGCCGGGCTGGATGAATCCAAAGCCGGAATCAGTATTGCGGGAAGAAATATCAACAACCTCAAGATACACAGATGATACTACTCTAATGGTGGAAAGTGAGGAGGAACTAAAGGGCAATCTCATTTGCTGGCAAATAGATGGGGAATAGACGGAGAAGAAGTGAAGGCAGTGACAGAGTTTATTTTTCTGGGATCCAAGATCTCTTCAGATGGTGACTGTAGCTATGAAATTAATGTTTGGTCCTGGGGAGGAAAGCTTGGGCAAGCTAGTAAAATGTAATGATATTACACTATCAATAAAAGATCTATGGTACTCCCAGTAGTAACATACAAATGTGAGAGCTGGACCATAAAGAAGGCTGAGCACCATAGAGTTGACGCCTTTGAATTGTGATCTGGTGAAAACTGCTTAGAGTTCCTTGGACTGAATATCCAATCAATCAGTGCTACAGGAAATAAAGACAAACTGTTTACTGGAAGGTATGATCATGAGGCTGACGCTCAAATATTTTAGTTATCTCATGAGAAGGCAGGATTCCTTAGAGAAGACTCTGATGCTGGGAAAGATTGAAGACACACACAGAAGGGGATGACAGAAGCAGAGATGGATAGATGAGGTAATTGAAGCAATGAACATAAACTTGATAGAGCTCAGAGGGGAAGCGAATGACAGATGTACTTGGTGCGCGGCAGTCCATAGGGTCACGGAGAGTCAGAAACAACTGAACGACAACAGCTGTCAACAAAGTTTGTTTGGTATTTATGGTATCCAATGATGGGATACAGATGAGAACCCCCATCTGTAATGGATTTTATCAAATGGATGACACATTTGCCACTGCTTGGAGTTAATATTCACATCAAGTGTCATACAAAGCACAGCACACCTCAATATCTACATGGAAAGAAGTACTGCACCCACTATAAGTATGAGCAGGGACTTTACATTCTTTGTAACTGAGCATGCAGTGTGCTTGAGCACAGAGTGGCCAGTCTGTGCAGGACTTTGTTTTTACAAACAGTAGGCAAGCATCCAAACATGCAGAAAGAGAGTTCCCTCTATGGGCAGAAATCCACTTCACAAACCCCCAGCTGGTTATAAGTACTCAGTAGACAGCCAGGCATACAAGGTTGTCCCTGTATGGGCAGAAATCACACACTTCACACATGCTCACACATCTCCAGCTGTTGGTAATCACTGACTGGGCAGCCTCCAAACATGCAGAGACAACTTCATCTAGGTGCAGTAAAATACCCTCTCTGCTGCAGAAAGGCTATGAAGGTCCTGTATTGGTTCAGGCTCCAGACAGCTATTAGGCTGTAACCAAGTGACGTCATGGCAGAACAATTTCCCATGGTGAAGTCCTCCTCTGTAAAAATGAAGGGTCACCCAAGGACAGTGGCGCTTGTTACGTAGTCCACTCTCAGTGGTTACCCAGCAGCATCCCAGGCACTGCTTTAGTGTCCATTAACTCCAAACTTCAAAATCTTCAGTGTTTGAGCAGAGCTCTGTATTTCTCTTATATAACCAGCAGGTGGAACTGAGAAGCTGAATATTATTGGGGGAGTGAATCACATGGGGGGGGGGGGGGGGGGGGGGGCTAAAGATTTTGGCATGCATACAGAAGGCACAGGGCTTTATGCCCATGGTTAGCATGTTCTGTCACTAAGGATAGGAAAGAAAGAAAAATAATTCTGAAGTGATAGTTTTTGAATGAACATTATACAGACAGTTCTCTGCAGGCATATCATTAAATTTATTTTAATTACCAAACTGTGCAAAAAAACTATAGTATTTTTTTTTATTGCAGTGCAGTTAGTGCTTTAAGATTCCAGGATGCAAGTGACTGGTATTAAATATCTGTACTGTAATTTGTTTAATGCAGAAACTTTGACCACAGTTGCATTTTATTTAATGGTAATATTTTCTGCATCTTGTGGCAAGTGAATATAAATCATAATATTAGTTACTTTCTTAAGATTTTTTTTATTCGGGACCTCATTCATAGATGAAAAAATCACCCTTATACTTTTTTGTGGATTTATGTTTGTTTGTATATTTTTAATGTGCAAATTAGCAGATTCTATTAGATTAACAAACTGATTCATTCATTTTTTTTACAGACTTAACCAAGTACTGCATACTGCGGGAAGAGGACCATATTTCGCTGTGTAGTGTTCTTGGATTTGATATGAATCAACTCATTTCATTGTTGCCACCAAGAGATTGTCAATTTGTATGCATATTATACCACGTTCCTATTTGTTGTTTGCTTTCATCACATACCGTACATGCCCTGCCTCTATGGGACAACACGTCATTTCACATGGTTACATTGCATGAATTTGCCCTTTAATAGTGGCTAAAATTAGGATACATTTTCACAACCTTTGATGTGTACAGTTTTTTTGAGGAATTCTCTCATGGATATTTTTACCATTATTTCCACAGAGGACTACTTTTAATTTGTTCTCTGCTGCAATCAGAGAACAGGTTAAAAGATGCAATGACATGGATGTGCGTGTCCCCATTAAACACCAAATTCCTGTCCTGTGTGATATATGTATGTATTATTCAATACTGGATGGAGCTACAATAGGAACATAATAGGATTTTGGAGTAAAGCATCCAACTTCTTAAAGGGATCAAGAATGAAAATAATCTTTTAAATATATGGTTGTAGTTTTAACTGTTTGTAGTTCTTGGGTAGGTATTAAAATAACTTTTAATTGACCCTATTGGTGTTAGTAAAATAAGTCTCCAGAAAAACTCTGAAGCATTTATCTGATGTAAGATAGCTTAAATAGCTAATATGTTCCTGTTCTCAATATTAGGAAAATATGTAATATAGGGGGTTAAGGGGTCTTTTATTGTCCACTATAAGACGTTGTTGTATGCTATCACTCCAAAGTAAATGGCAGCTAAACGTAATGAAGATGAAGGCCTTTAAGTGTTTTGTGTCTAAAACAGGAATATTAGAAAAATAACATTCACATTCAGCATATATAAAAGTAGTAGTTGTTTTAGTAATAATACCAGCTTCAGCACTTTTTTTTCTCTATTAAGAAAGTAAAAGCTTAAAAGGAATTCCAGAAATAATCAAAGTTGTAGGGTGTGGAAGCCTTAATTCTTATGCTAATAGGACTGTGTCACTTACAGTGAATTGCAAGCTATGAAGATGAATGTAGCACTTACAATGTATTGCAGGCCACCAAGAGGATTATGTCAAGCTATGAAGAGGACTGTAACACTTGTATTGTAATGTATGATGGTAGCAATTTAATGTTATTTTAAGAGGACTGTGAGATTTAACATGTATTGCAAGCGAGAAGTACTGTCATTCTTATATGGTATTGGAAGCTGCAAATGTAACGTGTATTGTATTGGAGCCTACAAAGAGGATTGTAGCTCATATAACATATTGCAAGATATAAAGAGGCATGAAACACTTATGTGTTGCAAACATTTCTGGAAAGAGATTAAGGACCTGCAATGTTTTTCTTTAAATCATACTAAACAAGTACATTTCCACTAATACCTAATCATTCCAAACTTTCTTTCTGTGAACAATACCGTTGCTATTGTAATAGATATTATTTATTTTTTATGCAGGCTTTTTTGGTGAATACGTTTATTTTACCTATTTTCATTCTGTTGTTCTACTTGTACTTAAAAGCATCTTTTGCATTTCCAATATTTGTAGTGGAAAGTGTAATGTATAAAGTTGTATTGCTGTTTTTACAAAATGAATAATCTTGGTGTGTTATCTGAAGTAAGGTTTAAGGTTGTCAAGGAGAAAACAGGTCACATTTGACTTCATTTACAATGTATGTTACTCAAATATTAAAGAAAAATGTTCTGTAAACACTTGAGTTGCTAATAATTACAGAGAACGCTTGGAATTAATACATTTTTAAATAACAATCAATTCTTGGAGTACTTTTACTACCTATAGTTTTAGATTATAAAATGTTTGGAACTTTTGCTGTGTCCATTATTGAAAGGAGTAACTCATATAGAACATAACTGTGTATTGTTGTGTTATAATATTAACAAGTCTAAGCTTGCCAAAAGTGTTTTTCTCAACTTAAGTGGTCCATCACTGTCATTGTTCTCTTTTAGTGTAACTGTGCTTCGCTATATGGCACTATATGGCCTTTTTCTGCACTACATCTGCAATCTTTGGTTAAAAGGTACATCCATTATAGAACATTTTCCCTGTTGGGTAGTATTTAAATTCTTGTGTCTATACCTTTTATATCTCTTATTAAAAAATGATGCATTACAACGGTTGCTGTTTGCATGTCCTTACCGACTGGCTGCAACAGTTGGACTGTATGCTGTATGATTATGTGGCAAAACAATTTTTACATCTGCTTGAGAAATGTGAATGTGCACATATGTTTATTTTTACATAATTAGGTTTTTAAGGAATGCCATACTACCTCTACAGCAACACCCATAGGAAGTAAGGGAAAAATACTAATTAAAGACATTCTTACAAGTTACTCTATATATTCTGTAGTCCCTTTGGACTATGCCCAATACTGCACAATCTAGAAGCCTCTGTTGCAGTTTCAGACAGAAAAACAAGATAATGCAACCTAATTGACAGAAAGGTCCTCTACTTCATTTTTCTTTAAGCTTTTCAGTTTTCAGATGCAAACTAAGGGTTTTATTCAATTGCAAGCTTGAAATTTGCTACATTTACAGAGCGATTCAATTGAAGAAGCCCGCAACTACCTGTACGAAAGGCTAAACCGTAAACCATGCAATCGTAAGTAGCATTTCAGAGCATGATCATGATCAATTAAGCAAGGCCGTAACTACCAATTTAGAAATAGCCAATAGTAAATGAGACCGTCATCATAACATCAGGGACACAGGGAAGGGAAAGGGGGGAAGAGAAACAGGAGAGGGAGATGGGGGAAGAGACAAAGAGGAGGGAGAGAGGGGGGAATAGACACAGGAGAGGGAGATAGGGGAAGAGACAAAGAGGAGGGAGAGGAAGAGACACAGGAGATGGGGAGGAAAGAGACAAATGTTTAACCCCCTTGCCAGTCCCAGCTGGTGCTGTACTGTTTTCTTCTACATTTGCCATTTATGGGTGTGAAAACAATTGCGGGCTTGAGGAATTGTAGCAATTGAATATCGATTTATGATTGTAACATTTACGGGACTAAAAGATCAAAGGCTTACATGGGTCGAGTTACGATTTTAACAACCGCAGGGATTTTCAGCCTGTAGACAAAAGACGCCAATTGAATAGCAAATTAGTTTACGGCTACATTACGGGCTCCAGTAACCAACAATTGCTCAACTGAATAGGGGCCTAAGTGCAACATATTTAAAGTTTTGTCAAATAGTCAAAAAAATATCACTGTCAAATCTAGATGAAACATTTTGCTTGGGTGCAACAAGGTAAATTAAAAATATATTTTTCTACTGTGATGGCATAAAAGTTGAAGGGTTTCTTCTCTGGGTATATGTTTTAGCTTTTTTTATGATATTTTAATTACATAATTGCTAAACTAAACCATCAACTAAACCATCCATCAGATGAAAAAGAAAAACATTTTCCTTTGGTAGACATGTCAAAAATAGTAGTTGCCCTCGACTAGGAAGGTTGGCAGATGTTAGTAGTTTGCCAGCTGCTACACAGTAGCTCACTCTTCAATACCATATATAACACTGGTCAGTAATGGTGTACAAGAGCTTGCAGTCACGACCCAGGAGTGAGGGGAACAGGTACTCCACAAACCGTCCTGCTTCCAGTTTACAGGCACACCCCTTGGATTGTGATGGACTGGATATCTCAGCTCCCAGCCAGGCTAGTCAGCCCAGGAACAGCAGTCATCAGGATACAAACACACAGGAGCAGATATTGGTCCCTTTAGATAGGACCAGCTGAACACAGGATACATGCAAGCTTGGTAACAATACATACAAGCCTTCACATACACCATGTTTTTGTATAGTCAAACAGAGCATGGGTTATTATTGGACACATCACATAACAGTTACTGTTTTTTTCCCCTGAAACTCAACTGACAGTTTAACTCCTGATTTGTTGGTCATGCCAGAAGACCTAGTATATGAATAATATGGGAACATAACAAGAATTAATTGACAAGTTAATATAAACTGGACAAAGACTTAACACCTACATTGTGAAAGTGGGGTTCCCCTTGCCCCAAAGAGTCTGATGATAACACTTGCAGGCAATTTATATTTAATAAAACAAATAACCTAACAGCTTGAATCTATTTCATTCTTACTGTATAGTAAAATGTTTGCAATCTGTTGTTTTGGAACAATATCTAGGTTTTAGTAGCTTACAATATTTTTTTCTTGATTCTAAGTAGATCTTACTAAAGAAATCCAGCAGTCATATAACTGCAAAAGTTGCCTTGTTACGAGCATAATTCTTGAATGAATGCAAACCGGATAAAATAAAAAGGAAAAACAACATAGCTTCTCAGCCCTTTGTCTTAAGATCAAATGTAATCTGTATCGGTTAAATAGCTGATACATTTTCTGGGGAACATATATGAAATACCTTATACAATTCTATATTTAATATGTACTATTTTGAAAGACTACATCTCAAAACAGGTAACATATTTTAGAATGTAAAAATAATAATTTAGACTTTATAACCTTTGTTGTTATTACGCTACTGTGGAATCTACTATTTTGGTTTCTGCTAATCAACTTGATGAGATAGGGGGAAGTTTTAAGGCAGAGGAGGTTTCTGCACAATGGGAATTTGGCATCTAAAACGGTTGGTGCTTTCAACAGGACTAAAGAAACATTCATTAGGACAGAATCAGCTTAGAAAATGTTATATAAAAGATAAAAATATAAAAACAAATTAACAAGTGGTCTTTTAAATGTATTTTTTAGAATAAAATGATGAAAGAAAGGCTTGCTTTGTCTACTTCATGCTATTTCTAGCAGCATTCAGCAGCCATGTATTACCCTATGCCCATCATCAAACTGCTGTGATCGGACAGTGACTAAGCTGGACAATTCTATTTGCACTGACAAACCATATAGTCTAAGCTTCTTTAATTTTTTTATTTTAGTCAGAACCACAAAGCAATAATCCAAAACACATTATCACAGTTATATATCTATTTATTCTTCTTATCGGAATATCTCAGCAAGAACCAATCTGCTATTCATATGAGCAGTTTTAGTTATTATTTAGTTATAAAATCACTGTAGCATTACACTGTACTATAATCGTACATCCAAAACACCTAAAAATACATTTCATAAAGAACTAGATCACCAGATATATGTCTATCCACAAATTATATACAACTTCATATTGGTTTAAAGATTTAAACTTCAAAAACATCTAAAAGCCATAGTTTTGTATTGTTAATTTCTCCATAGTAGACACTCATCTTGAACTTTATCCCATTCTTGCTTCAGTGAATATCCATGAGATAAGAAAGCTATCTTGTTGATAGCGCAATAAGAAATGTTCATTCTGCTTTGGCTTCAGTTTTTGACTTCATAAAGAATTCCGGCTTATTAACACACCGATATGCCAGGAGCTGCGGGACAATCCCATGGAACAAATTAGCTACTAAAAACACAATTTTAGCCTCCCCTGCAACTCTGTAGATATAAGGAGTCCTGGCGTGAAGAGAAGCACCAATATGCGAAAATTGAGCCTGCAGAAAGAAGAAGAAAATGTCTCATAATTTATATTCAAATTCCTTGTAAAATTTAAATAATGTTACATAGCACTGAAATATTTTGATATTTGCATATATCACACTGGCCAAGTCTAATAAAACAAATCAGGCAAATCAGACAAACATGTTCCATCTCAACATGGAAGTCAAAAAAAATTAGAGGAGGTTGAGTATATCATTAAATTAAAGACAGATAACGTCCACTGTCGAAAATAAATGTTGAAAATAGTTCAGTCAGAAAAAAACAACCACATTGGGATAGGTCATTGCTCACCTAGATGGATATTATATGACCACTATAGTTATCTGTTACTGACCATTATGATGTCTGTGTCCAGTGGAAAACAGCAGATATCAGACAGTTGCTTTTGTATAAGCTTGCCTATAATATATTGCTATTTTCAGACACAGAATTGCATATATAAGTGGATATTATTTGTTGCTAATTCAACCATCATACATTTTCTTCTCTGATTTTTTTTTTATAGTACTAAAATGTGTTATTAATTGTAGAAAAACCTAAGTTTTAGCACTTTAACTTACACTGTGAGGAATATACTATGATGAACAGTGGCTCATCACACATTAGCGCTACTCAGGACTCCATGTGACTTACTAAATCTCTGGAATGATAATGAAGTTCGCGATACAGTGTAATAATGCCTGATTTATCGTCCCTTTACACATCGAGATTGAAGTAGAGTATGTGTGTTAGGGGTCAAGCATGTGCAGTTTAACAGGTCTATCCTTTGACTAGGCGCCATAATGGTTGGCAAAGATGCAATGGCTGGCAATATGTTAATAATGACGTGTAACAACAACAAACCCAGTGAAATTCTAACATGGCAGTGCATTGTCATCAGCACCACATATAAAAATCTGACATGAATACACTACACTAGCCTGTTACCTTCCTTGAGTTCTGGCACATCCTGGGACCCCATTCAACACACTAGAGCTCAAAGGGTGGGGGCCCTTTAAATCTATGGTGTTATGGTGCCATGAGGATTCATAGAGAACCCTATCGTAGGGAGTTAAGTCTAGGACCCCCATGGTAGAGGTCAGGATGACATTGGGGTCCGTAGGGAGCCCACAGGGATATAGATTAGAATACCATGGGGGTCCAAATGTTTTATGTGAAAATAAAATGATATAACGAATATTTTTAGCAACATACAATGCATGTTAATGGCTGAATATTGGTAATATAATTTTATTTAAATATGTAATATACTACTATATATAAATTTGGCATTGTGAACAGTAAAAAGCAGGATAAGTGTTTAGTAAATCCAGAGAAATTGGATTTTCAATGTAGCTGCATGTAACACACGCGTTACACACCCATTCATGATAACTTGCAATACACTAGCTGTTACAGTAGGGAAGGTCTTTAGTAAATCGAGCAATGAGTAAAGAAGCTGGATTGGGGCTTACCTCTAGCTATCGTGCCAACGTATGATCCTGCAATGCCTCAGTAAGGCACAAGGAAAGATCAACAGCACATATAATACTATATTATATGTCCGTTTCATTGCCTTGTTTTTAATAGCAAGGAAATGCAAAAACATCTGTTTCTCTATCAGATATATGGTTGTCAACATGCGGGTTGTTGCTAACGCGGGCTCGCGAAGCGAGGGCCGCAGTTACTGGCAAGGAGCTCCAAAGGCGCTCCTTGCGTTGGTGGAGATGATCGCCGTAGGCGCTCATCCCTACGACCCCCTACAACTTTTGGGCCGCAAATTTGTGGAGGTGGAGGCTCCCCCGTCGGCTGCAATGAGCCCCAGGCTCATTGCAGCCCGCAAATGCAGACCCTCGCAAAGCGAGGGGCCGCATTTGCGGAGGTGGAGGCTCTACGGCGCCTCACAACCGGTTACAAACCACCACACAAGCGGGACTTGGAAGAAAAAAAAAACACGCAATGACTAACTACGGACTTACACAAAAGCCGCGGGACTTAGAACAAAACAAATTGCGGACTTACACAAAAACAATTACGACCTGCGGGACATAGAAAAAATCCATTACGGACTCGCAAAAATACGACCTTAACGGACAACCTGCGCACAGCGCCAAAAATTAAAAAACACAAAAATACACACAAAAATAAAATAAACACCTTACCCACACCAAGGGGCGATACCGAGGACCTCTGCAACACAGCTTAAACCTCAAATTCTGTCAAATGTACAAAGTTTAGCCACTGGAAAATCTCCTAAGCGAGAAAAAAATGGCCCCGGAAAAAACGAAAATGAGGCTACACAACCACTAAAGCCGCTAAATTCCACAAAGCAAATACGGCTTTTACAAAAACCTGTACGACCAACAACATACACCATTAGCAAGGGTGCTAAATCATACAGACCCGCGTACCACATACACATTCGCCGCCATTTCACAACACTACTTTACAGATTGCGGAAGTACCCACCTACACTAACGGCTTCCCCTTGCGCACGCTGCCTATTTACACTACACACTTCACACATTGCTGACACTTACACCTCAGCTCCACAACACTGCAAACCCACATTGTATGCTGCAGGAACATCAAAACAGATTGTTAGCTCTTCAGCGCAATGCTTCCTGCATATATTACTTACAAATAGGTAAAGTATATTCATTTATTAATTTACTACTTATTTCATTAGCATCACAAAAAACATATACACAAAAAAAAACTATCGCAATAATCGCAAAAAACATTCACTGCGCGCCTCACAACAGCCTTGCAATAAGCATAAAAAGCAGATCAGCGCCGACCTTACAATGACACCAAAAGCACCTCTGATAAAAAAAATACAACAACCAAGAGGCTCGCAATGAGCGCCGAGATCTCAGATCACCACAAAAAATAATGTCTGTGCCAAACACCATTCCTTGACTTACAATTCTATTGCCGTCATTTTTTGACGGTCAATTCGCTAGTACTATATAATCAGCAAATGAGCTTGTAAGCTACTAAAGATTTGCTCCCATCCATTTTTTTAACGAGTTTTATTTGAAGGATATAAGTAACAAGATTTACAACATAATATTTGAGATCAATATCTAGGGAAAGATAACATGGAGAGGCAAGGCGAGAACATGAAAAAAAGACTTGCTGTACATACAATCTTATAGTGTGTGTGTGTGTGTTTTATGTTATAAATGCACTTTTAGTAACAAAGTTATTTTGAATAATAGTTTAAGTGTATACCACAACTGAGACCTTTTCTGTATCCCTTGAATATTATCACATTAGAACCCCATTGTAAAGTATGTCTTGTTCTATCCTTTTCTCTTCTGCATGGCTTTTTAAACAACATAATAACAGTTTAAAATGTCCAATAGACAACTTATTCACGCAGCCTCTGATATCAACAGGATATACATACATTGCAGTAATAATAAGAGAAGCATAGACAGGAAGGAAGGAGCTGCTATAAAATGCTAACTTGGGAAGTTTGTGATAAACATTTGTTAATTGTAGCGCTTCGCCAGTTATATAGCACATTCTTTTGTGACAGAAGGTCAGCGTGATATCGCACGGGGAAATGGGATCACCTGCCCAATATAGATATATATCCATTTGAATCCTCATTTTGTTTATGCCGTCCAAGAGTTTGTATTGACCCTGAGTCACTGGCCATGCCTTTCTATAAATAACACCAGCAATCCTTATGCACCCTATTTACAGACATGCAAATTGCTCACAAATTCCATGTTTCAGAAACACACCACATACTCAATGCATGAATATTTCAGAAAAAAAGGGTCTCTGTTTTCATTAGTAGGAAACTATATGGTAGATTCTCTAAAAATGGCCATGAAGAGCAATGGGTTTTATCAAAACTCTTTGGAGTAGTGTCTTCAGCATATTCAAGCAATGTATTTATTTGTATGGGGTCCACAATAGGCACTCCAAATCTCAACCCACCTAATTTTTTCACCACTGCATGCTCTGCAGATGGTGTTGAAGAGCAATTATAAATGTGCATGGACTGCTACATGTTATTGATACCACCGAACTCTATACCTGTGACATTATAATTGAAATGCAATGACAATGTGTTTCAGCAAATTTCAGCAGATCTACAGTATTTACTATAACATCAATATGACATTACAGAACCATCCACTTCTGGATCACTACTTTGTCATGGTGAAGGGGTTTGTGTACCTCTGTGAAGCTGTGAGCTATACCATGTAAGGTCACCCAAGACGGGCAGGTCATAGCAGACAGGTTGGACAACTTGCAGTCCACTGGAGAAGGAACTGGCAAACCATTCAGTATCTTTGCCACGGAAAGCTTATGGATAAGCACAACCAGTCAATATGTGCCTGGTGTGCTGGGGTCCATAAGGTCACTGAGAGTTAGACACGACTAAATGACTAAACAACAGCCCGATATCTGTGAAATGTGCACCATATCTGCTCACTTGTAGTCATATTCATCCTGAACACATGTTAATGTGATACAAAATTGAACATGTGACACAATGTGCAAAAAAAAATTCCCATTGGATATAACAAAGCTTACAATAGTGAGGAAGAATCAGTAACTTATTGCAAGGACTGGCAAACTTTGTAAAGGTAATGGCTGTAATGGCAATTTTCCCAATATTGTACCGCTAAATATTTAATCAAAGGACTGATATTGTTAGTTCAATGTTTGTATACATATGTGTGTAACTGTGTTAGATTCTTTATTGAAGTGCAATATGGGAACATCTTTAAAAGTATGTGTAAGAGTATTGTAGCCATTACCTGAGCTAATCCACCAGCATGAAAAAGAGTTAGGTCAGGCATCCATGTACACCCAGGAACCAGGAGTCCGTAGATTGTGATGACATTGTAAGGGACAGAGTAGAACATGTACACCAGCATCTGCAATACAGAGGAAGGTTATTGCCTACCAAAATGTGGGCAAAGTCCACTAAACATTGTAGGGGTTGCAAAGTGGTTCACTAAGGCTGCAATTGCAAGTACCACTCTAGTGTCCTAACAGCAGGAGCTAGATGTATTTAATCACATTCATATTCAATAATGTAAAAAAAAAACAATATTCAGTCACAAAATATACCATACAAAGTAGTTGTCACTGTCTGGAGACTTGCTTATTAAATAAATTTCCGTTGGGAGCCTATGAAAGTTTGTTTGGCTTCTTTTCTAATGTCTTTGTAGCCAAAACACTGAACTGGAGGCTAAAACTGTAACCTTTGAAAGCAATTTTTATTTTTAATATTGCTGTTATACTTCATTAAACCAGAATTGTATTAATAATCAATGCATAATTCCTCTGGATCATTTAATTAACAATTAATTAACAACTAATTAATTAATTAACAACTAATCCCCCTATTGCAGATCAGAGGAGATCTTAAAACGTTAAACTTGTTGGACTGAAAGTCTTTTTTCAACCTCAATTACTATGGAACTATATAACTATATAATTAAAATAAATGGCTCTGCTAGTTATGGAAATACAATGATCATGAAAGATCAGCCCTTTAAACAGTAAAACTTCCACTTTTTTCATTAATTTAAAAGAATATTGACATTCTATCAAATAAAGACCAGTTAATTTTTCCAGCCTATGCAGTCCTAGTAATAAGTTATTTATATACCATGATGCATTCAGGGTTTCAACACAGGTGAACTATTATGGGAGTGTTACAGCCCTATTAAATTCCCTTAACGTTAAAACTGTAGCCCTAAACAGAGCCCGCTAGACTTACGGCTATTAAATTGGCCTCTTAAAGCTACTCGCAAACAATCTGCGATTTACAGTCAGAAAAACCCTACGGGATGTCGAAATCGTAACTCCATTGCCGCTAATCCTTTGATCTGTCAAGCCCGTAACTATAACATTCGCAAATCGCAATTAAATTGCAACGAATCCACTTGCGTTCAAACCCATAAACCGCAAATGGAGCCAAAAAGCCAACCGGTACTAGAGAGGACCCGCAAGGGGGTTAAAGTCCTATCCGTAGCACTGTAAAAGCAAATATACACACACTACTGCACTTATAGGTAGAGGAAAAGTGATGTTAGGTATTAAAATTAATAGCACAACATTCCCAGGCTTGCAAATCTGCAATATAAAATACATTATTTTATGTTAAATTTCTGTGTTATATTGATCCCAGCAATCAATGTGTTAATACATATAATGGAATATCATATTTACTGATTTATTAATATTGCTTTATTTCTGGAATGCGGGTCCGATCGTAACATGTAATCCAAACCCGTAAGTTATCGAAATCTAACCTCCATTTTTCAGTGACGTAATGATGACGATCTCTTTTACCATTGGCTCCGTCTAAACCTGTAACTATGGGTCTGACTAATTGATCATGTTCACGACTGCACATGCAATATGCGCAAGAATGATTTACGGGTCTGGATGTCGGCCACGTCTGTTGCTTGCTTGGCTAATTTAATCGCTCTGTAATTCCAGCGAATTTTAAGCCCGCAGGCTTTGCGGATGTACCAGGGCCGCTGCGAACTTGGAATTTAATATGGCCCTTAGAGCACAATGGGAACCTCTATATTAAGTAAGTATTATCTATTGGTTTTATGGGGCGTATAGTATATAAAAATGGATGAAAAATTATATGTTACTAAATACAGAGACACACATGCAATTTATTCATCTCTAGTTATCATCTTACTGATCTGACTATATTGTCTTGTGCATAAAAGTGCTAATAAACAGTTGTTACCTGCAGTTTTGGATAAGCAGAAGGATCTTTAATATACGGCTCCTGGACTTGAATATAATAGCGACAAAATTCAGCAGGACAATCTAAAGCAATCTGTGGACAAACGGAAAGTGTATATGGTAAAATAATACTTTCATTTACATGACCTGCGAAAGGCCCAGTGGGTATATCCGTATAACCCTTTGGGCATAACTTACTCCCTGAATAATTTGTTAGGACAAACACTTCCTAAGCACTCTAATTAAATAATTAGACACAACCACTTGTTGGGGGAATACTGGCCACAGCGTTTATTGGTAAACCCAAATTCATATAATAATAACAATACCATTTATTTAAATATACATAAAGAGAGGGGAGGAGATTGACGACCGAGACAGTACACTCTGCGCCCTGACCCTCGTCCAGGGCCTACTGTGATGTAGCATCCGTACCCCCGTAGGGTAGGATCACCCCCACTTTACCACTGTCCCGGCGACTCCCCTTACCACAGCCACGCTGTGACAACAACAAATACAGACACATCATAAATCAAACTGAAAATTGAAGGCATATCACAACTGTTAATGACGTAGACAGATTAAACTAAAATACTTGACTTATTATATTACTTTATTTTCCTATATATATATTTATTTATTTTTTATATTTTCCACTTTTTTATACCTAACACATGATTTTTACATTTACAATTAATTAACACCTATGCTCCCAATGTTAGGGATGGGTGGGTGGGATCTAATTTCTTGGCTAGCTGGGGGCATAATGGCCAAATTGGCGCCAATCCCATGGGTGGCTCTGCCCCCCAGCTAGCCACTCCCTCTCTTTCATCCTCCCGGACCTGCAAAGGTCACGTGGCCCTCCAACCGAACCCAGGGGCCTGGGTAGGTGTCCAGCCCATTCATTATCAATATAACCAGAAGAACCAAAGTGCTTTATTCCAGTCCCACAATCCATGAGCTCTAAACTCACCTCGTTTCATCATTTCCCAGTCAACTGAACTCTGTCATACTTTTAATTGTTTCAAATCTTAAAAGTTTATGTAATGCCCTCGAAAAAGCAACATTGCAGTGTCAGAGCAGTATCTTATGTGAGAAATGGCTTTATTCTACCGAGGTTCTCAACTCTGGATACGTTTTACAATTCAACACCACACTTATTAATGAAATGAACTAGTGAGGCAATGTAGTCAGATCTATACATGTCTACAAACAGCCATAAATAATATAACCAGTTTAAAAGATACTCTGTCACCACAAAATCAACTTGTTTTTTTAGATTATGCTTAAAGAGCTTGAAAATCTGTCTATCCAAAGTGAATGAAACCTGTAAAAATCCATGTTGTTGTTGCTGCATTTATATGTAAATGAGCAGCTCACACATATTAATCAACTGTTTTTGATGTGCTAATTAGTATTATAGTCTGCTTGTCTGTCTCTGTAGTGGCCAAAATAAAGACATGCAATGTTATCTGGCAGTTATACCCCTCTCACACACTTATCAAGTTCTCTAAGGCTCATATTAGTATGCTGAGCCACACCTTTGCAGGCAGGATCTGAAAATAATCAATTCTAAATATGTGAAAAATAATTTATTGTATAGAAAAACTGCTAGCAAAACAGGGTTCCCTGGTGGTCCTGTGGTTAGAATGCAGGTGCTTTCACCACAGCATCCTGGGTTCAAATCCAGCCAAGGAACCAAGAGGTCACACTGGTCAGATCCTGGATGGGAGACCACCTGGGAATACTAGGAACTGTATGCTGTGGCCCACTCCAGTATCTCTGTGATGAAAACCAAGTGGATCAGCATGGTGTGTTGTCCATGAGGTCACAAAGAGTCAGACAAAACTGAGCAACACCATTTACAAACCAAATAGTTAGTTCCTGATGCTTTTACAAATTAAATCAACTTCATGTTGAGGTCACAGTCACTTTAATTTAATTGAAGATCTTTAAATCTAGGGTATAAAGAATTTCCTTGATGAATTATCTTTAAATGGATAAAATAAAAGCTATATTTTAATTCTTGTATTTGATGAGATCCAAAAGCTAATACCTGGTCTCTGAGTACAGTTAAATGTACACAAGTCACTGCAGGACCATGTACAGATCAGATTTAGGTGAATAACCATATCCTGGCCTTTGGTCCTTGATACGTTCTTTCTGTGCTTTATAAAATAACTTTATTTGAGAATCTTCTGGCAAAATATCTGTCAGGCGCAAGAGAAAACATCACATGCAATGTGGGCAGGATAGAATTTATAAGGAAATAAATGATCTCAGTGGAGACAAGCACTGCTACAATGTTGCAAACATTAAAGTTATGCGTATACTTTCAAGGACTAGGGGTTGGGTAAATAGGATTGCAAGCTGGAATTTGATAAATATTCAAGTCCTTTATAACAACCAGTTCAGATCTGTCTAAGGATGTAATATTTATAAAATCAGGTTAATATGACACCACTGCAATCCGTCATGATAGGTGCACTAACTCACCATTCCTCTAAATATACAAAAACCAGTTGCTAGAACAAGATACAGCACCAGCAGCAAATCAAACGGTCTTCTAAATATACTTTTTTGCTGAATATTTTGTAACACCTACATCAAATAAGAAAGAGATGTTAGTATTCTGCTATGGAAAAAGAAAACACCAATTAAAATAATTTCTGCTTTACACCTTTCATCAAACTACTAAAAATAGCTCACAAAAAGGTGCCCAGAAAGGTTATTAACTTTGAAATAGGGTATTAAACATTGTTTTAATAGGCTGTCCCTAGTTATAACATGTGATAAAAAAAGCCCTGGTAGCAAGGCAGCTCAGAATAGTTAGCGTCCATTAGATCATTAGAATTCCTTCCAGCTATTAATAGTACAGTGTAAAAAAGTGCTAACGGATGTGCTGCATTTACCTGATGGATTTCATATGATATCTATACATAAGCCAAAAGCTACAGCATTTATGCATAGCTACTGTCAGGACCGGATCCACCTTTTTGGAGCCCCTAGGCAGTAAAGTGGAGGAGCCCCTGCGACTGAGTAGGCAAGGAATGCACTGAGCCATGTTTGCCTTTTCTGTCAGTGTAAGTTCCTTTCTCTGTTGTAACTATCTTGTTCTAAGTGGTTACCCCATAGTAGCCAGTCTATGAAGTGCAGCATTTCCTTTTTATTTAAGCCAGCAACCATTTTTAAAAACAAAAGTGGCGGCCCTTACAGTGAAGTGCCCCTGGCAGCTGCCTAGTTGGCCTAATGGGTAATCCGGCCATGGCTACTGTGCATATTCTGCAGGGTGGTTGTGCCACGAGGAACTGTGTAGCCTTAGAATATTACAAAAAATATAGTAGATCCATGTAATGGCCACCCAACTGATTAGATATGAACTGCTACCTCTACTCAATGCAACGGCACCCGTCCTTTGGGCGCACTAGACGTGCGCCCCCTCATCGTTGCCGTCTAAAGCGAAGACCAACAGTAGCACGCTTGACAAAAGGAAGCAGCAACACCCGCACGTCCCACAGATCAGTGACAGTCACAGATCACTGACAGGTAAAAGAGCTTGTGTGGGGATGTGTGGATGGGTTTGTGGATGGCCAGGGGATAGAAGTGTGGATGGGCAGGGGATGGATGTGGGGATAGTTATGGGACGGATGTGTATGTTCTTTCAATATGAAAGAATGGATTGCAGATATATTTGGCTTGTCATACACAGCCATCCCCTACCTATCCCCCTACCTATCCCCCTGCGCATCCACACATCTATCCCCTGGCCATTCACAAACCCATCCACACATCCCCACACAATCTCTTTACCTGTCAGAGATCTGTGACTGTCACAGATCTGTGGGACGCGTTGGTGTCGCTGCTTCGTTTTGTCAAGCGCGCTGCTGTTGGTGTGCACTTTTGACGGCGCGCTGATGACGGCGCGCACGTGTGGTGCGCCCAAAGGTTGTACCACCCAATGCAACAATAAATAGAGAAGCATTATTTAAACTAAATCTGGTGCAAATTGTTAAATTTAGTAGAATAAAGAAAGGTACAATAAGGCAGAGCAAATTCCACAAATCTCACATTCACATATAATTTGCGAAAATTTGAAAACTTAAGCAGGTTAAGATTTTTTCAAATTGCTGTGGTTTTAAAAACAATATTTAAAACAAAATATACATGCACATGCTTTATGTGTCTATCCTCCTGCTAATTGCTTTCAAGCTGTGGGTTGGGATTCTCACATGTTCTGATCCTCAGTGGCATTCCAGCCTGGCCAGTATAATCAGCACGAAAGCTGTCATGCCACTGAGGATCTGAGTATGTGTAACCCACAACAGAGAGAGATAACACTGAGAAACAGGGGTAGGACAGGTGAACAGAATTACACAAAGAAATCATGTACTACATTTGAGCTATATGCTATTAAAATATATTTTTCTATAACATACAATAGCAAAAATACTTATATTGACCTATATTTTAAATGTAAAATTCAAGCTGGACATTTACCATGTCTGTTTAAAGATAAGACATTATGCTTTCTCTCCAAATAAATGTTTGATCTTGAATGAAGCACAATGGTGTGTTATAGTTTGCTGATCCATCTCATGAACTAGATCTGTGGATCAGGACTGATTAAATCTTACTAGGTCCTCAGCCTGGTTGTGACTCAAATGAAAAGGAACATATATACTATTTTAAAGCTTACAGTCTGCCATTTTATGCAATTTAATAGTTCAGTGTGATATACAAATCTAGGGCCATATTAAATTCCAGCCTCGTAAGTCCAACGTGTAGCACGTAAGGACTGCGTTCTTCAAATTTGTCAGAGTTACGTTGCTATTAAATTAGAAAGGGCTGCTTGCTACCAGCAAGAGACGCTATTTCGTAAACCGGTTTGCGGCCATCGGACTTGCTTGCGCACACACAAATAATTAAGCTATTTCGTAGTTACGGGTTCAGATGGAGCCAATGGAAAGAGAGATCATGAACGTTACGTCACTGAAAAGGGAGGGTAGATTTTCCATTCTTCAAATCCAGTTTGCAATCGGTCCAACAGGCCAGAAATAATGCAATACTAATAAAGCAGCAAGTATGATATTCTATTACATACAAGTTACAGTACATGTAGTAACACATTGATTGCGGGGATCAATATAACACAAAATATTTATCATGAAATAAAGTATTTTTCTGGGCCAATTTGAGTGCTTGAGAATGTTGTGCTATTAATTCTAAGACCTAACATCACTTTCCCTTATAATAAATGTATAGTCGAGTGATTTGACTTAGATTACAAGTGCTACGTATTATACTTTACCCACTTTGCAGGTGCTCTAGAGCACACATTGGCTTCTGGGCTCCATTTACGTGTTACGTGCTTGCTCGTGAGTGTCCACGTTGCACTTTTATAGCTGAATTAAACAATTAGCGGTTACGGGCATGACAGATCAAAGGATTTACGTGCGTGAAGTTCAACATTGCTCTCATCGTAGCCTATTCTCAGCCGTCCTGCGTGTTAACACGCAAAGCTCGATGCGAGCAACATTACAAGACATCTTAGCATGCAAATAGCCCTAGGATGACAGTTACAAGCTACGTTTTAACACATAGCTCCAATTTAATGAGGCTGCTAATTGGCTTGAATGGCTAAAAAGTTCTTTATTTATACCAGTAAAATTATTTTTAAAGTGTCAACACATTCTGTAGCACTAAGTGCATGAGATACAGTGAATACATAAGACAAACATGAAAGTATAAATAGTGATACAGAGGGTGTAGATGGCCCCGCTCTCATAAGAGCTTACAGTCAAAGAATATGGGTGTTAGAGATGGGGTTGTATGTTAGTTGTCTGGAGTGTCTGTTGATATTATTGAACAAGTAGTTAGTCTCTCTCCTATTCTTCACAGTTTCACTTTCTGAAAATCCATCTATTCTGAGAAGCCTGACAGAGTGGGATAGAGAGCTCCACGGGGTGCAGGCTACACAATAAAAGACTTGGAAACGAGTGTGTGATAATAGGTGATGAGCGACAGATGTCATGGGTAAAGTGGAGGGAGCAGTTATGGGAGTATGTGAAGAATAGATCTGATATGTTGGAGGTAGCAATGTTGTTAAGGGTTTTATAGGTGAGCTCGAATCTTCAAATTAATTCTAGAGGGTATGTGAGGGCAGTGAAGGGACTGGTAGAGTTGGGCATCAATTGTGAAATGACTGATGAGATATTTTAACCTAGCAGAGGGTTGTAGTGGTTTCAGAGGAGGTAAAAAAATATGCTAGAAACTACGTTTCCACAAATCCTGCAGTTTGCTAAATATGACTAGTGACTAGTCTCTATGTCCTAGAACAGTACTCAAAACAATGTAATTATATTGCAAATTAAAGAGCATACTGTAAAAAACAACATATTAATGTTCTAATATAAACAAACATTAGAATATACCGTAAAGGAGGGACTGTAGTTGACGGATGGTTGCTTGTAGATCCTGAGTCCAGCCCACAATGGGAGGCAAATATATGGTAAGTTTAACAAAAATGCAGGACATATTCGTGTTCCGTATTTCCCTAAAATAAAACAGAAGAGATTTTTATACATTACATCCACATTATTACCAACAGTGCTCTACATCATCAAGCTGAAAATCAAATGAAAAAAACAAAACAAATTTCTAATATTGATGCATATTTTAGGAAAGTGTTTATATAACCTACTTATACTTTAACATGTGAGATTTTGCACAGAATAAAGGTTATAAGCCCCTTGCAAACTGAGATTAAAAAACTCTCATTGATGCAAGAATATAAGTTTATTCTATAATGTTCTTTGTTGTTTAGTCAGTCAGTTGTACCCGACTCTCGGTGACCCTATGGACTACAGCATCAGGTATATCTGTCAGCCACTGCCCATCTGAGCTCCATCAAGCTCACGCTCATTGCTTCAGTGACTTCATCTTCCAGTGAACAGTTTGGCTTGATTTCCTATAGTATTGATTAATTAGATCTTCTTGCAGTCAAAAGTATTCTTAGCTTCAATTCTTTAGCGCTCAGACTTCTTTATGGTCCAGCTCTCACATCTATGTTACCACTGGGAATACTATAGTTCGACCTACGTGGACATAGCTTGTTTAGATTTGCCATAGCTTTCCTCCACAGATGATAACATCTTTTAATTTCATGGCTGCAGTCCCCATCTGCAGAGATCTTGGATTTTAGGAAAATAAAATCTGTCACTGACTCCACTTATTCCCTGTCTATTTGCCAGGAATTGAGATTGCTGTTTGCCATGATCTTCATCTTTTTAATGTTGAGCTTTTGCACTCACTTCTTTCACCCTCATCAATGGACCCTTTAGTTCTTCCTCCCTTTCAGCCATCAGAGTAGTATCACCCACATATCAGGATTATTAATTCCAGTTTTAGATTAGATTTGGCCTTACGCATATAAATTGAATAAACAAAGTGACAATATACAATCGTGTTGCACTCTTTTCCAAACTTGAACCATTCAGTTGTTCCTATCGTGGTTTCTTGATCCACATACAGATTCCTCAGGGGGTGGAGCTGGTCTGGTAAGAACGTGCCACATTTTGTTGTGATCCACTCAGTCGGGCTTTAGAAAAATCTATGAAGCAGGGGTAAATGTTTGTCTGGAACTTTCTTGCTTTCTCTATTATCCAGCAGACATTGGCAATTTGATCTTTTGTGCCTCTGAAAAGCATGGCTTGCACATCTGGTAGTTATTGGTCTATATATTGTGGGAGCTGAGCTTGCATTATCTTAAAGGGACTCTGTTGTCCAATCTGGAAGTTGATTTCATTTTAAAGGAGTTGATTGAATTCCATCAACTCCTTCAGCCTTGTTATGAACAAGGCTTGCTATGGCCCAACTAACTTCACTCTCCTAGTTGTCTGGTTTCAGCTCATTAGATATATTATTGATATTATTAATGGTATTAATATCCTTCCTGTATACATGTTCTGTGTAATTCTGCCAATTTTTCTTTATCTGATCTGCTTCTGAAAGTTCCTACCATTTTTTCTCTTTTATCACTCCAGTTTGGGCATAAAAAGTTCCTTTGAAATCACCAATTTTCTTGAAAAGATATCTTGACTTCCCAGTTTGATTTCTTCTTCTATCACTCACTACCAAATGAGTCCTCTCTTGTTGCTATCCTCTGGAATTCTGCATTCAGTTGGGCAAATCTTTTCCTATCAACAATACATTTTCTTCTTTCCGGGGCTACTATCAAAACCTCCTCAGACAGAAAGTTTGACTTGTTAGTTTTCTTACTTTTAGGGATACTCTTTGTTGCTGTTTTCTGGACTATGTCACAAACTTCTGTCCAAAGTTCTTCAGGCATTCTATATACCATCTCTATTTCCTTAAGTCTATGTTTTAATCTGCACTACATATTCAGAGGGGATTTTATTTATTTTGTATCTGCTTGGTCTAATGATTTTCCATCTTTTCCTCTGTTTAATTTCAAACTTCGTAATAAGAAGCCCATGATCTGACCCACGGCAATCTCCAGACCTTGTATTTACTGACTGTAAAGAGTTCTTCCAACTTTGGCTACCAAGTATATAGTCAATCTGATTTCTATATTGTGCACCTGGTGTTGTCCATGTGTAGAGACATATCTCAAGCTGTTGGAAGAGAATGTCGATTATGACCAGAGAATTAGCTTGACAGAATTCTACCTGCTTCATTTTGTACTCCATACTTTAGCATACCAGTCTTCTAGGATGACAGTAACATCTTTTCTTGATATTGTACCTAGGAGGTGTGGAATATCCTCATAGAATTTGACAACTTCAGCCTCTTCAGCATCCATTGTCGGAGAATAGTCTTGGGTCACTGTGATGTTAAATGGTTTGTTTTGAATTTAAAATTAAATCATTCTGTCATTTATCGGTGTGTAACCGGACCCTGCTTTGGTCACCCTTTGATTGAGTATGAGGGCTCTTCTGGTTTCTTCTGCAAGATTCTTGACCACAATAGAAGATATGGTGGTTGTCGGATATAAAATGTCCCATTCCATTTCATTTTAGTTCATTTCACTAATTCTCAGGATATTAATGTTTAATCTTGTCATCTCATGTTTGACAATGTCAAGTTTGCCTTGGTTCATAGTTCTAAAGTTCCAGGTTAAAATGGTGAATTGTTATTTGCAACAGCAGACTTTCCTTTCCCCCAGACACATCTTCAGCAGGGCATCCTCTCAACTTTGGCCCAACCACTTTATTAGATATGGTGTTACTCGTACTTACCATCTATCTCTTTCACATTAATGTGGTAGGCACCTTCTGACCTTACCCCATCTTCCGGTGCCATATTTTTATGTCTCTGGTGGTGCTTATCCATACCATCCTTTTCTTTGAAAAGGATACTGGTGTGGGTTGCCAGTTCCTTCCCCAGGGGACCGCAAATTGTCAGACCTCTGATATGTCCTGCCCACTTTGTTATTGCATTTAGAGGGAGATTGTAAATTATGGTCCATTCCGGACCTGATGGGTGATGCTAATATGTTTAATGCATCTCTTGTTTAATGCAGAATAACTGTTTAATTATAAACACAATCTCCACTGATTTATATTGCATCAGTCTGAATTTCTGTGTAATGCAGTGAGACAAAAGAAAAATACAAAAACAATTCAACATTTTCCCATGAACTACCAAAATACATGGTGCATATCAATATGTACTAATTTATTAACCTAACTTTCTTCTAGTTGTTACCTCTTCCAAATCCAAAAGGTGCTTTGTTGGGAGTAACACTCTTTTGATCATTCAGAGAAGTTTTTTTTTAACACTATTCAGATCATTATTTAAAATACAGACAAAGACTTCACTCAGAATAATTAGTAGAAATGTAATTCACATCAACAGCACACTTTTAACACAGGACCAACCCAGGCATTACATATCAAACCATGTACAGTGGATAAGATACCCAGATCCAAGAATGTTACTTTAAGAGACAGTGGTGGAGCTAGTAAATGGAGGGCTCTGGTGTATTTTGGTGTCCCTCCCTTGCAACTTCTCTATAAAAAAATAGATGCCTATAGACGTAAATAAAAATAATATATATATATATATATATATATATTTATATATATATATATATATACAGGGAGTGCAGAATTATTAGGCAAATGAGTATTTTGACCACATCATCCTCTTTATGCATGTTGTCTTACTCCAAGCTGTATAGGCTCGAAAGCCTACTACCAATTAAGCATATTAGGTGATGTGCATCTCTGTAATGAGAAGGGGTGTGGTCTAATGACATCAACACCCTATATCAGGTGTGCATAATTATTAGGCAACTTCCTTTCCTTTGGCAAAATGGGTCAAAAGAAGGACTTGACAGGCTCAGAAAAGTCAAAAATAGTGAGATATCTTGCAGAGGGATGCAGCACTCTTAAAATTGCAAAGCTTCTGAAGCGTGATCATCGAACAATCAAGCGTTTCATTCAAAATAGTCAACAGGGTCGCAAGAAGCGTGTGGAAAAACCAAGGCGCAAAATAACTGCCCATGAACTGAGAAAAGTCAAGCGTGCAGCTGCCACGATGCCACTTGCCACCAGTTTGGCCATATTTCAGAGCTGCAACATCACTGGAGTGCCCAAAAGCACAAGGTGTGCAATACTCAGAGACATGGCCAAGGTAAGAAAGGCTAAAAGACGACCACCACTGAACAAGACACACAAGCTGAAACGTCAAGACTGGGCCAAGAAATATCTCAAGACTGATTTTTCTAAGGTTTTATGGACTGATGAAATGAGAGTGAGTCTTGATGGGCCAGATGGATGGGCCCGTGGCTGGATTGGTAAAGGGCAGAGAGCTCCAGTCCGACTCAGATGCCAGCAAGGTGGAGGTGGAGTACTGGTTTGGGCTGGTATCATCAAAGATGAGCTTGTGGGTCCTTTTCGGGTTGAGGATGGAGTCAAGCTCAACTCCCAGTCTTACTGCCAGTTCCTGGAAGACACCTTCTTCAAGCAGTGGTACAGGAAGAAGTCTGCATCCTTCAAGAAAAACATGATTTTCATGCAGGACAATGCTCCATCACACGCGTCCAAGTACTCCACAGTGTGGCTGGCAAGAAAGGGTATAAAAGAAGAAAATCTAATGACATGGCCTCCTTGTTCACCTGATCTGAACCCCATTGAGAACCTGTGGTCCATCATCAAATGTGAGATTTACAAGGAGGGAAAACAGTACACCTCTCTGAACAGTGTCTGGGAGGCTGTGGTTGCTGCTGCACGCAATGTTGATGGTGAACAGATCAAAACACTGACAGAATCCATGGATGGCAGGCTTTTGAGTGTCCTTGCAAAGAAAGGTGGCTATATTGGTCACTGATTTGTTTTTGTTTTGTTTTTGAATGTCAGAAATGTATATTTGTGAATGTTGAGATGTTATATTGGTTTCACTGGTAAAAATAAATAATTGAAATGGGTATATATTTGTTTTTTGTTAAGTTGCCTAATAATTATGCACAGTAATAGTCACCTGCACACACAGATATCCCACTAAAATAGCTAAAACTAAAAACAAACTAAAAACTACTTCCAAAAATATTCAGCTTTGATATTAATGAGTTTTTTGGGTTCATTGAGAACATGGTTGTTGTTCAATAATAAAATGAATCCTCAAAAATACAACTTGCCTAATAATTCTGCACTCCCTGTATATACCGTATATATAAATATATATATATATATATATATATATATATATATATATATATATTGATAGATAGATAGATAGATAGATAGATAGATAGATAGATAGATAGGGGCATGTGCACATGTAAACAGGGATTACATTTATTAATTTATCGGTAAAAAATGCACGTATTTCAAAAATTCAAAAAGTATTTCAACATGCTTTAGGAGATTTTTACAGTGGTGTACTCCAAATTGTGCTTAATTAAGTGGCCCGTTAAGAGGCCCCCTTTACTCCAGGCCTCTGGCAATAGCTCTGCCCCTGTTAAGAGATTAATTAATATAACTGGAAAATACATATCATTATTCTACTTACCAATAATATTCCCCGGAATAAAAACAATGATGCTCATAACAATTGAACCAACCCAGTAAAGACCAATGGTTCTGTAGTTTTGGCTGTCAAAAAAATAGTTTTAATATTATTAGAAGATTAATATCAAACTGCCATTTACATTAAATATGATACATATTATCTATTAGCATTCAGTAATTTGGCTGAATTCCTTTTAGTAATCTTGTAACTTAAAATGTGACAGTAAATTGTCATTTTTGGATGTGTTAAAAATTGTGCAAAGTTCCTGACATTTACATATTTCATACTTTTGGAATGCGCAGATAGATATGGTTTGATATATTTTGTTATCTCACTGTTTCTCTAACGTCATTAGTGATACATTTCACTTTAGTTCATTAAATCAAGGTTATTATGGAATACATTTACTGAACCATATAACAATATCACATTAGGAGCATACAACATGCTATGTCTTACAACAAGGTTTGTATTATTATTCAAGAAAGCTTGGGATAATAGTAAGGTAATTATTAGGATTTGTTAAGCCAAGCTTTTTAGGTAGATATGATGAGCAGACTAGGGGCGCTATTAAATTTGCCTAATCGCTGTTCCAGAAGCCTGTAAAGGAGCCCGCAAAAGTTACGGCTATTAAATTGGCCATTTGTAGCGACCCGCAAACAATCTGCAGGTTACAGGCTGAAAACCCTACGGGCTGTCAAAATCTGAACTCCAACCCAGCTAAGCCTTTGATCTTTTAATCACGTAAATGTTACAATTGCGAATCGCTATTAAATTGCTACAAGTCCTCAAGCCCCGCAATTGTTTTCACACCCATAAATGGCAAATGTAGCCAAAAATCCTACGGGTACAACAGAGGACCCGCAAAGGAGTTAAACTCCTGTCCATATCTCTGTAAAAGCAAATATCAACACCCTACTGTATTTTTAATTATAGGAAAAGCGATGGAAGGTATTAAAATTAATAGCACAAAATTCTCAAGCTCGCAAATCTGCAATAAATAAAAAAAATATTTATGTTTAATTTCCAAGTTATATCGATACCATCATTCAATGTGTTAATACATATAATAGAACTCGCATTGACTAGAATATTATATTTATTGATTTTTTCATATTGCATTATTTCTGGAATGCGGGTCCGATCGCAGCTCAGTCTTCAAAACCATAAGTGATTGAAATGTAACCTCCATGTTGAATAATTTATCACGTTCACACCCGAAAATGCTATGTGCCGAAGCATGGTTTATGGATTTGGATTCCGACCATGTCGTTGCGGGCTTTCCTAATTTAATCGCTATGTAACTCCAGCAAATTTCAAGCCCGCAGACATACAGGCTGTACGACGGAATTTAATAGGGCCCTAGGTCTATTGGCTCTTATTTGTATTCATATCTATATATTCTACCCATAGTATTAGTATTAAAGGTGGGAAAAAAAGACAAGGAAGGTAAGAGACAAAATAAACCAGAAATAAACAACAACAAAAAATATCAAACTTTTGCTGATATCAAGAAATTGACGTGTAATGGAGAAAATCCAAGAAATTCCTAAAGAAAATGGTTATGGGTTTTGTTGGTGTAGATGGTAAGTAATTGTCTATATACTGAACATACAAATATTCAAATCTAACTTTTGTGATTTAGCATTTCCAGTTTTGAGAATATATATATATATATATCTTATAGTTTTATATTATCTGGATGGTATTACAGTGTATTACAGTGAATTTATGGATCATCATTACAAGGATATCTTATTTGTTAAGTAGCTAATTCATTACCTTCATGCTGATCATATATTGCATTATATAAATGTGTGCTTTGCATTGTTTGCTCTTTTCCATCCCAAGAAGGAAATATATTACATTTTTTATAGATTATGATCATATTTATTTACATATTATATAACTTTACAATACTGTGAGAGTCATTAATACATAGCTATTGTTTTTCAGTTATAGGGTTCAGTCCATTATAGATGTGGCATAGTTTAGTATTTATAAATGGCTGTCAATATTTTAATTTTATTCTCATTATTTGCTTTGTTTAACTCTCATTTCTATTACGAGGTTCATGCTACATATTATTTTAATACTTTTATTAAAATGCATTTAATAGTTATTCCTGAATTATAAAGTTCACAAAATATTATCTTGCTTTACTTTAGGCATATTTATTTTTGCATCTAAGGTTGTCTAGGATCTCAAATAAATTCATCTGTTTCTTGAAGGACCCATTTTTAAACAAATAACGTCATGAATACTAAGAAACTACCAAAACAAGTCTGAAATAAAGTTCTGGAGAAACACCAATCAGTGTTGAATTATAAAAAAAAAAATATCACAAACTTTGAACAACCTTAAGAGCACCATTAAATCTAATATTAAAAATGGAAAGAATATGGCACAACCACCACTCTTTCTAGTGAAGGACTTCTACCACAACTCAGTGACTGGATAAGGAAGGCATCTGTCAGAGAAGTTACCTAGAGACCAATGGTATCTCTGAAGATCTATAGCTGTGATAGAAGAACAATCAACTTGGGTGCTCCATATACAGTGGATATAAAAAGTCTACACACCCCTGTTAAAATGTCAGGTTTCTGTGCTGTAAAAAAATAAGACAAAGATAAATCATTTCAGAACTTGTTCCACCTTTAATGTGACCTATAAACTGTACAACTCAATTGAAAAACAAAACTGAAATCTTTTAGGTAGAGGGAAGAAAAAATATAAAAATAAAATAATATGGTTGCATAAGTATGCACACCCTTAAACTAATACTTTGTTGAAGCACCTTTTGATTTTATTACAGCACTCAGTCTTTTTGGGTATGAGTCTATCAGCATAGCACATTGTGACTTGGCAAGATTTGCCCACTCTTCTTTGCAAAAACACTCCAAACCTGTCAGATTGCGAGGGCATCTCCTGTGCACAGCCCTCTTCAGATTACCCCACAGATTTTCAATCGGATTCAGGTCTGGGCTCTGGCTGGGCCATTCCAAAACTTTAATCTTCTTCTGGTGAAACCATTCATTTGTTGATTTGGATGTATGCTTTGGGTCGTTGTCATGCTGAAAGATGAAGTTCCTCTTCATGTTCAGCTTTCTAGCAGAAGCCTGAAAGTTTTGGGCCAATATTGACTGGTATTTGGAACTGTTCAAATTCCCTCTATCTTAACTAAGGCCCCAGTTCCAGCTGAAGAAAAACAGATCCGAAGCATGATGCTGTCACCACCATGCTTCACTGTGGGTATGGTGTTCTTTTGGTGATGTGCAGTGTTGTTTTTGTGCCAAACATATCTTTTAGAATTATGGCCAAAAAGTTCAACCTTGGTTTCATCAGACCATAACACCTTTTCCCACATGCTTTTGGGAGACTTCAAATGTGTTTTTGCAAAATGTAGCCTGGCTTGGATGTTTTTCTTTGTAAGAAAAGGCTTTCATCTTGCCACTCTACCCCATAGCCCAGACATATGAAGAATACGGGAGATTGTTGTCACATGTACCACACAGCCAGTACTTGCCAGATATTCCTGCAGCTCCTTTAATGTTGCTGTAGGCCTCTTGGTAGCCTCCTAGACCAGTTTTCTTCTTGTCTTTTCATCAATTTTGGAGGGAGCTCCAGTTCTTGGTAATGTCACTGTTGTGCCATATTTCCTCCACTTGATGATGACTGTCTTCACTGTGTTCCATGGTATATCTAATGCCTTGGAAATTCTTTTGAACCCTTCTCCTGACTGATACCTTGTAACAATGAGATCCCTCTGATGCTTTATCCCTTAGATTGTAAGTTTGCGAGTTTTCAATTGTGTGTCCATGTCTTGGAAACCAGCACTATGTACATTTGATTATATGCTCAAAAACAGGGCCCTCCATTCTTTAAGGTGTTAAGTTTGTTTTTTGCCATGTACTAACCCCCTGTACAGCGCTACGGAATATGTTGGCGCGATATAAATAAAGATAATAATAATAATAATAATAATGCTTTGGAAGCTCTCTGTGGACCATGGCTTTTGCTGTGGGATGCGACTAAGAAAATTTCAGGAAAGACCAACTAGAGCAGCTGGACTTTATTTGGGGTTAAACAGAGGCACTGGAATGTGATTGCTTAATTCTGAACACAGCTACATCCCCAGTTATAAGAGGGTGTGCAGACTTATGCAACTACATTATTTTTTTTATTTTTTTTTTCTTCCCTCCACCTAAAAGATTTCAGTTTGTTTTGCAATTGAGTTGTACAGTTTATAGGTCACATTAAAGGTGGAAAAAGTTCTGAAATTATGTATCTTTGTCTCATTTTTTTACAGCACAGAAACCTGACATTTTAACAGGGTGTGTAGACTTTTTTTATCCACTGTCGCTATGCTTTGTGGTAGAGTGGCAAGAAGAAAGACATTGCTTAAAAATCCTAAGACTTGTTTCAAATCCTGTTACCAAAAGGTATATGGGAGACATATGAAAAATTACGTAAAAAGATTCTGTGGTCTGTGCTGTGTGGCACAAAGCCAACATTACTCTTCACCCTAAGTGGTGGTAGCATCCAAGTGTGGATATGCTTTTAATCATCAGGGACTGAGAAACGTTAGCTTTATATACACATACATATATATATATATATACATGTATTCACTCCAAACAGATAATATTTGATTTAGTATATAGATATATGGATCTAAGTGTAGTCCATGCCAAATTGTGTTGTTCCTCTTTAACTTCCCTAGGATTCCGGGAGTTTTGTCCTAAAACATTTTAAACATAACATCAATTATACATCATAATAAAAATACAAGTAAATGAGAAGGTTTGTTAATTATAAAATAATATTTTTATGATACGTTATCCATTATGAAAATTACTTACTCCCATGCAATCGCTGCTACCATAAGGAGGTACATTAGGTAATGAGCGGTCCCATCCCAGTAACAGATCATGTGACCATACGCTGTATTCAGGTAAGGCTCACTCTGTGAAAAGAATATATGATAGGATAATGGTACTACTCTACAAGTTGCATCCACATTGTACTACTACATTAATATGTCCAGATTAGAATACTAAGAGCACATAAGACACATGAAAAGTTAATGAAATATATAAATATGGAAAGTAAAATGTGTCACTTTTATATTTATGTTCCGTTGCTGAATAATCAGTTTAGAATATATATATAACTTGCATATGCTTAGATAGAATGCAAAATACATTTAGTACAGAACGTTCAATATAAAAAAAACAAGGGGGTCAGTGAATTTTAATTGGGTGGAAAAGGGCAGTCTATGTGAAATAATTGGTTCTTATTTACAGTTAGTTTCTATGTTACAAAAATATAATTATTCCATTATACTAACAATATGTGCCACACTGACAAATTAAAGATTATTTTAATAACTTTTGTCAAAAAGAACATTATTCTCTAATCTTCAACAAACAGCTAAATATGTTGAAATATTTTCCATTCCGTATTTGAAAGCAAAATTAAAGAAAATTAATCCATAAAGAGATTGCTAGCTTTATTTTCTGGATCAGAAAAGGCTCTACAATTAAAACTGAGAGGTGGATTAAAATATTTTAAACTATTTTCCTTTAATAAGAAAAAAATATAATATTGGCACAGTTTAAAAGCAATGCCTAAAATGTAAGCCATGGAAACAGTTTTGTATTTGTGATAAAATTAAAGAAACCCAAGTCTTTTCCTATTATATGTTTTCTTATATGTAAGACATTCTGGATCATATTTAAAGAAATGCAGACATCACCTCAAAACCTTGAACCTACCTAAATGCCATTTTTAAAAAAACAAACTTATCTTATGTATCTGCTGAATCTTCTAGGCTTTTAGCTTCATGTTCTAACTGTATACATCATTAAAATCAAGCAGAGCATTATATATATATATATATATATATATATATATATATATATATCACGTATAATAGTTGTCAAACTACGAAACGTCGTCACGCTTCGCGAGCTTGCAAGAGCAAAGCGAGGGACGCAGTTCGGGCCGCAAATGCGGACCCTCGCGAAGTGAGGGGCCGCATTTGTGTAAGGTGGAGGCTCCAATGTCGGCTGCAATGCTCATTGCAGGCCGCAAATGCGGACCCTCGCGGACCCTCGTGAAGCGGAGGTGGAGGCTCCGACGTCGGCTGCAATAAGCCGGCTGCAATTACGGACTTACATTAAAAAAATATGAGCCGCAACACTTAGAAAAAAAAACCATTACGAACTCGCAAAAATAGGTACAAGATACACTATTAGCAAGGACGCTAAATCCTTCACACCCGCGTACCACATACACATTCGCCGCCATTTTACACTTACTTACAGAATGCGGAAGTGCACAGCTACACTAAAGGTTTCCCCTCGCGCACGCAGCCTATTTACACTACACACTGCAGACATTGCTGACACTTACACCTCAGCTCAATAACAGTGCAAACCTTCATTGGATGCTGTAGCAACATAAAAACAGATTGTTAGCTCTTCAGCACAATGCTTGCTGCATATATTAATTACAAATAGGTAAAGTATATTAATTTATTAATTAATTAATTAACATAAAAACCTACATAAAAAAAAACACTATCGCAATAAAAGCGAAAGCCCTTGACCGCGCGCCTCACAACAAGCGCCAACGCTGCTCATAGCACACAAACTACACCACAGCCTTGCAATAAGCGCAAAACGGAGATCAGCGCGGATCTTACAATGAACGCAAAAACGCCCCTGATATAAAAAAATACAGCAACCAAGAGGCTCGCAATGAGCGACGAAGGCTTGCAATGAATCTCAGACCACCAAAACACTTACTGTCTGTGGCAAACAGCATTACCTGCCTTACAATTTTATTGCCCCGTCATTTTTAACGGGCAAGTCACTAGTATATATATATGACATTATTTACAACTAGCGACTTGCCCGTCAAAAATGATGGCATGATATAGTGTTACACATTGTGTTTTCTGTCTGTTTATGTACTATCTCTCTGTGTACCCTGCATGTCTCTTTCTTTCCCCACTCTCTCTCCCCTGTGTCTCTTTCCCCTGCTGTGTCTCTTCCCCTTCTCCCTTCCCCTGTCTCTTCTCCCTCCCCTGTGTCTCTTCCTCCCTGTCTATTTATCCCCTGTGTCTCTTCCTCCCTCCCCTGTGTCTCATTTCCCCCCTCTCCCTCCCCTGTGTCTGTTCCCCCCTCTCCCTCCCCTGTGTCTCTTCTCCATCCCATGTGTCTCTTCCCTCCTCTCCCTCTCCTGTGTCTCTTCTCCCTCCCCTGTGTCTCCTCCCCCTCCCGCCCCTGTGTCACTTTTCCCCCTCTCCCTCCCCTGTGTCTGTTCCCCCCTCTCCCTCCCCTGTGTCTCTTCTCCATCCCATGTGTCTCTTCCCTCCTCTCCCTCTCCTGTGTCTCGTCTCCCTCCCCTGTGTCTCCTCCCCCTCCCGCCCCTGTGTCACTTTTCCCCCTCTCCCTCCCCTGTGTCTGTTTCCCCCCTCTCCATCCCCTGTGTCTCTTTCACCCTTTCCCTCCCATATGTCTGTCCTCCTCTCTCTCTCATATGTCTCCTACCCTCTCACTCGCCTGTGTCTCCTTCCCCCTCCCCCTGTGCCTCCCTCCCCCCTCTCCTGTGCCTCCTTTCCCCCTCTCCGTCTTTTTCCCCCTCTCCCTCCCCTGTGTCTCCTTTGCCCCTCTCCCTCATGCGCAAATTGCAAAATTCAAGCATTAGCTTCTCAATCTACAGCTAAGCTTCTTGTTTCCACCACCTTAATAGGTCTAAGAGTGGATTGAGCTAGAGTGGATTGAGGTAACCAATGAAGAATACTGTCTAGACAAAAGTTGGCCTCTCTTTGTTCATGCTCTTTAGACCTACCCCTGTGTCTGTTCCCCCCCCCATGTGTGTCCCTTCCCTTTCTCCCTCCATGTGTCTCACTTTTTCCCCCTTTGCCTCTCTTCCCCATGCCTCTCCCTCCCTCCATGTCTCCCCCTCTGCCCCCATGCTTCCATCTCTGCCATGTCCCCCCTCCCCCCCACATGTTCCCCCCTTCCCTTTCTCCCTTCATGTGTTTCCCTTTTTCCCCTTTGCCTCTTTTCCCTATGCCTCTCTCTCAAGCACAAGTCTCATTCTCTCCCCTATGCCTCTCCCCCATGCCTCTCCCTCCCTTCATGTCTCATTCTCTCCCCCATGTCTCCCCCTCTCCCCCATGTATTCCTCCATGTTTCCCCCTCCCCCTCCATGTCTGTCCATGAAAGTGTGTCTCCTTTTTCCCTTTTTGCCTCTCTCCCCCATGCCTCTCCCTTCATCCAAGTCTCCTTCTCTCCCCATGCCTCTCCCTCCCCATGTCTCCCCCTCTCCCCCATGCTTCCCTCTCCCCCATGTCTCCCCCTCTCCCTCCATGTCTCCCCTTCCCTTTCTCCCTCCATGTGTCTCCCTTTTCCCCTCTTCCATATGCCTCTCCCTCCAAGTCTCCTTCTCTCCCCCATGCCTCCACCATCCTCCATATCTCCTTCTCTCCCCTATGCTTTTCCCTCCCCATGTCTCTCCCTCTCCCCCATGCTTCCCTCTCCCCCATGTCTCCCCCTCTCCCTCTAAGTCTCCCCTTCCCTTTCTTCCTCTATGTGTCTCCTTTTTTCATCTTTGCCTTTCTTCCCCATGCCTCTCCCTCCATGTCTCCTTCTCTCCCCCCATGCCTCTCCCTCCCTCCATGTCTCCTCTCCCCCATGCCTCTCTCTCCCTCTATGTCTCCTTCTCTCCCCCATGCCTCCCTCTCCCCCCATGTATCTCCCTCCTCCCATGCCTCTACCTTCCTCCATGTCTCCTTCTCTCCCCCATGCCTCTCCCTCCCCCATGCCTCTGCCTCCCCATGTCTCCCCTCTACCCCATGTCTCCCCATCTCCCTCCATGTCTCCCCCTTCCCTTTCTTCCTCCATTTGTCTCCCTTTTCCCCTTCTGTCTCTCTTCCGCATGTCTCTCCCTCCCTCCATGTCTCCTTCTCTCCCCCTATGCCACTCCCTCCCTCCAAGTCTCCTTCACTCCCCCTATGCCTCTCCCTCCCCATGCCTATTCCTTCTCCTCTCTCCCATGTCTCCCCCTTCCCTTTCTCCCTCCATTTGTCTCCCTTTTTCCCCTTTGCCTCTTTTCCCTCATGCTCTTTAGACCTGCCCCTGTGTCTGTTCACCCTCTCCCTCCCCTGTGTCTCTTCCCCTTTCTCCCTCCCCCGTTTCTCCTTTCCCCCTCTCCTGTGCCTCCTTTCCCCCTCTCCCTCCCTTGTGTCTCCTTTCCCCCTCTCCCTCTCACACTGTGCATTGCGCATGCGCAACTCTTTCACCCTCCCTCTCCTGTGTCTGTTCCCCCTCTTCCTCCCCTATGTCTGTTCCCCCCTTTCCCTCCCCTGTGTCTCTTCCCCCACTCCCTCCCCTGTGTCTCTTCTCTCTCCCCTGTGTCTGTTCCCCCTCCCTTTCTTGTGTCTCCTCCCCTCTCCTGTGTCTGTTAACCCATCTCCCTCCCCTGTGTCTCTTTAGCACCTCTCCCTGCCCTGTGTCTCTTTCCCCTCCCCTGTGTCTATTCTCCCCTTTCCCTCCCCTGTGTCTCCTCCCCTCTCCCTCTCCTGTGTCTCCTCCACTCTCTCTCCCCTGTGTCTCCTTCCCCCTCTCCCTCCCCTGTGTCTCCTTTCCCCCTCTCCTGTACCTCCTTTCCCCCTCTCCTGTGCCTCCTTTCCCCTTCGCCCTTCTTGTTTCCACCACCTAAATGGGTCTGGGAGTGGCTTAAGCTAGAAAGCCTTGAGACTCCCTTTTTGTTGCCCTGAGACTCATGTGGTAGTTTCCTTTGAAAACTACTAACTTATCAGCTCTTTCTTGGAGGCAGCCAATGAAGAATACTGTCTAGACAAAAGGTGGCCTCTCTTTGTTCGTGCTCTTTATACCTACCCCTGTGTCTGTTCCCTCCCTCCCCTGTGTCTCTTCCCCCCTCTCCCCCCACTGTGTCTCCTTCCCCTGTGTTTCCTTTCCCCCTCTCATGCTGCACACTGCGCATTGGCAACTCTTTCCCCACCCTCTCCTGTGTCTGTTCCCCCCTTTCCCTCCCCTGTGTCTCCTCCCCCTTCTCCCTTCCTTGTGTCCCCCCTCCCTCCACTGTGTCTCCTTCCCCGTGTCTCCTTTCCCCCTCTCCTGTGCCTCCTTTCCCCCTCTCCCCCCTCACACTCGCATATGTCTCCTTTCCCCCTATCACGCTGCGCACTGCGCATGAGCAACTCTTTCCCCACCCTCTCCTCTGTCTGTTCCCCCCTTTCCTTTCCCTGTGTCTGTTCCCTCTCCCTCCCCTGTGTCTCTTCTCCCTCCCGTGTTTCTCCCCCCTCTGTGTCTCTTCCTCCCCTCACTTCCCTGTGTCTCTCCACCCACCTCTCCCTCCCCTGTGTCTCTCTCCCCACCTCTCCCTCCCCTGTGTCTCTCTCCCCATCTGCCTCCCCTGTGTCTCTCTCCCCCCTCTCCCTCCCCTGTGTCTCTTTTCCCCTATCCCTCCCCTGTATCTGTTTCCCACCTCTTCCTCCCTGTGTCTCTCTTTAATTATGCTCTTTAGACCTGCCTTTCAATCAGAGATGTGATACCCTTGAAGTCTTTATACGAGGTGGAGAATGACCCTTGGCTAGCGCTGAGTACATATTATTTTTAAGTTAATCTGCTGTCACTGAATTTTATCAATAATCTTAGGGAATTACAGTGGCCTTTAGTCATTTGGTGATGATATTGTCCATTTAATACTGCAGAAGAATGTTTGGATAGCAAAAAAGAAATAGTTGAGATTTTGTACTAAAACAACATGAGGCACTAATAACAGCCATGTGCCATACTGAATCACCAATCTTGAAAGGTAATTTCCCTATTCAGAGCTTAAAGTTTTGCTCTAAAGGCTGATTTGTGTGGTTTAATTATTTTAAAATGTTAGGAGAGCCAAAGAAGGCACTGTAAAATGTTACATGTTCCTCATAAAAATTAATAAAAAAGGACATGGAAACATGTTTTTGATTTTTATATTTTTGCATCAGAAAGAGTGTGTTTGATACTGTGTCAGATAAGGTCTCAGAGCACAAAAACGTATTAAGATGTTTAACTGCGAATGAGATTTACACACTAAAGTACATGCTCTATATTTCTGAAGTATTCTTGAACATTGATATGCTATTCGGTTAAGCATATGTACTAAGCTTTGGCATCTTCAAAAGTTCTTCAACACTACAACATTTATGTATGGTCAAAAAAATTAAATAAAAAGGGTTAATTTTATTTCTTATTATTAATGAAAATGCTCTTAAAAGTAGTATGAATTATTATACAGGTGAAGACACATGTTGCATTATGTATAGCTTTGAAGGGCTGTGCTTTTCCACATATTTTGTTGAAATTACTATTACAATTTTTTTTTCTAAGTCCTGCGTCTCATTAACTGCTTGCAACCTAAGTCAATCCCGCGTTTCCTAAGTGTTTGGAGGCTAAGTCCTGTGTGTCATCGCTCATTGTCCAAGTGCTGCGAGTTTTAGTGCCTTAACAGCTTGCCTCGCTACGTATGGTAGGGAAAAAAGGGTACTCAGAATCTCAAGACATATTTTTGGACTCCACTCTGGGAAACTGGGCAGGGACATGCAAAAGAGCAAGATTTACATGAGAAAGAAATTATAATTTGGAGTGATATCAATACATGCTAATTAAACACATATTAATTTCCATTATCTATCATTACCTCTTTTAGATAATAGGTCATGAATCCATCAATAATTCCATCCTGTTCAAGTCCTATAATAAGATCGACCACACTCGTAAAGGCAAATAATGCATACACTACAAAAGAAAATAAAGAAGACATGGTTTAGAACGAACTTGGTTAAAACATGTGTGGTTTACATTTAATAAGTAACTATTTATCATCTGTAATACAGAAGAACGTAACAGAGAAAACATAACTCATCTTCAAAACTGATTTTTTAAATGCACAATACTAATATTGTGTTTTACTGTTCCTATACAGTAGATTTTTGGCAGCACATACATGGTTGATTAAAGAAGATTTATGTTGTATTGTATATGTATCTACAAAGTTTGAGAGATAATGTTACCATAAAACAAATGTGGTTCATGTTAAGGAGCATCACAATATGTCTTAATATCTATCTATCTATCTATCTATCTATCTATCTATCTATCTATCTATCTATCTATCTATATATACACACATTTCTATCTCAATGTGATGCATTATGCTAATGTATATTGCACAATGATAATTATGTGCTTGATTAGTATATGGAAGAGGATCTTACAGCAACATCACACAGGGAAAGACCTTGTTTATACCCAAGAAACTAATTTTGAGGCACTCTATCGCGCTGGGCATCCACCTGACTCAAAACAGCCCCCCCAAAAAAATTTCACTTAGGAACCTAACCCGGGTGAAAAGGACTACAAAGGCATCATCCACCATTGCTGACTTAATGCCGCCAAGAACTACAACCTCTATATACACAGTTGCATAATTCACCACTGTGAGGATGTATCTCTTGCCAAACTTACTAGGCTTGGCAAGGAGGCAAATGATATCTACAGCCACTCGGTTGAAAGGAATCTACATAATGTGCATGGGCTGAAGGGAAGCGAGGGATACTTGCTCATGGCCACCAAAGCTCTGGCAAGTATCACACAAGTCACAAAAACTAGTGAAAACTTGTGATACTCTAAATCAATAAAAGCTTGAGTGAAGTAGTGCCCCGCTAAGAGGATCTCATGTGGAAATGGTTAGCAGAGCTTCTTGGTAGGGATGAACTACTGTCATAGTGCCTTCAAGGCTGCTCGTCTCTCCTCGGATCACCCACAACAGGTTGCCTCCCAAAAATACCATGTCCTGTTTCCACAGTCAGTGCTGTGACGTATGGCTTGGAGCCTGTCAACTGCCACCGACAAACTCTCACCTTTTCAATATCCCCACTGACTTTACATTGGGAGGTAAATATCTCTTTACAATGGTCCACCAGGCCCTAAATCCCCCCCCCCCCCAACACCTTTCCAGTCCCTGCTAATTTTATCACCAAAGACACAAAACAACCCCCCTGAAGGAATTATCTATCTGTGGATAGGAAATTAAAATAGGATAAGTGAATTATCTAGTTTCGAAGGGAACCTTCATTGAGTTTAAGTTTGTGATGTAATTACCTGCTCATCAAGTGATGGGATTAACTCCCAGATTGGCCAGTGAGGGTGATTGAGTTATTTGGTTAAGGGCAGGTAATTTATCATGTTTGTGGGTTAAACTAAAGTTGTATTGTTCTGTTTGGCTATAAACGTTCTATTGAAAATAAACGGTACGGGATACAAGTATCTGAGCTGGTTATCCAAGGGAATAAAAAAGGAACTTTTTTATAAGGTCCTGCTGGAAAGACTATTTGCCTGAGAGCTGCAGGAAGACTGGACTAGGGGAAGAAAGAGAAGCAGGTATCACAGTACTTAATTACAGTCTTCTCCCCCCATCAGTTCTGTCGTTACAAAATAATGAACAATATTTACAAATCACCTTAGAGTTCCATGACTTTATGTAAATGCACATCGCTTGCCCATTATTAAATGTCTTATACTGCATCCCCATTTAAAATATACATCATGTTCACCTCCAGGAAATAATACATATGGTAAACTTAATTTCATAATGATTAATGAAATATCAGAAAACAAACACTACATTTTTATTATTAAAACTGGCTGAATTGACACTCTCTCGGAGTGGAAAGCGGAAGCTGAACAGGTACAGATTCAATGACAACTTTATTGACAAAATTGTAATCTGGAGTTCAACCCCATTAGGGATAAAAGACAGAACCACAATCTACTATGACTCACTCAAGTGTATCCCCCCTCACCTGAATGTTATGGTTACTTCAGTTTTATTTAATATATTTTAAGTTAATTTAGTTAATATGTTTTACTGAATCCAAGCTATAGTCAAACAGAGAATAGAAAAAAAGGAAAATCTGGAGAAACGTCACAGTTAAACCAAAGAACCACAACAAACAAAAAAATGTATTACAAATACTTTCAGATTTTATTAAATACAGTTTGACATATGTTTCAATGTAAAAGTATGAAAAATGACATGTGACTGTGAAAAATAAAGATTAATGATTTAAAAAAAAAAAAATATATATATATATATATATATATATACATCATGTAAATATTCATCTAGATTTATAATAAATAATAAAAAAGAAAATAATACGTCCTCAAAGAAAACAACTTTTTTACAAACAAAACTTACATAATGAGATTAACCTAGCTTTGTTATTGTTAGATACAAAATCATACAGTAATATGAGTGAATGACAAAGTCTTTATATACAGTACCGTAAAACAAAGGGTCTTTTGGAGGCTTCTGAATGACCAGCAGGCGTGATAATACAGCTATGAACACTAGAACAAGGGCACCCGTCACTGCAACAGGCCAGGAACTGAAAACAAAGTATGAATATGTTAATATAATTTGGCTTTCACAGTAGGTTGATTGCAGGATATGAACATTAAAAAAAAATGAAATACCACAGAACATATCTGAGATTACAAGCACCTGAATTTATAGGACTTCCCTGAGCTGTACTTCTATAGTATTGCTGGTCTCAGTCCATCATACTTCCCAGACCATCAAATTCCCATGAAAATAAAACACATTTTCACTTATTCACACTTTCCCAATTTTTCAGTAGACCCATCCATACAATTAGACCATGTTTAACTTATTTTACCTATCCTGTCTTAGCTTAACCTTCCAGAGTAACCTGAACTTAATAGTAAGCTCCCACAAGCATGAACCTCTCTTTTGTTTAGAACTGCATTGTCATAGGTTTTATAGATTTATGCACACACTGAACCAATTTTCATTGGTGTCCTAAAAAAGAATAATATCAATACAGAAATACAATTCTCCTCACAATGTGTGTTTGTCCATCTGCCAATAAACTATTTGTCTCCACATGATTTGACTGTAAAATATTGGTTGCAGACCTAAAACAGTGAGTTGTACTTCGTCATTGACAGTGATGTTTGCTTCCCCTGAACTCAAGTTTTTGTCTCTTCTCATACCAACAGTTTGTATATAAATGGAGGATTCATATTCCTTTTTCTGTGGGCAATGCTACTCCCTGGTATCCTGGAACAATGAAACCAACACATCACCTATATAGTATATTTTACATATTCTATACATTTAACTCCAGACTACCTATAACTGGATTTTAACTCAATATAAATATTGGAGTAGCTGTAAATGCCCAATTATATTATATATCATATATACATATATATATATATATATATATATATTGTGAGCATAAAGGTGGAATAGTGGTTGATGGGAGATACATCAGACCTGATTTGCTAGACAGCAACCAGAGGATTTCTCAGTTAAATGCCCCAGGGAGAGATGTTACAGTTTGCAATATGCATAGCTGATGCTCTGCAAAACATGGTATGGGTCCCTGGGGCGGAGTATTTGGAGAGCAGGGGGGGGCAATGCTCCAACAGCACTAGTTGCTGTATAACAGACCACAGCTTGGATCTGGTTTTTAAGAGTTAGCTAATTGGCACTCACCTGTAGCTACTCAATTAGCAGACAGGCCTTTAAAAGAAGAGAGCAGCCTGCTCCAAGAGAGAGAGGAAAAGACAGCTAGGAGAGGCTGCGCTTATTGCAAAGACATTGCTTTTGTTTGGGAAATTGGTAAGTGGGAAAGCCACCCAATTGCAGATAGCAAGTACTGTCTAGTAAGAGCTCAAGTAAGAGCAAGGGATTTTGTTTGTTTTGTTATTATTTAAAGTACCTACTTTCAAACTGAATAAAAAAGGAAAATTGAGCTGAAGGTGTCCTGGACTTTGTATACCCTAGAAGGCTGTGGTTACTGCAAGATCGGTGACAATCCTACCTGTAAAAGAAGTGGTTTGTCACATATGGTGGAGAATGCGGGCACCCACGTAAGCCTGAGGGTAGAAGTCATTTAAAGCTCAACATGGAGGATGTTATCAAGGCTCTGATCCAATCCTCCTCTGTGCAACAGGAGACTAACAGGAGAGCTGCAGAAAACAGTGCAGCCCTGCAGCAACTGGTGCTGGCCCAGGCAGAGTGTGCTAAAGTCCTGGCCAAAACACAAATGGAGGGCACTGAGTCCTTGGTGAAACAGCTTGTTGTGACACAAGCGGAGATGTTTAAAGTAGCCCGTGAGGAGCAGCAAAAAGTCACCCAGGGACTACAACAGGTAATCCAAGCGATCTCTGGAAAACTGAATGGAGACCCTGATGGAAGATACCAGGGGCCAAAGGTGATTCGGGCGAGCCACTATCTTCAGAAAATGACCGCATCAGATGATGTTGAGGCGTACCTTCTGGCATTTGAGCGCACTGCTGAGAGGGACGGATGGCCGGCTGGTGAGTGGGCAAGCATACTGGCACCGTTCCTAAGTGGAGAGCCGCAGAAGGCATATTATGACCTAGAACCAGCCGATGCAAGTATCTACAGCAAATTGAAAGCTGAAATCTTGGCACGACTGGGTGTAACCTCTGCAGTACGTGCCCAAAGGTTCCACTCGTGGTCATATTCTTCAGACAAAGCCGCACGTTCCCAAATGTTTGACCTCATACACCTTGCACGGAAATGGTTACAACCTGAAATCCATTCAGCTAGCCACATTGTGGAAACCTTAGTAATGGACCGGTTTTTGCGTGGTTTACCAGCTTCCCTGCGTCGCTGGGTCAGCCAAAGTGACCCCCATACAGCTGACCAACTGATTGCCTTGGTGGAAAGATATGCGGCTGCAGGAGAACTGCTATGTCCTACTTCACAGGCAAACCCTCGCAATCCTAAGCCCCAAGATTCTGCAAGACCGGGTAAGACTGTTCAAGGTTTAAGGGGGGCATCCAGGTCTAATAGGCCTGGGAAAGGAACTAATTGGTGGTCAGACTGTACTGTCAAATGTTTCAAGTGCAAAGAGGATGGTCATATGGCCAAAGACTGTCCATTTAAGGATGAACCTATGGAATGCAATATGGGCAAAAGTGAGGGAACACGTTCATTTTTGCTCAGTTGTTATGGTATTGTTAACAATGACTATGATAATAACGCTCATAAATGCTGTGTAACTGTGAATGGAAAAATGTCTAAAGCATTACTTGATTCAGGTAGTATGGTTACGTTGGTAGCAGAGTCTATAATACCTTGTGTAAAACCTGATCATGGACAGAAAATAGGCATTATCTGTGTTCATGGTGATAAAAAGGAATACCCCACTGCGGAAGTAAATATTGGAACCCAGTATGGGAATTTAAAGTACCGAGTGGGTGTAGTACCTAGATTAGCCCATGAGGTAGTGATCGGTAGAGACTTTCCTCATTTTCTAAAATTATGGGCAGCTTTACAAAAGACAGACCAAAATTTATCAGAAATGAGTCAGTCTGTCGAGGATAATGTGTTCCCTTTTTCCGATATTGACTTGGGTTTTGACCACTGTGACGGAAAAATAAGGAAAAAGAAAAAATACTGCCCTAAACCAGTATTAATAGGAGATAACCCAGCTCAAACTAGTGAGGAGCCTACTAATAATGCAGACAAGGATAAGGACTTAATTGATATTGGAATTAGTCCAGGTAACTTTAAAAGCGCTCAGTGGGAAGATCCCACTTTAGTGACAGCTAGAAATGATATTAAAGTTGTAAACGGGGTTGTTAATCAGCCAGGAGGAGCACTGCCGTTCCCCTATTTTGAAGTACAAAATGACCTAATTTACCGTGTAGAAAAAAAGGATTCAGACATCATTAGGCAGCTGTTGGTTCCTCAGACTTACCAGAATATAGTGCTAAAGTTGGCTCACAGCCACATATTAGGGGGACACTTGGGAGTCGGAAAAACTAGAGAGAGAGTCCTTAGACGGTTTTACTGGCCTGGAGTGTTTGCTGCTATTACAAACTATTGCTCCTCATGTCCTGAGTGCCAGTACAGGGCTCCTTTCAAGACTTTTCGTAGTCCACTTGTACCCTTACCCATAATTGACGTGCCTTTTGAAAGGATCGCTATGGACTTAGTGGGGCCACTGGTAAAGTCCGCTAGGGGACACCAATATATATTAGTCATCTTGGACTATGCAACTCGCTATCCTGAGGCCATTCCCTTGCGTAATACCTCTGCAAAGCTAATAGCTAAGGAACTTATGTTGATGTTCAGTAGGGTGGGTATCCCTAAAGAAATACTGACAGACCAGGGGACCCCGTTCATGTCCAGAGTCACAAAAGAGTTGTGCAGGCTCTTGCAGGTTAAACATCTTAAGACCTCAGTATATCACCCACAGACTGATGGTTTAGTAGAGAGGTTCAACAAAACCCTTAAGAGTATGCTACGCAAGGTAATTGATGCAGATGGAAGAAATTGGGATTTTTTATTGCCATATCTACTGTTTTCCATTAGGGAAGTTCCACAGGCCTCCACGGGCTTCTCTCCTTTTGAATTATTATATGGAAGACATCCCAGGGGAATATTGGATATTGCTAAGGAGACCTGGGAACAGGAGACTACTCCTCACAGGAGTGTAATTGAGCATATAGCTCAAATGCAGGATAGAATGGCCACCATCATGCCTATTGTCAGGGAACACATGCTGGAAGTCCAGCAGGCTCAGAAAAACAGCTATAACCGTAATGCTAGAGTCAGAGTGTTCCAACCTGGAGACAGGGTATTGGTTCTGGTCCCTACTGTGGAGAATAAGTTCCTTGCGACTTGGCATGGACCCTATGAAATAATAGAGAAAGTGAGTGATGTCAATTATAAAGTCAGACAACCAGGAAGAAGAAAGCCTGAACAGTTGTATCATATAAATCTGTTAAAGCCATGGAAGGACAGGGAGGTCCTGGTTGCTTTAAAACCTTCAGAACCTCCTATAGTAGAGCCAGATGTGAACGTATCTAAGACTCTGTCTGTCCATCAAAAGCAAGAGGTCAGAGATTTCATCAGAAGAAATAGGGATGTTTTCTCGATAGTTCCAGGAAAGACTAAAGTGATTAAACATGACATAATAACCGAACCAGGGAAAAGAGTTAACCTCAAACCCTATAGAATTCCTGAGGCCCGGAGGGAGGTTATAAACTTAGAGGTTGAGAGCATGTTAAAACTTGGAGTCATTGAAGAATCCCAGAGTAACTGGAGTAGTCCTATTGTATTGGTGCCAAAACCTGATGGCACATGGAGGTTCTGCAATGACTACCGCAAGTTAAACGCCCTCTCAAAATTTGATGCTTACCCAATGCCAAGAGTTGATGAGTTAATAGAAAGACTGGGCAAAGCTCGTTATCTAACAACCTTGGATTTAACAAAGGGTTACTGGCAGGTCCCGCTCACTGAAAGAGCCAAAGAAAAGACAGCCTTTTCAACACCCAGTGGCCTGTTTCAGTACACTGTATTGCCATTTGGGTTACATGGGGCACCTGCCACATTCCAACGAATGATGGACAGAATTCTTAAACCTCATGTTCGTTATGCTGCAGCATACTTGGATGATGTCGTCATCCACAGTGCAGACTGGGAATCCCACCTCCCTAAAGTTCAAGCGGTACTTGATGCTATCCGCTCAGCAGGCTTAACTGCCAATCCTTCCAAGTGTACGATTGGTTTAGAGGAAGCTAAGTACTTAGGTTATTCTATTGGGAGGGGTTTGGTTAAACCACAGGAAGCCAAAGTAGAAGCCATACAAAAATGGCCACAGCCCCTTACAAAGAAACAAGTAAAGGCATTTTTGGGTTTAATTGGATATTATAGGCGGTTCATTCCAGATTTTGCTACCATTGCTGCACCCCTGACAGACCTTATTAAAGCAAAATCCCCAGTCATAGTTAAATGGTGCCCTGAGGCAGAAAAGGCTTTTAAGAGTCTGAAGGAAGCTATCTGTAGCCATCCTGTCTTAGTGACCCCAGATTTTTCCAGGGATTTTATAGTTCAGACAGATGCTTCTGATGTGGGCTTGGGGGCTGTTCTTTCACAGGAATACCAGGGTGAAGAACACCCTGTTTTCTTTTTGAGCAGAAAGTTAAACCCACATGAGAAGAACTACTCTATTGTTGAAAAAGAGTGTCTTGCTATTAAGTGGGCATTAGACTCTCTTAAATACTACCTACTAGGCAGAAGGTTTCGATTGATAACGGACCATGCTCCTCTGACGTGGATGTATCAGAACAGGGAAAGTAACTCCAGAGTAACCAGATGGTTTTTGAGTTTGCAATCTTTTAATTTCACTGTGGAACACAGGGCTGGTCTGCAACAAGGTAATGCTGATGGGCTTTCGAGGGTACACTCCCTGATTTCCATGGTCGCTCAAACCCTTGGGTATGAGCTGGGGGGGAGGATATGTGAGCATAAAGGTGGAATAGTGGTTGATGGGAGATACATCAGACCTGATTTGCTAGACAGCAACCAGAGGATTTCTCAGTTAAATGCCCCAGGGAGAGATGTTACAGTTTGCAATATGCATAGCTGATGCTCTGCAAAACATGGTATGGGTCCCTGGGGCGGAGTATTTGGAGAGCAGGGGGGGCCAATGCTCCAACAGCACTAGTTGCTGTATAACAGACCACAGCTTGGATCTGGTTTTTAAGAGTTAGCTAATTGGCACTCACCTGTAGCTACTCAATTAGCAGACAGGCCTTTAAAAGAAGAGAGCAGCCTGCTCCAAGAGAGAGAGGAAAAGACAGCTAGGAGAGGCTGCGCTTATTGCAAAGACATTGCTTTTGTTTGGGAAATTGGTAAGTGGGAAAGCCACCCAATTGCAGATAGCAAGTACTGTCTAGTAAGAGCTCAAGTAAGAGCAAGGGATTTTGTTTGTTTTGTTATTATTTAAAGTACCTACTTTCAAACTGAATAAAAAAGGAAAATTGAGCTGAAGGTGTCCTGGACTTTGTATACCCTAGAAGGCTGTGGTTACTGCAAGATCGGTGACAATCCTACCTGTAAAAGAAGTGGTTTGTCACAATATATATATATATATATATTTTTTTTTTTGTATTGTACAAACATTTTAAGTCAATTAAATAAAATCTATCTACAATAAAAAAAAAGTATCACTCTTAAAAAAGGTAATACTCTTATTTTTCATTTTTCATTTTGAAGGCGTTTGCAATTCTAAGCATACCTGGTCTTCATTAAACAAACTTTCTGTTATACGTATCATCACTGCCCAACAGCTATTTTCCAGATCTAATTAATATACTTCTAATCATATTTTTTTCTGTCTATTGGATCTGTCAAACCAACTGAAGTACTTAATATGAAGCAAATTGGCAGCAGCCAACATGAATTGAGATTACACTACATATTACTGTATAAATAGTTTTTCACTTAAAGGCAAGCATTTTAAGAAATTATTTTGTATTCAAAACATTTAATTCTTCAGATTAATATTAACTTGGTCTACAACTTGGAATTAATCTGTATGAGTCAACAACCTATGGCTCAGTACAGACCAACATTTGCATTTTCTGCCATTTCCAATGCGGAAAAATTAATTCAAATAACTGCTAGCTGTGAATTCAAATCAGTTCCAGTTTGCTTCTGTAGTTAATAAAAGACAAAAACAAGCAAGGTCCATAACATTCAGAACTATTTGTGTGGTCTATTACATAAGAGTCTAAGTTATAAAGATGTTCTTATATGCCAAATCTTTTTGATCCCTTGCTCTAAGGTTTCTCATGTAATAGATATTTAATTACAAAGGAGACCCCGTCCTGCACAATACACTGACAGACTTTTGAATAATATTTGAGGGTTTGAGGAGGTAAAAAAGCAGATGTTATTAGAATACTTCCTACTTATCTATAGCTAACTTAATGGTGCCATATTACACAATATATCAGACTAAATAGCAAAAACACACACTGTACAGGGCATATTCACTTGACCCATGCATGATCCATTTAGGCTAGGTAATAAAATAACGGAAACAACAACTGAAGTTGGGAGAAACAACGGGCCACAGCTTTATTAAAACAATTGTAAACAACAAACCATAACTTATTTAAATGACTATTTTAGTCCTTTCTTTCCGGGGGAGGAGCCCGGCCACGAACAGTGACCTCACGCTTTGAGCACTGCCCAAAGCCCCAATGCTTATCTTTAAGCACGCCCTGTGAGGTGGGGCCATCGCCCCCTTAGGCCAGTGGGCCGGGCAACTCACCTCCCGCCAAGTCATAAATTAACAATAAACAACATACAATAGCCACTTCTCCAAATTCTTTAGCCAAAATATATATATATTTCTTCTTTTTTTTTTTTCTTTTAAAGAATACTCCATTTTACATTTTTTAACAACAAATTACAGGGTGGGTGGGTGGGATTTCAGTCGGGAGACCGCGCTGTACTGGAAACTGCGCAAAACGGGCTTCCCGACACGCCCCCGACGCACCTGATTGGTTGACGGCCTCACAGGCTCCGCTGGGTCACGCGACGCTACGGGCTGACCCAGGGAGCCTGTGCAGCCTCCGCGTCATACATGACCCATGCATGATCCATTTAGGCTAGGTAATAAAATAACGGACACAACAACTGAAGTTGGGGGAAACAACGGGCCACAGCTTTATTAAAACAATTGTAAACAACAAACCATAACTTATTTAAATGACTATTTTAGTCCTTTCTTTCCGGGGAAGGAGCCCGGCCACGAACAGTGACCTCACGCTTTGAGCCCTGCCCAAAGCCCCAATGCTTATCTTTAAGCACGCCCTGTGAGGTGGGGCCACCGCCCCCTTAGGCCAGTGGGCCGGGCAACTCACCTCCCGCCACGGAGCACACGAGGGACGCCTCCCGAGGCTGCGATCCCCCCCTGCTGGACATCAAAGCCAAAGCCCGTAAAATGCTCTCCCTAAACTCCAACATCATCAATTCATATCCTATTTCTGTAAGATGAACCTTATCTTTCGCGAAAAAATCATCGGCACCGACCGGTTCGAACTCCTTATAACGGATTGCAACAAAACCCTGTTTTCTTACAAAACTCGTGATCTGCTGGTTGATCTTTTGTCTAGCCTTGTCCAGACATACTGGGTCACGCGCGTTATGCCAAGATCTTCTCTTAATCATTTCCGACCAGATAAGGAACGTGCCTGGGAACTTTTTCACCCACTTCTCAACGTCTCGTCTCATGACTTTCAGCATCCGTCTCATGGGAACCGTCCCCAAATCATTCCCGCCGGCATGGATTAGTATCACACTGGGCTGACCGTAACGCTGCGCGTATGTATCCAGCAGACCATCCAGTTGCGCCCATCGCAGACCCCGAATACCACACCACCGTACGCGCAAGTCCGTGTGCCTTTTCTTCGGTAACTGCGGCTAACCTGTGGGCCCAGTACACGTATGAATGGCCCACAATCCATAGTTGCTTCTGTTCCCCTGAAAGTAGAAAGCAACACCATTACACCACTGCACTCGGCCTTACATAGGACCGAAAACGCTCCGAATCCCATCTCCCGATGTGCTTTACTGCCGCGTCGGGCAAACCCAGCCTAGCTGCCTCTGTGGCAGCCCCAATGCGGAAAGAGTGTGTTACGAAATCCGACTGCTTAAAACCGAGCCGATGCAGTGCACTTTTTAAAACTCTTTTGAATTGATACTGTGACAGTGCCGTTCCATCGGCGTGTACCAGCAGCGAACACCGTCCCCCCGGTCGCTGCTTAAGGTACTCCTTTACACATGCATATGGGCAACACTCCGTGCCAACCTGATGCAGAACCACTTCTCTTCCTTTTCCCACCTGGTCGGTCTTTGACCTCCGCAACCAAATTACTACCGTGCCTTCCCTCAGACAGGTATCCACTAATTGCAGTCCCCCCGAGCCGTGTCTACTGTTCGCGACTAACTCCCCTATACTAAACGCTCCGAAGAACGCCAGGGAAAAAGCCGTTCGGAAAAGTAGAGATTCAAAGGGGTTTCTGCAAACCACCACCAACTCCTAAGCCAATCTCAGTAACAAGGCAAATGTTATCGGCATCCTGTTATCCGGCCTATGAAGACCATTGAACATTCCGTGCACCACCTTGCGCACTAGAAACTCCTTTGTAAGATCCCTCTGCCCAGCAAGCTTAAACATAAAAGCCAGCGCCGTGACCTGTCTCCCTACTACGGCTCTTGATTCGCCTTGCTCGGCGCACCGCAGCAGGTACCAAAGCAGGATCCCTATGCTCTTTTCTTCCGTCGTGGCACCACCGGCCAGTGCCACTAGACTATCCCATTTTGCCCACACGAGTCTATAAGCGGTCCATGTTGCTGGGGCAACAGACTGTCTCACGAGTCTCGTCACCTGACAGCTCCAAGCTCCCAAAGCTCCTCGGGAATGTGTTCCCCCAGGGCGTTCGCATGAGGAGCCAGCGCCCTGAAACGATCCTCCTGAAACCGAGAAAGGGCGTAAGCAATTCCGTTATCTACTACTGGGACATGCCTTGCCTGAAACCATATGTTCAGGCGAAGGCAACATAGCACAAGATGTCGGAGCAATCTTATCACCGGTACAGATGTTGCCGTGATGTTGTTCACGGCCTCCACCAACCCCATATTATCCGAATGGAATATGACTCGCCGGTCCCTGAAACTCGCACCCCATAAGTGAACCGCTACCACCATAGGAAACAGCTCGAGGAATGTGGGGTTCTGCGTTAGACCCGCCGCTTCCCATTCCTCTGGCCACGCCGCAGCGCACCATCTCCCTTGGAGATAAGCCACACAGCCAACCGGTCCGGACCCGTCAGTGTGGAGTTCCAGCTCTGCGTTGGTGGCGCCCTTCTTTTGAAGAAGCACCGGCCCATTAAATTCGGCGAGGAACACTGACCATACCTTCGCATCATCCCGCATAACCCTGGAGACTGTTAAGAAATGGTGCGGCTTCGCAATCCCTATAGTTGCGAGTGACATCCTCCTACAGAATATCCTCCCCATGAGGATAATTTTGCATGCGAAATTCAACTTCCCTAATATCGATTGCAACCGCCGCAAAGATACCCTCCGTGCGCCTTGTAGCGCCCTGATCTCCGCTTGCATGTCCGCCACCTTTTCCAAGGGAAGACTGCACTCCATTTTCGTGGAGTCAATCCGAATCCCCAAGAAAGTCAACTGCTCCGTAGGGCCCTCTGTTTTGTCGTGGGCCAGCGGTACCCCGAAATCTTTACAGATTTCGGTGAAAACCTCCAACATGAAACGACAAGCGTCGTTTCCGGCTGGACCAACGAAAAGGAAATCATCCAGGTAGTGGGTAATACTCCTGTACCCGGCTTCGAGGCTCACAACCCATTGTAAAAATGTGCTGAGAGCCTCAAAGTAAGCACATGATATTGAGCATCCCATGGGTAAACATAAGTCGACGAAATAACTTCTGTCTACGAAACACCCTAGCAGCCGATGGCTCGACGGGTGCACCGGGAGCAATCTGAATGCTGCCTCGATGTCCACTTTCGCCATAAGCGCCCCAGGGCCCGTCCGCCTAACCAAGTCGACCGCCCGGTCAAATGACTCATAGGACACAGTAGCCTGGTCTTTTGATATGCCATCGTTTACCGACCGACCTCTGGGATAAGAAAGGTGTTGTATCAACCTAAATTTACCCTTCTCCTTCTTGGGGACAACCCCCAGTGGAGACAGGATCAAATCCAGAATGGGCGGGACCGTAAATGGCCCTGCCATCCTACCCAATTTTACCTCGTTGATAACCTTAGCGTGAGCTATCCCTGGGAAATCCCTGGCCGACTTCAGATTTGGGACAAGGAAACCCTGAATGTCAATCCCACATGGAATACGGAATCCCTCTCGGAAGCCGTCCGCCAGAAGGCGTGCGGCTTTGGCGGTGCCTGCCAATTTACCGTAGCGTTTTAACCACAGCAGCATGACGGGGAGGCGTATGGGCGTCCTGCCCTTTTGCAGGAGGTTCGCCCCTGCCTCCATCTTTCGGTCTACCGCATCTAGACAGGGGGTGCTCCCCCCCGTAATTTGAACATGCGTGTTTAAACCTGCAGTTCGGGGCCCATCTACAGACCCCCTCGTTGTATGCGAAACAGGTCTTGGGACCTGTTCCTGGGGCGTTGGTGGGGCCCTTAGCTCCACCGGCCCCGCTACGAAAGGGCGTCGTGACTCTCATGGGTGTCATAATGTTTAACCAATATGCCACCGCTTTGTCACTCCACGCCATGCTTGGCCTTGAGGCCAAGTATTGCCGGAATTCCTCATCGTACCGCCACCAGGCTGTACCTCCATAGACTTTGTGAGCATTGCGAATTTCGTCTATGTAAACAAATAATCTTGAACTCTGTTCGGGGTGTCGCTCACATAGTACGCAAGCCCATATGGAGAATGCTTGCAGCCATGTATCAAACGTCCTAGGTAACCTGGCAAAAGATTTCCGCCGCTCGTCCCCCTCTCTGGGGCCCCTCTCGGCCATATCCATTTGGCTCGACATGGGGAGAAGGGAGAACAACTCTATAAATTCCTCCTCCAGATCTTTTCCTTAACCTCCTGGGTAAGGTGGGCCCCTAAGTTATCCAACGAGCACAAGACTATAGGTCTCATGGCTGCGTCAGTAACCCCTGCATTGGTACTGCCTACCGCTGCGACAGCATTGCCTACCGGCTCGGGCGCGCGTATGCTAGGTATCGCCTCGCTTGCGCGCGCTGGAGGCCACTATAGCTGATGGCTGGGACCACGCACCCTTCGCTAGCCCACCTATCCAAGCGCTCATCTCCTGCTCACTGACCGCAATGTTGTGCGCAGCTAGTAGAGTCTTTAATGACCCCAAAAACCCGGCCTTTGCGTACGAGGATTCTCTATCGCCTTTGTCTGCTGCGCAGCTCAAAACTGAGCACTCACCTGCTTCTGGAAGCCTTGGAGTGGACACAGCCAACGGAGACTCTGACCGTCTGGCCCTCCGCGGGCTCCTCCTCTCAGATCCTGTGCATGCACAGCTGCACCGACAAGATCTCCTGCTTCTCGATCTGGATCTCCTTCTGGATCTGTGGGTGCAAGAAGAACAGTCACTAGCTCTCCGCGACCTGCATGCCCGTGCCCATACCGCCCGCTCCTCCTCTGAGGAATGGTCCTGGTCACCTAAGCCTGCACGGCTGGAGTAAGCTAGTTCTGCCTCCGCCGCCCCCCGTAGGGGTTCCCTTGAGACTTCCTCGGGCGTTGGAACATCTGGTTGTTGGTCGGTCTTAGACCCCTTTTGCTGTGGCCTATCCGTCTCGCCCTCAGTCTCTACTCTGCTACGTCTTAGTGGCGTGGGCGTAAATAGTAGCGGACTGTACCTGCTCGTAGCCTTCTTAGCTCGAGTGGGGCGTCCTAGCCTCGCCACTGCCGCTGTTACTGGCACGTCATCGATCATGACCATGCTGTCCTGGCTATTCATTTCCCTGATCACTCCGTCTCTTCTTTCTCTCGTCGTCGTCATGTTCCTCTCACCGCCTATTGGGCGTCCCTGTAAAGTACCAGAAGCACTGTTATTGAGGGAAACCCCAGGGACCGTCTGGTTGGCACCGTGAGGGTCTGTAGGAGCCTTTTTAGGGCTCCCGGCTTTTTTCTTACCCCCTGCACCCCCTCTACGGGGTGTTAGAGGGGTGTTTCTCGACCTTTGTCGTGGCCAAGGACCTTTAGGCAAAATGACTGGTGGTGGCCGGAGTTCTAGGCCCTCACCCCCACCACCCGTGGTCCTGGCGCTCACCTGCCTGAGGGGTATCGGGTCCCGGCCGCTCTGACCCGTAACCCCCCCATCTCTTGTGTCTCTGCTACCTGATGGACGGGGGTCTGCTAGCCCTACAGTGGTGGGATGGGAAAAAACTTCCCTGGCGCCGTCAGAATTGACTAGGACACCAGCCACCGCAGGCTGATCCTGTTCAATGTGCTGAGGCCCAAGCGCAGAAAGCATGGGAGGTCCCAGCCTGTCCTGCACCCACCTGACCCCTTGGCTTAGGGCACAGGTCCTAACTTCAGCCAGTAAAGCCTCTAAGCCTTCTGGGTCCATATTAAGTCTACCAGGGTGACAAACAGGGGAGAAAACGAGCAGCAGCACCAGGCACACACAGCCACAGGGACACACACAGACACACGACACGCACAGCACAGACAAGACACACAAAACACAAAACGGAGGAAGAAACACATAAAACAAGCAAGAATAGCCTCAACAGGTATATCCCCTTATGTGCTGGTAAGCTGGGGTGAAATTCTCAGTATTTAAACCTTCCTACTTTGATTTTAGCTGCAGGACCTCAGACCTTCGTCCGTTTCAGTCGGGAGACCGCGCTGTACTGGAAACGGCGCGAAACGGGCTTCCCGACACGCCCCCGACGCACCTGATTGGTTGACGGCCTCACAGGCTCCGCTGGGTCACGCGACGCTACGGGCTGACCCAGGGAGCCTGTGCAGCCTCCGCGTCATACAGAACTGGACAGAATATTCATACACTGAACTAAACACATGGCACAAATACTGAACTGAAGCATTAAACACTGGATTTGACAGTAGTACAGAGTACTTACACACACTTTAGATACACACATACACTGTAAACTGGGCTGTGCATACATTTTATGATAATTAATGTAAATGACAGAGCACACACGGGAAAAAGCAAAAGCAGATGGACACACAATGAAGACTGGACTAATCACATACAGACTCAACATTAAGCACAAAGGTAATCGTGGGCTGAAGATAGGAAATCTATAGAAGTCAATTAGCCAAGTGTCCACCCTACTAACCGTGCAGAAGCCCACTGACTATCAGCAACTAGCTGGTATGTTAACACCATTCCAATTGGTTGAGCTATTCATTTCCATCTCCAAAAAGGTAAAGGTTTCAATAAAGTGTTTTAGTAGGGTTTATGCTTCAGTTGCATCTTTTCTGGTTATTGGGGCATATTTTTTAAGGTCTGCTGGAAGTCATCCAGGCTTTTAGAAGGCCAGGTGTAGATGTTTCCAGCAAGGGTGATCAAGGTATTATCGCTGTTGCTATGCATCTCTGGTTCAGTAACTTAGTGTTGTCATGATTAGATTATGCACACCCTGGGCATTAAAAATAAGGATGTACCATAGTCAGAAAGGGAAGAGCAGGCCACCACTGAATGTATAAGTATATGCTTAAAGGACCACTGAACTCTGTAAAACAGTTACACTGAATCAAAATGAATCTCTTGTATAACTTTTATAAACATTTGAAACAAGTGGGATTAATTAAATAATTGTGGATTACTTACAACATGACAGGGGGAGCCACTCTAGCTGCTGATTCATCAACCTAGCAGGAAACTAGAACTTTATTACACATTATCTGTGTAATAAAGTTTATTGTTACAGAGATATATAAAACACAAAAATATCTCACCCACACCCTGTTAGAGGAGGTCATTGTGTAAGGTTATGCATTTGGGAAGGAAAAATAGCCATGCAATTTATAATCTTAATGGAGCAAATCTAGGGGTATCAGATATTGAAAGGGATTTGGGAGTGCTTGTAGACAACCACCTAGGTAACAGTGCTCAATACCAAGCAGCAGCTGCAAAGGCAAGTAAAATATTAGCATGTATTAAGAAGGGTATAGAAGCAAGGGAAGCAATTATAATTCTACCACTATACAAATCCCTAGTACGCCCTCATTTGAATATGGAGTATAATTTTGGGCACCACTTAATAAAAAGGACATTTTAGAGCTGGAAAAAGTACAGAGAAGGGCAACAAAACTAATAAGGGGAATGGAGGGGCTAAGTTATGAAGGAAGACTAACCAAATTAAACTTATTTTCGCTAGAAAAAAGGCATCTACGAGGGGATATGATTACGTTATTTAAATACATCCAGGGTCAATATAAGGCTTTGTCAAGTGAACTTTTTGTAGCAAGAGATTTTCAACTGACAAGAGGACATCCTTTGAGGTTAGAGGAAAAAAGATTTCACCTTAAACAAAGAAAGGGGTTCTTTACAGTTAGGGTGGTTAAACTGTCGAATTCTCTAACAAAGGAGGTGGTGACAGCGAATTCGATAGATAACTTCAAAAAGGGGTTAGATATATTTTTCAATAAAGAGGGCATTCAAGGCTATCCTAGATAACTAGCGAAGGAATATTGATCCAGGGAGAAATTTGATTGCCAGTTTCTGGGGTCAGGAAGGAATTTAGCTTTTTTTCCCCTTATAAGACAATTGGCAAAGTTTCAATGGTTTTTTTTTCTGTTTGCCTTCCTCTGGATCAATTTACAATTAATAATAAATAGTCCACATATTAAAAAGATCAAGAGAGATCTAAAAAGGTTGAACTTGATGGACTAACTCTTTATTCATCCTCAAATACTATACTATTAATAATTAATTAACAACTAATTAATTAATAACTAATCCGCATATTGCAGATCAGAGGAGATCTTAACAGGTTGAACTTGATGGACTGAAAGTCATTTTTCAACTTCAATTACTATGTAACTATGTAACTCCCCTCCCATCGCCAGATACACAAGAGCTGGGGTTATCTGACCAGGTCACTTCAGATCCCAGACCTGTGTTTTGATGCTAGGTGAAGCCTATCACTTTATGACTATACTAGACTAGGGAGTAGAGAAACATCTGGGAATTCCACATCAGCACCACCATTATATGCTTAATGAATGACCCCACATTCCACTCCAGTGCCCCTATGATCAAACAAGCATGCCAGACGCCATATACTCATTAAAATTTCTGCAGAGTTAACTATTTGTTGTTACACTAACATACATGGCAGATAGTGTAAAAGTCCCAGATAACCGTGGTACATGTGGGGTGCAGGGGGGGGGGGGGGGTCCCATCATGGCCCCAAAATCAGTCATGACAACTTAGATAATCTATATGTATACATATAAGTAACAGGTACATATACTGTATATATTTATTATGTACAATTTACTTATTATTTGAATTAGCTTTTATTGGTGGAAGAGTTTTTTTGTGCTTTATAATAGTAATATGTATTAAACATTATTTGTTTAATAAACCGCTCATTTATTCATGAATCAGCAACTATAGTGGCTAACCCTGTCATGCTGTAAGTGGAGCCTGCAAAGCTGTGGGGATGGTTCCACCCTCAACAGTGACATTTGTCTTTGCATATTCTATAATAGCAAGCACCAGATAAGGTAGCATATCAGAGAAGGAGAATGTGACTGACAAAACATATTTCATACAGTTCACTAAAAACTTTATAAAAAATATAGAAAACATTCATTTTGATTCAATTTAAGATATAATTCTAGAGTTCAGTTGTCCATTAACGTGAAATGTTAAACATAGCTCAGTGATAAAAACTAATCAGCATTCCTGTCTGTCCACACTGCCAGTAAGGAAACAAAAAAGCTGGACATAATTGTAAATCAGATGACTCCCTCTGGGAATGACGATCATGTGGTAAGCTTATCATACCAGCAGGGCCATCATCAGAAATATCAGAGCCCAGTACACATGTAACACCCATGCTCCCCCCCCCCAACAAACATGTTCAATTACTATCAACCTCTCACCTTACCACATGTCCTCATGATCCTATTCCATCACAGCTAATCCCTCCCCTATCCACCACACTTATCCCAGCTCTCACACATCTATTCAACCTCTCCCTAAACACTGGCAAGTTTCCATCCTCCTTAAAACATGTCACAGTTACACCCATTCTCAAGAAGCCCTCATCTGACCCAGCTTCTGCCTCCAACTATCGCCCTATCTCACTACTTCCCCTTGCGTCTAAACTCCTTGAGCGGCTTGTTTACAATCGCCTCACTCAATTTATTTCATCCAACTCCCTACTTGACCCCTTCCAATCTGGCTTCTGGTCCCAACACTCTACAGAAACAGCCCTTACAAAAGTCACTAATGACTTGCTAACCGCCAAATCAAAGGGTCACTACTCTATTCTAATTCTCCTGGATCTCTCTGCTGCCTTCGATACAGTTGACCACCCTCTTCTAATCCAAACTCTCCGCTCTTTTGGCATCCAGGACACAGCTCTTTCATGGTTCACATCCTATCTTAAAGATCGTACATTTAGTGTCTCCTTCTCTGGCACCTCTTCTTCACCTTTCCCTCTGTCTGTTGGCGTTCCCCAAGGTTCTGTCCTAGGCCCCCTCCTCTTCTCCATCTACACCTCCTCCCTTGGCACCCTTATAAAATCCTTTGGATTTCAGTATCATCTCTATGCAGATGATACTCAAATCTACCTCTCTGCACCTGATCTATCCCCCTCTCTTTTAGCTCAAGTTTCCAACTGCCTCTCTAGCATATCCTCCTGGATGTCCACCCGTCAACTCAAACTCAACATGTCTAAAACTGAACTTCTAATATTTCCACCCTCTACTACAGCTTCCACACCTCAAATATCTCTCACTGTTGACAACACCATCATCGCCCCTACCTCCCAGGCCCGTTGTCTTGGGGTTCTACTGGATCCCGCCCTCTCTTTTATTCCTCACATCCAAGCAATAACAAAATCATGTCAGTTTCACCTAAAAAACATCTCCAAAATTCGTCATTATCTTACAGAAGACACAGCTAAAATTCTAATTCACTCTCTCATCATCTCTCGACTCGACTACTGCAATTCCCTCCTTGCTGGCCTCCCCATCTCTCGTCTGTCTCCCCTCCAATCCATAATGAACGCCTCTGCTAGACTCATCTTCAATATCAAACTATCAGTGTCTGCAGCTCCTCTCTGTCAATCACTCCACTGGCTTCCCATAGCTTCCCGAATCAAATTTAAAATCATGACCCTAACACATAAAGCCCTCAACAACAGTGCACCCCCTTATATCTCTGCTCTTGTTTCAAAATACTCTCCCAACCGGCCCCTTCGTTCTGCTAACGACCTTCTTCTTTCCTCCTCTCTCATCACCTCCTCTCACTCCCGTCTTCAAGACTTTTCTCGTGCTTCCCCATCCATTTGGAACTCCTTGCCCCGCTCCATTAGATTATCTTCCTGCCTCAAAACCTTTAAGAAATTATTAAAAACACACCTGTTTAAAAAATCTTATCATCTTCAGCCTTAACATGTACAACTGAACACTCCGCAGCTTAATAACACTCACACCCACAATCTACAGTACAACACACAGACCCCTCCACTTTACTGAACCAATTGCTTTCAATTGTATTTGTCACCCTCTTGTTTCACACCTAAACCCTTAGGTCCTCATTCTATTAGCGGCCGCAGCCGTTGCTGGGCCGCAAGGACCGGCCGCAAGCTATTCGGCTATTCTATTCCCTTACGGCCGGAGGCTCCGGCAGGCTTGCGGCCGGTGCCTTGCTATCTCTTGCGGCCGCTCGCACCAGAGGAAAGCCTTTGATCTAAAACGGCAGCAAGACTAAAGGCTAAAAGCGAGCCGCTGCTTACTTGCAGGAAAGAGGTCCCGCTAGCACTAATTAAGCACATAAAATAGCTCAAATAAAGCCATCCTGCACTTTGAGAAGACTATAAAGGGATTTTAGGTGTTAGAAAAAATAGCACATAATTATCCTATACTCAAATCCGTAAAATATTTTATTTTTAATATCCGTAAAATATCCATGTAAAAAGTCCAGAGTGCTTGGAGCACTTCAGACCCGCCCACGCCGCAGCCGGAAAATAAACAGTTAATTTGAACTCGGGTTTGGGCTGATGTGCAAGCTTGAGAGTGGGTTTCTTTTAATCCTCATGTCCCCCAATATGATCCCTAGCATTTACAGAGCTGTACAGTGCAGGCTTGAATTTATTTTTGCGTTTTTATATTTCTCAGCTTGCGGCCGGTTCCAAGATATGCGGCCGGCCGTAAGATGAGATCCTTGCGGGGCCGTATAATAGAATCGCGAGTTAACAGAACCCCCGCAAGGAATCGCAGCCTTACGGCCGATTTACGGCCAATAATAGAATGAGGCCCTTAGATTGTAAGTTTGCGAGTTTTCAATCTTGTGTCAGGCCTTGGAAACAAGCTCTATGTACATTTGATTTTATGCTCAAAAACAGGGCCCTCCATTCTTTACAAGGTGTTTAATTTGTTTTCTGCTATGTACTCAACCCCTGTACAGCGCTACGGAATATGTTGGCGCGATATAAATAAAGATAATAATAATAATAATAATAATTCATCCTAGTGACATAGTCACGCTGCCACTCACAGCATCATACAGTGATACAGTCAAGCCAAAACACATTAAATAGTACACAGTGAGACAAAAACACTGCAAGTAACATAAACTGACACATAAATGCATGCTGACTCTGAGACACACTTGTCATGGCAGTCAACTGTATGTAAGTATGACATTCCTTATAGAACCTAAAACTACACATACCACATTAACAACATATAATGCTTATTGCTAAAGAAGAAAACTAAATCCAAGAATTAAAGGGCCATGTCACTGTGAAGATCTTATAAAAGCATTTTGAAATACTTTTTGAAATATGTGCATTTTTCACTGAGAAATAAAATCAAATAAATGCTGTGTTTACATGTGTCACTGACTGCCCACTGCCAGATCCAAGTCTCCTACATTACAGCAATCAGGTTGCAGAGGTGCCCTCCATTTAAATCAATGGTAAGTTTTTGTCAGACTGCTTATTTGAAGGGGACAGAACTTATTTATTCTTCTCAAGGAATTATGCGCAATGCAGACCAATGCCGGGGGGGTTAGTACTCCGCGATGGTGCTCGGTCCTTGCCGTGACCCTAGAAAACAAAAATGTAACCCTTACCACATCTATCTGTGCAGGCATGGAATGCTGGACTCATGTAAACATGTAACCTGTGTCCAGGTGATGCTGTGCAATCCATCCTAGTCTTGTCCCGCTGCAGGCTACACTCAGCAATCTGTTATTACTCATGCAACAGCCACAAGGCAGGATAGACAGGATGTAAACACAGATTTCAAACTTAAGATTTTGTATCTGTTATTAGTGTTATAAAAAAGATAATTTTAACATACAATCCATGAGGAGCACTTACAGTCAGGTCAATGGCCCTTTAAAATCTAATTTGCTGGAAGAACAAACATATTATCAAGTAGATATAGTAGAAAGTCCAAATTAAGACAAAGTGATACCTTCATATAATAATTACATCAAATCATTTCATATTTCTAAAAAAACAATGTCTACTTTAAACAGTCCAACCAAAAATAAAATGATTCATAGGAAAGTGAATTCATACAGGAAAGTCCCACAATGTTTAATTATGATATATTATTGAACATACCAACACATTGTCTTTTTCCACCTTTTACAAGAATCTGTGGTAACCCGGATCATGTACTTTGGCAGCTTGAAGGTAAAACTGACATGTAACCAATCCCAATATTCAAATGTAACCTTGCGCTACAAGCTTTGGTTAAAGGAACATGGAAGTTTTCTGGATTTCACTAGGAATATAATATATCTATTTATTTTATACACTGTATTATATTAAGAAGTGCATTTAAGATATGTTTTTTTTCTACCTAAGATCATTCAATTTGTTTCAGTTTGGGTCTGTCCTCTTGATAAAAAAAAAATACATAAGAGATACATACGTTTATTATATTCCTAGTGAAATCCAGAAACCTTCCATGTTTCTTTAAGCTAGTGTATGGAAATTGATCAGAAGTCCTCAGAGCCCTCTTTTTATGGAGCCCCACACTACGGAGTCTCATATACCCTAGAGACTAAAGCCTTGTATACCAGACAACATTTATATTGTGTAACTGGTGAAGTTAAACTCAACCTCTACCTACGAGAGAGAGATAAAACTGTTTCACACTGTTCCTGTAAACTTTTTACAATTGAACTTCTTACCAAAATAAGTATTTTCACTGGAAAGTAAAAAAAATACCTAATTGATTATACACTGGCTAATGTAAAAAAAATGCATGCATATTGTTTTATGTAACAGTCCTTTTAAATAAATACTTTCTTTGTTAGGCAAAATTTGGAATAAGCTATTGATTTCCTATTGTGATTCAACTTGATTGCTTTTTATTATTATTGTTAAATCATTTTAACAATGCACATTATTGCACAGTTTATATAAAGGCTGTATGTTAAAGCAACTTCACATGAAATAAATAAAACAGCCTGGATAGTTCTTCAGAACTCAGGGATTTAGTTGTAGTGGAACCAATGGCCTAAACCTAAATGAGGGATCTTAGTGTCAACACACACATGATCTAAAAACACACCCATTCTTCTAATGCATTCTTCAAAAGCTACAAATATCACGTGGATGTAATGTCACGTGGTACAAAGAAAGAAAGTCTTACCAGAATGGTATGGCTGGTGAAGTATTTATAACTATGTGTTACCCAGCAAAGGTTTGAAGAAAATAAACAATGGTTATGGTATAATAAATTTGAAGTTAAATTTAGTTAATTCAAAATCCTAAGCGGAAAAAAGTAGATACTTATACAAAAATTCCAGCATGCAGTTTATTATGAAAATCAATAGCAGCATAGACTATATTGGAAGTGATTCTATTTTAAAGGACTATTGTGGTAAAAACTTTTAAATAGTCTCTTGTGAAGAAATGCCCTTCAAAACAGGCAACATATTTTTAGAAGGTCAGACTTTAATTTATTACTTTTATATACAATTATTTTGCCATGGAATCTGCCACTTCAATTTCCAGTGATCTGAGGTCAGATGATGAGACTTTGAATATACATATTTGCAAAATAGGAATGTGGTATCTACAATTGCCATTTTTTTCATTAGATCTTTTGAAAAGTTCATTGGTTTACAATACCTGGCCATGTTCATCCTGTAGTTTTAGGAGAAATATAGAAGCCCAGTGTTTTTATTTATATATATATATATATATATATATATATATATATATATATATATATATATATATATATAAAGAGAGAGAGAGAGAGACAGAGAGAGAGAGTGTGATTGCTTTGTGCACACACCAAAATTGTGTATCTCGAAAAATGCAGCTTACATATCATACAGGAGGGTGGTATCACTTCCTAATAGTTTTAAAATTAATAATTTACGTGTCCGTCTTTCGGCATATGAAATGTTGAGTGGTATAGATAAGGCCTCTGGACATCTTAATATATTTTACAAGCATTTTTCTCCTGTAAACATTTTTATGGCTTGTGGTGTGAAGAATAAAACATATTTATGCATATAAGGTGTTATTGTTCATGAAGGGAGGGTACATTTTTTTAAAATACAATGTAAAGCATCAGAATTAAGTATCTCCATAGAATAACTGACAGCTCAAAATAAAACATTAAATCTATATATTTACTCAATGCTACTATTGCCTTTTTCGTTAGCAGTAATTTTTTAAAAGTTAACATATGTTCCAAATATGTTGCCGAAAAACTGTACTGTGAAACAATGGTAAAACTGCATCAAGAGATTTAGCAAACATTAGGGTACGTTTAATAATGTTTATTTGTGGATTTTTTCATGCAAAAAATGTTTTCATAAATGACTGATTCTTCTCTATCAGATGCATTCATAATCCATGAAAGTTAAATATGACTTTAACTAGAAAAAATGCTGTTAAATTAACTGTCTCCTCAAAAAACTGGCCAGTTGTACAAATTGGATGCACTAAACTGTCCACTTAAAATGTAACTCTCAATGTACCTGTACACAAAATGGGATTGTGGTTAGTGCCATGCAATGAATGTCTCTCAGCATATTAAACAACAGTTTGCAATTTATAACCAATTAGTTGCATGCAATATGCAGCAGGACACACTTACCTAATGGCAGTAGATAGGAAGTTGAATATGTAAGTGACAGGGATTGCTGTGAGTGATAGAATAAAAACCCTAGTAGCAGCTGGAGCACTCATTATGATAGAAGATCAGATCCCTAGCATCTCCAGTTTTGGGTTCATAACACAGAAGGACAGATGATAATGGGAGCTTCATCCACTCATGCAACAGCTGCTGGGAGTGTGCATGGTAAGGTGTCTCTTGCAAACCCTATGCAGCCCTGGTTTCCCTGCTGCTCTGCACACAAGGTTACAATGTGCACTGGATTGCTGCAGGCACCAGAGCCTCCCCTTGTTCTTGTAGTGACACAGCTGACATCTGTTTCCAGAACTGAGCTGCCTTGGATTCCTACACAGAGTGCCTGGCTCTGCCCACTGCCAATACAACAGATCCACTGGGTCCTGACCTTACTAGATCGAAGAAGCTAGGAGCCAATCAACATCTGATCAGAAAGGATTCCCTGCACTGTTGGTATTTGTACTTAGAAAATAGTTTCCAAGAATTACAAATATGGAACTTGCTGTGTTTTTTTTACTGTATGTTGTCATTATTTTTTCAAGCAGAGAGGTGTGGGAATGTAAGAAACTGGCAGAGCAACACATTGTTATGAAGTCAGTACCTCCTGTATGTCTAGCAGGAGACAAGAACAATAAACAGAAGGGAAATGAAGAGGAGTTGTAGAGTGTTTGAACCCTCCATACACTGCTGTGTAATAATGAGGTTGTACCAACTGAGCCATTGAAACCTGTTTTGCTGGGTGGAGTGAAATTTTTGTTGGATGAGAGCCTAAAATAGGTAAAGGTATAGGGCTCTATGCTAATACCCGCAATAGCAGTTACGAGTGTTGTAGTAGCAAAGAAACTCCTACCTAGCTATGCTATTCCCCATCCCTAAAACATTGTGAGAGAACTGCAATGAGTGAATGCGGGACGACAAAGCTGAAAATCAAAGCACAAGTCTCTCATGCGGTCAAAACATGTCAGGAAAGCAATTTGCCTAGGAAAAAATGCTCAAAGTATTTTTACAAATGTATAGTAATTATTAGATTTACTTTTAAATGTGTTTTAGGCAAACTTGGGTGAATTTCTGCTTTTACTCATTGTATTTCACCCCTGAATAATTGTATAAGCGATACATGTTTGCTTATTAAACAAAATTATTACACCGAGTAGTGTGTTTGGCAATAAGCCTAGCAAGCCTTGGCAGAGCTCTTTCTATTGAAGGTTAGTGTTCTGAACATTAGTTTTTTCAATGGCCTCCTCCTGTAACCTAAACTGTTAACTGAATCAAAGTTTGGAAGCATCATTTTCACATTACTGATTTCTATGCAAAAAAAACTTTTTCTATTACTAAAACATTTACTTAAATACACAACAGAATGTTTGGAACTTCAGTTTTCCTTTCATATTTGATATATTCCTTAGATTACTGAAAGTATCTAAATTAATTCTTAAAATATACTACAATTCCTCACTATGGGCCTCATTCAGTCGTGATTTGGCCAATTGAATAGTGCTCTATATAAGCACAGAGCAGATTTTTTTACAGATTTTTTTAGTGAAGACCTTGCTTTTGGATCTTTAGTTGACTAACTAAAAACTTCTGTAAAAAAATATGCCCTTCTCTTGCCAAATCACAATTAAATGCGATTTGGGCAGGACTCCGCCATAATGCCATTGTCTTACCTGCACAAATGAAAAATATTTGCAAGTCTGTCTTCTCACTATCCATTAAAAAAAGTGTTTGCCAAAAATGGTGTTTGTCAAAAAGGCAGTTATGGATTCCACATCCTTAAGTCAAGGACAACGAAGATACACAGTAGTGACCAAAAATAGCTACTAAGATGCAACATTCCTTTCCAAGTCAGTTGTCAGCTACAGTGACCTGGCACATTTATTAAGCAGTCAGACACTTTAGAAAGTGCCCCTATGGAACCCATGATTCCCAGTTTGGGGGTAAATACACTACCGTCTCCTTTAGAGACTATAAAATCAACTTCTCTTTACTCTGTGAAGCTGTCAGGTGGATTATTACACCAGATTAGAAAGACCGGCATTTCCAAATACAACATACTGTGCAGTTAGAGGGCAGTCACACTCTGAGATAGAGAATGGCATGTTGTAGCTCCTGGTCAAATGTCATTTATTCTCAGGACAGGTTAGCTTTTTGTTATGGTCATCAGATAGAAGAAATAAGAAGGTTAATTTATTATATTCAGGGGATGAAGCTCAAGCATTAAATAAATTATTGTATTGCTAAATATTAATATGTGTTACATACTAAAAATAAATTACATGTTAATATGTTCTAATAATTAAGATATATTTTAGGAAAAAAATATTAACAACATATTTAAAGCGTGTTGTCATTCTCATTTGGCTTTAAATTGTGGTTTAGTCAATTTATAGGCCAACCAAATATAAAATGTAACATAAGTGCATATCAAAGGATTATATGCTGTTATCAACTAGATACAATCTGGCAACAAATCCTGAGAAAAAATATATTTTCTTTTTTGAGAACTGGAACAACCTTGGACCAGACATGGTGATATTTATCTAGTATTAGAATTATGCTATTTATAGGTAAGGTAGTTTAAGGGCATGTTTTCATTTAGAATAGTCATGGCTATTTTGTTAATCATAGGATTATGTATAAAAAAATCACACTGCAAAAAATTAGGGCAGAGGTCACAAATAAGAGTTACAGGAGGACTTTGGTGGGTAATTGAATGCATCATTATGTATCTGTGAATAAATCTGAGTAAATCCACTGTTGATGTTATTTGTGCTAAATTAGCAAAGTGACAAATCCCACAAATTATTATTGCATATCGCCTAACTGTGGACCTCTCAACTATCGCTATTTTTTACTGAGCGCATAGGCGGAGCTACTGCCGGGGGGGCCCTTGCAGACCTCCCGCGGGTCCCCTTTGGCCCCTGGGCCTCTTTATGGCCCTTGTGTATCCTCTGTGGCTCCCGTGGTTCCCATGTGGCCACCGTGGATACTCTGTGGCCCCCACAGGTCCCCAGTGCCCCCAAGGGTCCCCTTGGGTCTTTGTGGCCCCAATGGACCCCACAAACCTCCCATGGGGCCCTGTGGCCCCTTAGGGCCCACTGTGGACCCTCTCAGGCTCCAGGGGCCCCCTGAGCCCCCTGCCAGCCTAGTGACCCCCACAGTCCCTTTTGGCCGCTGTGGAAGTCCTGTGGGTCCCCTGCAGCCCCTTATGGCCCACTGTGGCTCCCATGGCCCCTTATGGCACCCGTGGACCTCTTGTGCATCCCTGTAGCCCCTCAAGGCTCACTGTAGCCCCCAACAGGCCCTGTGGCCCCCATGGCCCCTTATGGCACCCGTGGACCTCTCGTGCATCCCTGCAGCCCCTTAAGGCTCACTGTAGCCCCCAACAGGCTCTGTGGCCCCCATGGCCCCTTATGGCACCCGTGGACCTCTCGTGCATCCCTGCAGCCCCTTAAGGCTCACTGTAGCCCCCAACAGGCCCTGTGGCCCCCATGGCAATTTATAGCCCCCGCGGACCTCCCATGGGTCCTTCACCCCCTTATGGCTCACTGTGTCCCCTTCAGGTTCTATGGCCCCCATGGCCCCTTATGACCCCTGCGGACCTCCCGTGGGTCGCCTGCAGCCCCTGATGGCCCACTGTGGCCGGCCACTGTGCCCCCCACAGGCCCTGTGGCCCCCACGGCCCCTGATGGCCCTCGTGGACCACTTGTGACCCCTCACGGACCTCTGCGGCCTCCCTCAGCCCCTTGTGGCCCCCTTGGTCCTTGCTGGCCCCTGTGGCCCTCCTCGGCCCTCTGACCTGCAGTGGATCCTTCTCACTCCAGGAAGTGGTGTGCAGCACCGGGCAGGTAAGAAAGTATTTAAAGTACTATAATATATATAGATGTATATGTAAATGCGTACGTATATATATATACATATATATATATATATATATATATATATATTATATGTATATGTACATTTATATATACAGTAAACTCCCTGTTATCCGGCACCTACGGGGACTCCCTATTGCATGATACGTGTAGTTTCTGGTTAATCGGGAGTCCCCGAATTGAAAGGTACGCACGACCCTTAAACACCCCAAAACCCCTCAAAATGCCTTTAAAAATGTATTAGCACCTAAACTCGGCCATTTAGGCCCAGAAAAAAATGGGGAATTGATGCTGGTGCCAATTGCTTGAGAGTGCCGGTGGGTTAGGTGCTGGATAATCGGGAGTTTACTGTATATATATATATATATATATATATATATATATATATACCGCACTGGTCCGAATATAAGCCGCACCTTTTTTCCCATTTTTGAGTTTGCGAGTTACGGGTGCGGCTTATATTCGCGACCATAAAGAAAAAATGACTGCCGATTTGCAAGCTTGCCATTACGTGTGCGGCTTATATTCGCAAACGAAAAATTGCTGCCGATTTGAATGCTTGAGACTGCATTGTAGCAATTGAATAGCGATTTGCGAACGTAAAATTACTGTCGGTTTGTGCGATTGCGAGTTAAGGGTGCCGATTTGCGTGCTTGAGACTGCGTTATTGTAGCAATGGAATAGCGATTTACGGTTTTAGTGATTCTAACATCCTGTAAGGCCTGTAACCTGTAAAAGAAATTACAGTACTAATTAGAAAGCCTGTTTCTTGCAATGGCTGAGAGTCTTTTTCTCTCCAATTTTAAGGGTGCGGCTTATATTTGAGTACTATCTTTTTTCTATTTTTTCCCCTTGAATTTTACAGGTGCGGCTTATATGGGGGTGCGGCTTAAATTCGGACCAATACGGTATATATATATATATATATACATATATATAGACACAGCCCCACATATTTATATATTTATTTTTTTCTATATATTTGATATATGTACTGAGTTGAGGTTGGAGGGGGTTGTTTTTTGGTTATTCTTAAGAGCATGAAAAACTTTCTATATGTTGTGTTATTAATTTTTTTCTAAAGTTAAACAATCATGTCTAATCCCATTACACAAGTCCAAGTCACAAAGGAATTTAAGGATTATTTTCAAACAAACACTAACCCCTGCACTAGCATAGGTTGGCTTTGGGTTGCTCACAAGGCTTTTATTAGGAGCACATGTATACTTTTAGCCTCCTCTTATAAGAAAAACCTGAGAGAGCGCGAAAATTCATTGTCGAAAGAACTCCTTAAACTCGAGAAACAAAACCAGCAACATCAATCAGGTTTAATTCGCCAGCGGATTGACACTATTAGATTAGAACTAGATAGTATTCTTTCTGTCCAAACAGAGAAAGTCTTAAGGAAAACCCTAAACAATTATTTGCCCAAGCAAACAAGCCAGGCCCCCTTTTAGCTATTAAGTTTAACTCCAAATATCAGCAGTCTAAAGTGCTCTGTTAGAATGAATCAGGCGCAGATCCAGGATACCTTCCTTAAATTTTACCAGGATATTTATACCTCACATGCACAAATAGATGATGACTACCTTGCTAACTTTTTAGATAAACAGAACCTCCCCGCTTTGGAAATTCTGATCTGGAGTTGCTTAGTTCTGACACTAGAAGTCAAAGACACGATTAAAGCTCTCAAATTAGGCAAATCTCCTGGGCCAGGTGGCTTCTCTAATTTTGATTATAAAAAAATTGTAGATGTCTTGACTCCCCATTTTAAGGCAGGGAGAGACCCACTATAGGTTAAAAACTATCACCCAATCTCCTTGCTAAAGGCGATATTAAATTACTAGCTAAAATGTCGGCAAATAGGATTTCCAGATTCTTGCTTAAGCTTATCCATAAGGATCAGGCAGGCTTTATTCCACACAGGCAGGCTGGGAATAACATTAGGATTGTGTTGAATGTACTTCATCTAGCCCATCACTCAAAAACTCCACTCTGCACCCTAGTGGTTGATATTGAGAAAGCCTTTGATTCTCTGGAATTGTCATACCTCTATGCTGTTTTAAAGAAATTTGGCTTCAAAGGCAACTTCTTAAATCGCCTCAAAACTTATTGCAATTTCCCTAAGGCAAATCTAAAATTACTAGGCCCAAAGAAAACACTTTTAAACATCCAAAGAGGCACTAGGCAAGGATGCCCATTATCCCTCCTCCTTTTTACCCTTGCAATGGAACCATTGGCACAGACTATTAGGATATCCCCTGAGATTCACGGTTTGACATTGGGTAATCAGAATTACAAGTGTTGTATCTTTGCGGACAGTCTTTTATGTACTTTAACACGCCCCTCCACCTCTATCATGGCTCTTATGGAAGTCTTAAACAGGTTTAAATCAATTTCAGGTTTACGAGTCAATGAGGATAAAACAGAAGCTTTAGGGTCCCACCTACCAAATTCTGAACGGGAATTCTTAAATAATTATTTCAACTTTTCTTGGCCCAAAACTTACTTCAAATATTTAGGAATAAAAATTACCCCAAAAATCTCAGATCTTTTTAGAGTTAATTATCTGGATCTTTTTAAAGAACCATCAGCTGACCTAGAGAAATGGAACTTGTTCCAGATCTCATGGTCTGGCTGAATACACACGGTCAAAATGAACATTCTCCGTAGAATCTTATACTATTTTAGATCCTTACCTATCAAAGTTCCCATTAAAGATCTAGATAACTTTCAAAAGCAAATTATGAGATGTATTTGGCGTAATAAACCCCCTAGAATGACTAATTCTACAATGTTAGACATAAAGACAAATGTGGTCTTTCGTGCCTGTACCTCAAGCTTTATTGCAGAGCGGCACAAATTTTTCTTTTCTACCCCAAGCGCACACCTTAAAACATCAACCTATTTGGGTCCTAATTGAGAATCATCAGTTACAACTCCTAGGGTGGAATACGATAATATGGTTTCCTAAATCTCAACGCCTCCCAAATAACTACCTCAATCCCTTGATTAGATTGTCCTTAGCATGCTGGTCCTGGGCAAACTCCAAACGTCAATTGACTCCTGACCTCTCCCCCTTCTCTCCTTTACTACCTCGCCCCCCTTTTCAAAGGACCTTTCCACAGACTCAAAGGCTTGGTGGATTACTCTTGACAGAATAGATGCATGGATAATTGACTTAAGGGATATTGTACTTAAGGGATAACTTTGAACTCCCCCTGAAGGAACATTTCATTTTCTGCAAGTTTAAACACTTTATAATGACCCTGAAGAGGGCATTTGGTTCCCCCAAAGTTATTTGGATGACTCGCATCTGCAAAGATGCCCCACTCACAAAGGGTTTTCTAGGTCAAATACATGAAAATTTCAATAGCCCCCTCAAGAATCATAAACCTAAGCCCTTGATTAGATGAGAAAAAGACCTGGGTCAGATCTGGGATATGGAAAAATGGGGATGAACTAGCTGGAGACTAGCTAAGGGTTCTTGTAATTATAGCTTACTAGAAACTTCATTAAAGGTTTTCCATAGAACCTATATTACCCCAGAGAGACTTCACAAGGTGAACCCTCAGGAAATCGCTGCCTGTTTTAGGGGATGTCTAGATATAGGGACCTTTATACACACTTAGTCGACCTGCCCAAAAGCTCAAACTATATGGTCTGAAATAACTCCATTGGCCTCAAACCTTTTTCATACCCAGATAATATCTTCCATTGAAGTTTGTCTATTAGGACAACATTCACCTCTTCTAACTAAACCTCAGGATAAATTACTCCAATATATTCTACTAGCTGTTAAAAATCATGTTGCCAATCTGTGCTTAAAAGAAATATTCAATAAAAGAAACTTTATAATGATTAATGAAAAACTTATACTCATAATTTCTGACACTTATTCTAATTTCCTGACCATTTGGGAACCATGGATTTCTTTGACCCATAGTATAGATCCAGGATAAAGAAACATTAGGCTGACTTGTGTGGGTCCGAGACGAGCTGGTCGGCAGACTGGAGATCGGACTGAAACGTGAGTTGACGCTCTTTACTATTATTGAATCGGCTTTAGGATGTTGGGGGGGGGGGGAAATGGAACAGAAAATTAATATATTCAAGGTTAAATCGCCTTTCCATCCCTCCCTCCCCCTCACCAAACTACCCTTGCTTTTTTTTTTTTTGTATTGTCTACACCAGCATCTTATATGCCATGGCTTGAAGTGGTTGTTCTTTTTTTCTCTGTTTTAACTTGTATTTACTTGTGAGTCAAAAAAAATTATTGAAAAATCAAAAAATGTTTATTACGTTCTCAAGTACTACATAAATGTAGAATCAATGACCATGTAAGCCATAGGTCACAGAAATTTACAGCACACTAATGTGTAATGGGGAGATTTTATGTACAGTTATATAGAAAGATAAAAGGGGCACACCTATGCATTTTATTCAACAAGGACTTCTTTAGTGATGTTATCCCTAAAGAAGCTTTTGAGCACATCATAATTTTTTTGTGTGTCTTACTACGTTTGTATGCCTTTTTTATTAGTATAGTGCCATCAATGCACATAGCTGTTTATAATAACAAGTTATAAAGCAATCACATGACATAAAACTGCATTTAACATAAAAACCATTAATGGGTTTCATAATCCATACCACAAAGATTCTACTTATATTGGGGAGTAGAAGCATACAGATACTTTTATTACTTAAATCCAAGGCTCCCTTCCTACAATTCCCCCCTAGATCCCCACAAACTACTAGCCCTTTGTTTATTTTTTAACCCTTTCACTTTTTCCCCAGATACCCCCCACCAGTGTAACCCCCTTTCTTCCTTCTCTACGGTCTCTTCCCCATCACTGCTTCCTCTTATTTATAATTTTATTAGAACAAACATCTATTCCCCTCCAAGATATCTTTCTCCCAGACTCCACCCCCACCTTCCCCCTAACTACTGGCCCTCTTTATGCTTTTTACCCCTTCCGAAAGCATCTCCATTCCCCCAGATTTGCCCTATACCAGTCACTGGTCCATCTTAATTTTTAACCCTGTGGGCCCTTCTCCTATGTACTCTTCCCAAAAACCCCTCTCAAGTCACCATTGCCCCCCTAGACACAACTGATGAAAAAAAAGGCGATAATAGAGCCTGATTTGGGAGGAAATATTAGGAACACAATTTTTGCCATGCTAAGTTAAAGACAATGGAGGGCCATCCAGGTTCCAATTGCATTAGGACACTATGCCACCTTCTCTTAAACTGCAGGTGTAAGGTCAGGAGTAGAAAATGTAGAACTGTGTGTCGTCAGCATAGATATGTTATTTAAAATGAGATTAGTTAATGAAGTGACAAGGTATACAGAGAAAAGAGAAGGGGATCTCAAGACAGATCCCTGAGGTAAACCAACAGAAAGATTAGAAGGGGAGGAAGAAGGAATGTTTAGAGAAGAATACACTGAAAGTTCAATTATTGAAATAGGAGGAGAGCCGAGCCAGAGCTTTGGCCAGAATGCAATACTGTGAAGATTATGTAGATTGAGAAAATATAGTAAGCAGTGTCAAAAGGCAGCAGCACGGTCAAGAAGTATAAAAATGGAATTCTGAATTTGTTCTCTGCCATTAATAAAGTCATACCTTTAACAACATAGCTGTTTCTGTAGAGTGAGAGGAGCAATGGCCAGACTGTCGAGGGTCGAGAAGAGAATTAGAACTAATGGGTCCTATTTACTCTCACACCCTCCCATCTACTTAGTGTTATTCAGCCTATCTTTGAAGGTTAAAGCATTTTGATTTATAGTATGCAACTTTTTTATGTGGAGAGAGTCTTCATTGAAGAAAGAAATACTCATCTTCCACTGTGATACTTGGGGCCTCATTCAATAGGAAGCCAGCAAATTGTGTTGTACAGGCCGTCTGTGGGCTGGAAATTTGCTACAATTACAGAGCAATTCAATTGAACAAGCCCGCAACTTATGGGCCGAAAGCCGAAACCATAAACCATGCAATCAAATGTAGCATTTTAGAGCGTCATCATGATCAATTAAACAAGGCCGTAACTACTGATTTAGAAACAGCCAATGGAAAATGAGACCGTCATCATTACGTTAGTAAAACATGGAGGTTACATGTCAATCCGTTAGCGTTTACGGGTCCGATATGCGATCAGACTTGCAATCTTGCAATGTACAAAATAATTATAATTAATGAAGGAAATGTTCTAGTAAATGTGGGTGGCCTGATATGTATTAACTCATTGATTCCTGAGATTGATATAACACCAAAATGACACACAATTTTTTTTTTATGACCTTGAAATTGCACAATTAATTCTAATGCCTTTCATCGCTTTCCCTGTCTTTTAAAATGCAGCATTGATTTTTTATTTGCATTTACAGTGCTACGAACAAGTGTTTAACCCCCTTGTGAGTCTTATCTGGTACCCGAAGGATTTTCTATTACATTTCACATTTACAGGTTTGAAAATATTTGAGGGCTTGAGGAATTGTAGCGATTGAATAGTGATTTGCTCTTGTAAATCATGCGGGCTTGAAAGATCAAAGGCTTAGATGGGTTGCAAGTTACGATCTTGACAACCGCAAGGATTTTCAGCCTATAACCCGTAGATCGTTTACGGCTTGCTAAAAGACAAAAATGTAATAGCAAATTACAGGCTACATTACGGGCTCCCGTAAACAACAATTGCTCAATTGAATAGATGCCTTGGATTGTGGGACTGTTATAACCCTAAAAAAGTGTCTAGTCACTTTGCACAGCTTTTTTCTTGATGTTCATGGTTTTTATTTATGACCTTGCTGAGGTTTGTTTTTATCTCCAACATGACTAAGATGTTGCACATAAAGGCTTGCTATTCAACTTAACAATAAACATTTACAGATACTGTTTCTAACTATGAAAATAAATTGGATATATCTTTGTTACAAGCTGTACAGATTCCCAATTTGGACAGAGCTACTTGTAGAACCAAGAAGTTATTTGTGGAAACTTGCATCCAGCTGGAAAAGAACAAGCAGTGCTAAAAAAAGAGCTATACAGGGAGTGCAGAATTATTAGGCAAGTTGTATTTTTGAGGATTAATTTTATTATTGAACAACAACCATGTTCTCAATGAACCCAAAAAACTCATTAATATCAAAGCTGAATATTTTTGGAAGTAGTTTTTAGTTTGTTTTTAGTTTTAGCTATTTTAGGGGGATATCTGTGTGTGCAGGTGACTATTACTGTGCATAATTATTAGGCAACTTAACAAAAAACAAATATATACCCATTTCAATTATTTATTTTTACCAGTGAAACCAATATAACATCTCAACATTCACAAATATACATTTCTGACATTCAAAAACAAAACAAAAACAAATCAGTGACCAATATAGCCACCTTTCTTTGCAAGGACACTCAAAAGCCTGCCATCCATGGATTCTGTCAGTGTTTTGATCTGTTCACCATCAACATTGCGTGCAGCAGCAACCACAGCCTCCCAGACACTGTTCAGAGAGGTGTACTGTTTTCCCTCCTTGTAAATCTCACATTTGATGATGGACCACAGGTTCTCAATGGGGTTCAGATCAGGTGAACAAGGAGGCCATGTCATTAGATTTTCTTCTTTTATACCCTTTCTTGCCAGCCACGCTGTGGAGTACTTGGACGCGTGTGATGGAGCATTGTCCTGCATGAAAATCATGTTTTTCTTGAAGGATGCAGACTTCTTCCTGTACCACTGCTTGAAGAAGGTGTCTTCCAGGAACTGGCAGTAGGACTGGGAGTTGAGCTTGACTCCATCCTCAACCCGAAAAGGCCCCACAAGCTCATCTTTGATTATACCAGCTCAAACCAGTACTCCACCTCCACCTTGCTGGTGTCTGAGTCGGACTGGAGCTCTCTGCCCTTTACCAATCCAGCCACGGGCCCATCCATCTGGCCCATCAAGACTCACTCTCATTTCATCAGTCCATAAAACCTTAGAAAAATCAGTCTTGAGATATTTCTTGGCCCAGTCCTGACGTTTCAGCTTGTGTGTCTTGTTCAGTGGTGGTCGTCTTTCAGCCTTTCTTACCTTGGCCATGTCTCTGAGTATTGCACACCTTGTGCTTTTGGGCACTCCAGTGATGTTGCAGCTCTGAAATATGGCCAAACTGGTGGCAAGTGGCATCGTGGCAGCTGCACGCTTGACTTTTCTCAGTTCATGGGCAGTTATTTTGTGCCTTGGTTTTTCCACACGCTTCTTGCGACTCTGTTGACTATTTTGAATAAAACGCTTGATTGTTCGATGATCACGCTTCAGAAGCTTTGCAATTTTAAGAGTGCTGCATCCCTCTGCAAGATATCTCACTATTTTTGACTTTTCTGAGCCTGTCAGGTCCTTCTTTTGACCCATTTTGCCAAAGGAAAGGAAGTTGCCTAATAATTATGCACACCTGATATAGGGTGTTGATGTCATTAGACCACACCCCTTCTCATTACAGAGATGCACATCACCTAATATGCTTAATTGGTAGTAGGCTTTCGAGCCTATACAGCTTGGAGTAAGACAACATGCATAAAGAGGATGATGTGGTCAAAATACTCATTTGCCTAATAATTCTGCACTCCCTGTACATGAGCTATAGTCATATAAAAGAAGATGGTTCATCCAAAGCAAGGAAACAGTTTTACATGTACTCAAAGCATACATACTTTACACATAGAGAAGAAATTAACACTTGAAACTTTTTTCTATGTTTACAGGTTAAATCAGTGAGTTGCCAATATTACTAATCTTTTTGCAGGTTACGACAATGCATTCACCCAGTGCAACGAATAAAGGATCACCATGATCTTTTCCAGAGGTGTCTTCAACAAATCCAAATAGTTCCAAAATGTACCCACTGACCAGCCCCCAAACCTTCAAAGTCTTATGGGATTTAACATGAAGATTGATTTTTAGAGAAAGAGATGGCAGGTCAAAGATCTTTTATGTGCCACATATGAGGTCCTCATGCATAAGGCCTGGATCACATACTCAGATCAGACCCAAGCAGTGACTGTATGACTATTTTTATCAATTGGTCAGTTAGTTCACTGTATAAAGGGACAACTGACATGACCCATGCATGATCCATTTAGGCTAAAGTGATAAATAAAGGACACGACGACTGAAATGGGAGAACAACGGGCCACAGCTTTATTATAAACAATTGTATACAACACATAACTTTATTTACATGAACTACTGTAATCCTTTTACTGGGGGAGGAGCCCGGCCACGGACATTGACCTCACGCTTTGGGCCCTGCCCAAAGCCCCAATGCTTATATTAAGCACGCCCTGTGAGGTAGGGCCAACGCCCACTTAGGCCAGTGGGCCGGGCAACTCACCTCCCGCCAAGCCATAAAATTATCAAAATACAAAAAATGTTGCCACTTCTCCACAAATTCCTGAATACAAAACTTCTTTTTTTTTTTTAAATAATATTTACATCTTACATTTTTTTTACAAACAACCAGATTAACAGGGTGGGTGGGTGAGATTTCAGTCGAGAGACCGCGCTGCTGTGAAAACGACGTGAACGCGGACGAACGACACGCCCCCAATGCAGCTGATTGGCTGAAAGGCCTCACAGGCTCCGCTGGGTCACGCAACGCTACAGGCTGACCCAGGAAGCCTGTGCAGCCTCTGCGTCATACATGACCCATGCATGATCCATTTAGGCTAAGGTGATAAATAAAGGACACGACAACTGAAATGGGAGAACAACGGGCCACAGCTTTATTATAAACAATTGTAAACAACAACACATAACTTTATGCCCAAAGGTACCAAAGCAGGATCCCTATGGTCTTATCTTCCGTCGTAGCACCACCGGCCATTGCCACTAGGCCATCCCATTTTGCCCACACGAGTCTGTACGCGGTCCATGTTGCCGGGGCAACAGACTGTCTCACGAGTCTCGTCACCTGGCAGCTCCAAGCTCCCAGAGTTCCGCGGGAATGCATTCCTCCAGGGCTTTCGCCTGAGGAGCCAATGCCCTGAAACTTTCCTCCTGAAACCGAGAAGGGGGATAAGCAATCCCGTTCTCTACCACTGGAATATGTCTCGCCTGGAACCATATGACAGCATAGTACAAGATGACGGAGTAATCTTACTACCGGTATGGATGATGCCGTGATGTTGTTTACGGCCTCCACCACCCCTATCTTATCCGAGTGGAATATGACTCGCCGGTCCCTGAAAGCCGTACCCCATATGTGTACTGCCACCACCATGGGGAATAACTCGAGGAATGTAAGGTTCTTTGTTAAACCTGCTACTGCCCATTCCTCCGGCCAAACCGCGGCGCACCATCTCCCTTGGAGATATGCACCGCAGCCAACCGGTCCAGATCCATCTGTGTAAAGCTCTAACTCTGCATTGGTGGCGCTCTTCTTTTGAAGAACCGCCCGTCTATTAAACTCGGCAAGGAAAACTGCCCATACCCTTGCGTCGTCCCGCATTGCCCTGGACACTTTTCTGAAGTGGTGCTGTTTCGCAATGCCTGTAGTAGCGAGTGACATCCTTCTGCAGAATATCCTCCCCATGGGGATAATTCTACATGCAAAATTTAACTTCCCTAAGATAGATTGCAACTGTTGCAGGGACACCCTTAGCGCGCCTTGCAGTGCACTGAGCTCCACTCGCATGTCCCCCACTTTTTCCCAGGGAAGACTGCACTCCATTGTCGTGGAGTCAATGCGAATCCCCAGAAAAGCCAACTGATCCGTGGGGCCCTCAATTTTGTCATGGGCCAGTGGTAACCCGAAATCGTGACAGATTCCGGTGAAAACCTCCATCATGAAACGGCAAGCGTCGTTCCCAGCTGGACCGACAAACAGGAAATCATCTAGGTAGTGCGTAATGCTCCTGTACCCAGCTTCCAGGCTCGCAACCCATTGCAAGAATTTGCTGAAAGCAACAAAGTAAGCACATGAGATTGAGCACCCCATGAGTAGACATAGGTCGATGAAATAGCTGCCATCGACGAAACAACCTAGCAGTCGGTGGCTCGATGGGTGGACCGGCAGCAACCTGAATGCTGCTTCGATGTCCACTTTCGCCATGAGCGCCCCGGCGCCCGCCCACCTGACCAACTTGACCGCCCGGTCGAACGATTCATAAGACACAGTAGCCTGGTCTTTAGATATACTGTCGTTAACCGAACGGCCTCTGGGATAGGAAAGGTGTTGAATTAATCTAAATTTACCCTTCTCCTTCTTGGGGACAACCCCGAGCGGAGATACAATCAAATCCTGAATAGGAGGGGCTTTGGCATTGCCCGCCAACATACCGTAGCGTTTTAGCCACGGCAGCATGGCGAAGAGGCGTATGGACGTCCTACCCTTTTGCAGGAGGCTCTCCCCCTCTACTTCCGTCTTTTGTTCTACCACATCTGGCAAGGGGATGCTCTCCCCCACAGTTTGAACATGCGCGTTTGAACCTGCAGTTCGGGGCTTATCTACAGACCCCCCTCGTTGTATGCGAAGCAGGTCTTGGGACCCGCTCCCATGGTGGGGGTGGGGCCATTTGCTCCACCGGCCCCGCTCCGAAAGGGCGGCGTGACTCTCATCGGTGTCATAATGTTGAACCAGTATGCCACCGCTTTGTCACTACACGCCATGGTTGGCCTTGAGGCCAAATACTGGCGGAATTCCTCGTCATAAAGCCACCAGGCCATGCCCCCATAGAGTTTGTGGGCGTTACAAATTTCGTCTATGTAAACGAACAACCCCGAACTCTGTTCAGGGTGTCGCTCACATAGGGCCTTATTCTATTAGATACTTGCAATTGCCTTGAACTCATAAATTTGGCTTTGGGTGTTTTTTTTATAAATGTTTATATGCATTCTATTGAGTTAAGAATTCATTAGTGCCAATAAGTGATATTTGCCGAATATGTAGCAATATTAAGAGTGATTTTAAGTGAGTATAAATTTACGAATTGGGCAATTGAATCGGGCCCATAGTACGCAGGCCCAGATGGAAAATGCTTGCAGCCATGTATCGAACGTCCTAGGTAACCTCCTGAGGGACTTCTGCCGATCGTCTCCCTCCCTGAGGCCCCTCTCGGCCACTTCCAGTTGTCTGGACATGGGAAGAAGGGAGAACAATTCTATGAATTCCCTCCTCCAGATCTTTTCTTTAACCTCTTGGGTAAGATGTGCACCTAAGTTATCCAACGAGCACAAGACTATTGGTCTCATGGCTGCGTCGGTAACACCTGCGTTGGTACTGCCAGCTACTGCAACAGGAACGGGTGCCCCGACAATCCCTATGGCCTAAGCCGGAGCGGCGCGCGATGGCGCCACATTAGTGGATGGCTGGGGCCACGCACTCTTCGCTAGCCCGCCTATCCATGATCCCATCTCTTGCTCACTAACCGTGATGTTGTGCGCAGCTAGCAGGGTCTTAAGAGACCCAAAAAACCCAGCCTTTGTGTGCGGGATTTCACTATCTTCCTTTTCTGCTGCGCAACTCAACAGTGTGCGCTCACCTGCTTCCGGAAGCCTCGGAGTGGAAACGGACAAAGGGGTATCCCTGCGTCTTTCCTGACGCTCCGGGGACTCTGACCGTCTGGCCCTACGCGGGCTCCTCCTCTCTGATCCGGTGCAGGCACAGCTGCACCAACAGGATCTCCTGCTTCACGATCTGGATCTCCTTCTGGACCTGTGGGTGCAAAAGGGACAGTCACTAGCTCTACGTGACCTGCATGCCCGTGCCCATACCATTCGCTCCTCCTCTGAGGAGTGGTCGCAACCTCCACCGCCCCCCGTAGGGGTTCCCTTGAGACTTCATTAGGCGTTGTAACGTCTGGCTGTCGGTCGGTTTTAGACCCCTTTTGCTGTGGCCTAACCGTCTCGCCCTCAGTCTCAACTCTGGTACGTCTTAGTGGGGTGTGTGTGAATAGCAATGGGCTGTACCTGCTTGTAGCCTTCCGAGCTCGAGTGGGGCGCGCCGGCCTCGCCACTGCCGCTGTTACTGGCAAGTCATCGATTATGACCATGCTGTCCTGGCTGTTCATCCCGCTGATCACTCTGTCCCTTCTCTCTCTCGTCGTCGCCATGTTCCGCTCACTGCCTAATGGGCGTCCCTGTAAAGTACCAGAAGCACTGTTAGTACGGGAAGTCCTAGGGACCGCCTGGTTGGTGCCATGAGGGTCTGTAGGAGCTTTTTTAGAGCTCCCGGCTTTATTCTTACCCCCTGCACCCCCTCTACGGGGTGGTAACGGGGTGTTTCTCGACCTTTGTCGCGGGCTAGGCCCTTTAGGCAAAATGACCGGTGTTGGCCGGAGTTCTAGGCCCTCACCTTCACCGCCCGTGGGCGAGGCGCTCACATCGTTGAGGGGTATGGGGTCCTGGCCGCCCTGACCCATAGTCCCCTCCTCTTTTGTGGCTCTGCCCACTGATGGACGGGGGTCTGCTAGCCCTACATTGGTGGGATGGGAATAAGTTTCCCTGGCGCCGCCAGTATTGACCAGGCCACTAACCACCGCAGGCTGAACCTGTTCAATGTGCTGCGGGCCAAGCGCAGAAGGCATGGGAGGTCCCAGCCTGTCCTGCACCCACCTGACCCCTTGGCTTAGGGCCCGGGTCCTAACCTCTGCCAGTATGGCCTCTAAGCCTTCAGCATCCATAATTTTAACTAACAAGGGTGACACACAGGGGGGGAACACACCAGCCAGAGGCACCCAGAGACAAGCACACAGACGCACCATGCAGCACAGACAATGACAAAAGAATACAACACAAACGGAGGGAAGAAAGACACAAAACACACAAGAATAGCCTAGAATAATTTTTCCCCTTAAGTGCTAGTAAGCTGGGGATACATTCTCAGTATTAAACCTTCCTACTGTGATTCTATAGCTGTAGGACCTCAGACCCAGTCCGTTTCAGTCGGGAGACTGCGCTGCTGTAAAAACGGCGCTAACGCGGACGACCGACACGCCCCCGAGGCAGCTCATTGGCTGAAAGGCCTCACAGGCTCCGCTGGGTCATGCGATGCTACGGGCTGGCCCAGGAAGCCTGGGCAGCCTTCCCATCATACAAAACTTGTGCTGAGGCATTTATTTGAAAAAAGAAAACACACTGTGACACATCAAATACTCTCTATCAACTATCTGATGCAACAAAGAGAATTTTGCTCACAAGGAATCCTGCCTGGCCAGTCACATGAGGCAGCTTTGCAAGCCTCTCACTCAAACCTCGCATTCTGTGTCCTGGAAGCATTGATGTTCTGTAATTATGGAGGTTAAAGCTTCTTTTAATGCATAATTATATTTTTGGATTAACTGGACCCTTCACAGGCATCTTGTAATGTTACTGGCAGCAGAGGGACGAAAAGGGGTTGGCGAGAGGGCAGAGCCTAAAGACTGTGTCTATGGACACCCGGCCTACGTCTAAAGACATTGGGCCCTATTAAATTGTCAAAATTGCAAGAACCGAAGCTTGTAATGTAGCTCATAAAAGTTACTGATATTCAGTTGGCCTTCTCTAGCTACCCGCAACCTATTTGCCGGTTACAGGCTGAAAATTCCTGCAGTTGTCAAAATCGTAACCCTGACCCATCTAAGCCTTTGATCTTTCAAGCCTGCAAATGTTACAATCGCTAAAATCATAAATCCCTATTCAATTGCTACAATTCCACAAGCCCGCAATTGCATTCAAACCATAAATGGCAAATGTAGCATAAATTTCTACGAGTACTATAGAGGACTCGCAAGGGGGTTAAAAACCTGTTTGTAACACTATAAAAGCAAATAAAAACACAATACTAGACTTTAAAATATGGGAAAATGATGAAAGGCGTTATAATTAATTGCACAACAGTCTCAAGCTTGCAAACCGGCAAAAAAATATATATTTGTTTTACGTTTAATTTCTGTGTTATATCAATCTCGGAAATCAAGGAGTTAATACATATCAGGCAACCCACATGGACTAGAATAGTTTCTTTATTCATTGTTATTGATTTTTAAATCACTGGATTGCGAGCCCTATTGCATATCAGACGTCTAAACACTAATTGACTGTAGTTTAAATGCCATGTTTTACTGATGTGATGATGATGCTCTCATTTACTATTGGCTGTTTCTAAATTGTTACTTACGGGCTTGCTCGATCATGATCATGCCCTGAAATGCTACGTACGGTTACATGGTTTACGGATTTGGCTTTTGGCCATGTAATTCCGGGCTAGTTTAATTAAATCGCTCTGTAACTGTTGCAAATTCCTAACCCGCAGACTTATGGCCTATACATAGACAACTGCGGGCTTGGAATTTAATAAGGCCTATTATCTAGTTGAACAGGAACACAAGGAAGGAATTGATTTTTAGTGATATTAACCTATGACCAAGGGAAGGGTTAATTTAGTATCCTAAGTGTGCATTACATTATATGAATAGGCATTTGTATGTGGCCAGTAAGAAGTTTGAAACTTTCATAATTCTGATTTATTCTGATTGATTTAGCTGCAAAATTCACTGCCACTTTATTATTAGTGTCAGAGCACTAAATTCCAGTAGTTAGCTAAAAAGGGACAAATAAGTAATATGCATTTTCAGATAATTTATTTTCTAATATATGGCGAATGTATCAGTACTAGTTAATTTCCCGTCAAAAAATGACGGCAATTAAATTGTAAGTGAGCTAATGCTGTTTGGTGTATAATAATCAAATAAATAATACATCAATAAAGTAATATACTTTACCTATTTTGAAGTAATATATCCAGGAAGCATTCTGTTGAAGAGCTGGCAATCTGTTTTGATGTTGCTGCAGCATTAGTGCGGTGGAGCTGCTGTGTAAGCGTGATGAATGTGTGTAGTGTAATAGTGTGCGTGCGCAAGGCAAATCCGTTAGCGTAGCTGTGTACTTCCGCATTATATGTTATTGTTCTAAAATGGCAGCTAATGTGTGGTATGCGGCTGTGGCTGATTTAGCGTGCTTCGTTTTAAATGTCGTCCGACATTTTCGGAATACCCGTAGCTGTTTGGTGGTGTTTTGCGTGTTTATGGTGGTGTTTTGCGTGTTTAGAGTCCTTTAGCCTTGTTTTCGTTTTGTTCGGTGGCCATTTTTTAGGTGATTTTCGGGTGTTTAAACTCCGAAATGTGTACTTAAATCGACGTGTAACTTTACTTGCACAGGTCCTGGATGCCCCCTCTTCCTGTAGGTATGCTTTTTATGTATTTGTTGTGTGTATTTATTGTATTTTTTTTATGTTTTCATGTGCGAGGGTTGCAGCCGATTTTTGCGAGATCGTAATTGGTCGTAATGTGTCTCGTATTGTTTTGCGAGGTCCGCAGTTGCTGGCAAGGAGCGCGGTGCTTTGTGAGGGCGTTAGCAACAGCTCGCATGCTCACCACTATATATGTGATTCTGTAATTAGCAAGAAGTATTGTTCCCTGCACATGCTCAAATCGTCTTTCCATTAATTATTTTGAAAGCACTGACTGTAATTTAAATAATACATTCCCATTGTGCATATAAAAGCTTCCTCTTGCATTCAATGTTTCATCCCACCTCAAAATCCAAACTGGGAGAGCCAATTGCAACATAATTTAACCGGTAATAATTTAGGGGCTGTATATTATTATATTTTTTTACATTCTAAAAAAGATTTTTCCTATTTTCAAGTGTAGCTTTTCAAATACAATAATTTTAAATATATGTCTACAGCGGTCATTTAGTTTTAAAGTTGTATGTTTTAATTAATACAGATTGCAGTGCATTTTTATACATTTTTCCTGAGTACCATATTAGTTTAACATATCCATTCTTTGGGAGTGATGCTTACTGGAAATACACACACATTAATAGGTCAAAAATATATTGTCCCCTCCAAACATTTGTCTTCTGTTGACAAATTGTTGTAGAAGTTGTGATTAAAATACACAGAAAGCAACAGAAGAGAGTAACATAAGGTCATACGTCTATACCGCTGTCATCAAGGTCCGTGTTTTGCAGCAGGTGCCTTTATAAAGCTATGTTTTGGCAGCTCTACTGACATACATCATTGTTTGATATTAGATTTGGAAAGAGAAGCCACATCAAGAAAGTGTCATGACTTAAGGCCCATCTAATAAGAGAGTGACCTTCAAACATTTAATTTTGTGCGTATTGTTCGGGTGTCAAGACAGGTAAAACAATTCACAAAGAAGGAATAATGACAGATGGCAAGAAACAACTGTTTACTAAGCTTAAAAATAACAACAGAAGCAAAATACATCAATAAGGTAATTATACTGGGCTGGTATTATAATTTCGCTGTCTTTGCTTATACTGACACCTTTTAGGATATAGTGTAACTATTACAATCACTTATCACAGGTAAATTCGGTAATCATATTATTATCATACTTTATTTGTAGAGCGCCATCGATTAGATATTATGGAATATCCTCATAGACAGTGCATGCAACATTAAATAAAATATTATATGGCTGTAGTTTGCGTACACATAGCACTTTCCTTAGAAAACATGATTAGCCTTTGTTTAAATATAAGTAATAATATGTCTAAAGAATTTGATGGTATGTCTATCATTTGGTTAATAAGAACAATTTTCATAGCATAGCTTTCTCTGAGAACCTTAAACACTCAGTTTTCTATAGCAAGTTTTTTTTTAAGCTGTTTAATTCTCAAGTTGTCAGATAAAAAAACATAAAACAGATCTTTTGCCCAGAGATCATCACATCATCACAAGGGAGATAAGACAGCTCAATAAATGGCTGGAGCCCTGCACTCAAAAATGTTGTATAGTTTTGTACGTTAGATAAAGTGATCATACTTGGCTGGGTGACAGTTCTGTTTGCAGATATCAGGTTTTGGCAGTTAGTTCACTTGGAATGAAATTTCCATATTCAATTTCTTGAATGCATCTGATAAAGGAGACATTTGCAAAATTCTTCAGCTTTTCTGGCAGTTGATTTTAACAAGGGATATCCCTTTAACCTTCCCAATTCCCACATCTATCATGGACTCTTTTGACCCTGTAACTGAGGATGAAGTCTCTAGTCTACTTTCATCTATGCCCTCATACTATTATCGGCCGTCTAAAGCGTCCACAAAGCTGCGATTCCCCTTACGGCCGGCCGCATATCTTGCAATCGGCCGCAAGGTCTGAAAACTTATAAAGCAAATATAAATTCAAGACGGCACTGTAAAGCTCTGTAAATGCTAGGGATCATAATGGGGGACATGAGGATTAATAGCAACCCCCTCTCAAGCTTGCACATCAGCCCAAATCCGAGATTTCATTAACTGTTTATTTTCCGGCCGCAGAGTGGGCGGGTCTGAGGTGCTCCAAGCCCTTTTTCCACGGATATTTGAAATAAATTAAAATAAAATTATTTACGGATTTGAGTGTAGGGGAATGTTGTGCTATGAATGCTAACACCTACAATCACTTTATCGTCTCATCAGAGTGCAGGATGGCTTTATTATGGCTTTATTATGTGCTTAATTGTGTGCTTGCGGGACCTTTTTGCTGCAAGTAAGCTGCGGCTCGGTTTTAGCCTTGCAGAGAGGGTTCCCGGAGCAATTGAATAGCAACCAGGATTTTCTTGCGGCCGAAACTCTTGCGGCCGTTTAAGATCAAAGGCTTTCCTCCGGGGCGTGCTGCCGCAAGGGATAACAAGGCGCCGGCCGCAAGCCTGCCGGAGTCCCTGGCCGGAAGGGAATAGAATAGGCAAATAGCCTGCGGCCGGTCCTTGCGGCCCCGCATCTCCTACTTAGTGTCTCCTTCTCTGGCACCTCTTCTTCGCCTCTACCTCTGAATGTTGGCGTACCCCAGGGTCCTCTCCTGGGCTTCCGCCTTTTCTCCATCTACCCTTCTTCCCTTGGTATCCTAATAAAATATTTTATTTACTATCTATATGCAGATGACGCTCAAATCTACCTCTCGGTACCAGATCTATCCCTCTCTATCCTAGCACAAGTGGCGAGCTGCCTCTCTAGTGTATCCTTTTGGATGTCCTCCTGTCAACTCACACTAAACATGTCAAAGTCTGAGCTCTTAATCTTCCCACCCTCTACCACAGCTTCCACTCTACATATATCTCTCACTGTTGACAATGCCATCATCACTCCCACCTCCCAGGCCCGTTGTCTTGGAGTTCTGTTTGACCCGGCCCTCTCTTTCACTCCTCACATACAATCCTTAACAAAATCCATTTTTTGTCACCTAAAAAACATTGCCAAAATAGGTCACTATCTCACACAAGACACAACTAAAATTCTTATTCCCTCTCTCATCATATCTCGCCTTGACTACTGCAACTCTCTCCTTGCTGGCCTCCCCATCACCCGTTTCTCTCCACTCCAATCCATAATGAATGCATCTGCTAGACTTTTCTCCTTTTTTTTTCCTTCTTCATTTTGTAATAATGCTTTTACTTGAACTTACCCCTGTATAGTGGTACACAATTTGTTGGCATGTTACAAATAAAGGAAATCACATCTAATAGTTATCATAATTGCGAGTTTGTCGGTAACGCTATGTTAAAAGTTATAGGTTGCGCATGCACAGTGAGCGACGAAGGCCCGAAAATTATGGGTTTGACTGGGGCTGCAATGAGCGCTGAAGGCGCTCATTGCAAGGCCTGTACGTGACTGGAGTGACAGCGCTGCAATGAGCACCAAAGGCGCTCATTGCGGGGCTGGCGATGAGTGCCAAAGGTGCTTATTGCAAGGCCCTATGTTACTGGCTTGACAGGGCTGCAATGAGCGCCAAAGGCACTCATTGCAAGGCTCAAGATAAGCTCCAAGGGCACTCATCGCGGAGCCCGTCTGTGACTGCTTTATTTACAGGCTTCCAAAAATTACTGGTTTAACGGACGCCTTTTTTTCAAGCCCGTAACTCAAAAGCTGTTTGGGGCCGCCAAAAAAAGCCAATTGATTAGAAAATTAACTTACAAGTGTAAGTGAGGTTGCAAGTTTCTGGGTGGTCTCAGATCGGCTAGAGAGGGATAAAATGGGGGACATAAAGCTGTAATTTTTTTTTCAAGCCGGGAAAATTGGAAAGTCATTTCGGCTTAGGGAAAATGATACATTTCCCAAAACCGCAAATGATTTGACATTTGACACAGAGGAGGGAGAGGGGGGAGAGGCTGAAAAGAGACACAGGGGAGGGAGAAAGTTGCGGGTTGCCCAACGTCTGCAATGAGCATCAAAGCCGCTCATTGCGGAGCTCGAGCTAACGCTGGGGGAGAGGCTCGCAATGAGTGCCAAAGGCTCTCATTGCGGGGCTTGCGATGAGCGCTCAGCGCTTATTGCAGGGATTGCGGTGAGCGCTCGGCGCTCATTGTGGGTCATGAAAGTTGCGGGTTGGCAGAGGCCCGTAAAGTAGAGAGGGGTAAGAGGCTTGCAAAAAATGTTTTGCTGAGAAGTTCTGTGTGAAAAACTTTTGGCCTGCTTGATACATGTAACTGATCTTTTCTTTCCTTCCTATGTTTTGTACAAGGACATATAAATCACATCCAACAAAAATGTTGTGGCAAGTATATTCAAATATTAATATTTTAAACATTCTATTATCATATAACGTTAATTAAATAAAACAATTATTTTCCAAGAAATACCGTATTTTTCCGTGTATAAGACTGTATTTTTTGCCAATTTTCTAAGTCTAAAATAGGGGGAACGTCTTATACACGGAATGTTGCAATTAGATACCCTGGTCTGGTACTGTAATACTGCAACTGGCCAGTAGATTTGAGGCAGGAGAAAAGACAAACATTTGGAAATGCATTGGTTCCAATAAGAGTGCATTACACTGCAAGTGTGCATAAAAATGTGTATTTTATAAGTTTTTATTATGTTACACATATATTTAAGGGCACTTTCTGTCATGATTTTCACTGATTTCCCTTCCAGCTCAAAATCCCTGTGATCACATCACTTATTACTCATGCTATGTGCATTGCATTTTTCCGGTTTAGACAGGGATCACAAAGATATTGAGCTGGAATGGAAATCAGTGAAAATCATGACAGAACGTGCCCTTACATATATGTGTAACACAATAATAACTTGTAAAATACACATTTTTAAGCTAACAAGCAGTGTTGTAATACACTCTATTTGAACAAGCATTTCTACTCTGTGTGTCTATTCCCTTGCCTTTAAACAGCTTTAAGGCTTAAGAGCTACACGTTGGATTTACGAGGCTGGAATTTAATAGTGAGGGTAATATTTATAAATTAGCAATGCTAAACCATCATTTTGTTCATATCTAGTATTGCCAATATTTGCTAGAATTGGCCAAGCGTGGAATCAGAAATTTAGTGGACAAAGTTTGAAGCAAAATTTTTCAAGGTTATCAATTTCTCCTGTTTAAGTTTTACATATTTTCAAAAATAAAGTTAAATGGTAAAAACAAGTTTAAAATATAAATATATATTAATTTACTTGCTTAGAAAAACACATCCTAAACAGTCCCTGAACAGACCCTGAACAGCAGAACGGAAACCATTTTTTTATTTTAAAAAATTGCTTATTTTAAAGCGTAATTCTTCAAAATAGTTTTTTTTAATTCTCTTTATTAAGACACTGAGAGAACACATAAAGTCCATCTGTAACATACACACATGATACAAATTCCAACAAATAAACATTTCTGCATGTGTCCTATACACCTTTTTCAGTATTTTCTCTCTGCAATAACTTACAACAGATTTTGATAACAACCGTTTGTTTTGTGCCAAATCATATATAAAAAAATAAAAAAAGAAGGGGGGGGAGATGTTGAGGTTGTAGGCATAAGTTCCTCCATTCCCATCCTATGTTACCTGGTTATGCCTCAGTACCAACCTATTCTGAGTGTCCATAGATCCCAGCAGGTCACCCACTTTCTGTACTTCTCGTTTATATCTGCTGATAAAAAGCACATTCTATAAATATGTTGGAGCTTCCTCTTAACCTCCTCAGGCGTGACCACGCCTACTTTCTCATTTTTAGATATTATGATTCTAGAGGCGAGGAAAACCTGGTTTGTCAAGTACTGCAAGTCATTTGGGAACCCCTGAATGGGAAGACCCAAAATTGCCTCCACAGGTTCCCTAGGGACAGGTGAGCCGACTTATTTCTCTAGTGTATTACACGTCTTGTTCCATATATGGCCTATTTTGGTGCAGTCCCACAGTGCATGTCTCAAGGTACCAGGTTCATCACACCCTCTAAAACAGTTTCCATTGAAAGACTCCTTAGTCTTATTACATAGTTACATAGTTACATAGTAATTAAGTATAGTTGAAAAAAGAATAGTTGAAAAAAGACTTTCAGTCCATCAAATTCAACCTTTTAAGATCTCCTCTGATCTGCAATATGCGGATTAAATATTAATTAATTAGTTGTTAATTAATTAGTAATCAATTATTTAATTATTTATTTTATTTTATTTTTAATTATGAAATAATCCAGAGGAAGGCAAACAGAAAAAAAAACCAAGTGAAACTTAGCCAATCGTCTCAAAGGGAAAAAAAAATGAATTCCTTCCTGACCTGGTGATCGGATTTCTCCCCGGAGCAATACTGTCTCTCTAATTATCCATGATAACCCTGAATTCCCTTTTTAATTAGAAATCATTCCAGTCCCCTTTTAAAGTTATCTATCGAATCCGCTGTCACCACCTCCTCTGGTAGAGAATTCCACAGATTAACCACCCTTACTGTGAAGAACCCTTTTCTTTCTTTAAGGTGAAATCTTTTTACTTCTAACCTCAAGGGATGTCCTCTTGTCAGTTGAAAACCTCTTGGCACAAAAAGCTCCCTTAACAGATCTTTATTCTGACCCTGGATGTATTTATATAAGGATATCATATCTCCTCTTAGACACCTTTTTTTTAGAGAAAATACGTTTAATTTAATTAGTCTTTTTTCATAACTTAGCTCCTCCATTCCCCTTATTAGTTTTGTTGCCCTCCTTTGTACCTTTTCCAGCTCTAAAATTTCCTTTTTATGAAGTGGTGCCCAAAATTGAACTCCATATTCCAAATGAGGGCATACTAGAGATCTGTATAGTGGCAGAATTATATTTGCTTCCCTTGCTTCTATACCCTTCTTAATACATGCTAATATTATACTTGCCTTTGCAGCTGCTGCTTCGCTTTGAGCACTGTTACCTAGGTGGTTGTCCACAAGCACTCCAAAATCCCTTTCAATATCTGATACACCTAGATTTGCTCCATTAAGATTATAAATTGCATGGCTATTTCTACTTCCCAGATGCATAACTTTAGATTTATTCGTATTAAATATCATCTGCCACTTAGATGCCCATTCCTCAATTTTATGTAAATCCCTTTGGAGGGAAAGCACATCATTATCTGATTTAATTACCTTGCACAACTTCGTGTCATCAGCAAAAATGGAGACACCACACTCCAATCCTACCTCTAAGTCATTAATAAATATGTTAAAAAGGAGAGGAGCTAATACTGAACCCTGAGGAGCCCCACTTACCACATTAGTCCAATCAGAGTATGTTCCATTTACAACAACCCTTTGCTTCCTGTCTTTTAGGCAGCTCTCAATCCATGAGCAGATATTTACTGCAATTCCTGTATCTCTTAGTTTGCACAATAGTCTCCCATGTGGCACTGTATCAAAAGCCTTTGCAAAATCCAAAAAGACGACATCAACTGAGTGGCCTTGATCCAGGTTCCTACTAACCTCCTCATAGAAACTAATTAGATTTGTTTGACATGACCTATCCCTCATAAATCCATGTTGACTCCTACTTATAATCCTGTTCAAATAGATATATTCTGGTATAGTATACCTTATTAACTCTTCTAAAAGCTTCCCCACTACAATAGTGAGGCTCACTGGTCTATAATACCCCGGATTTGCTCTTGCTCCCTTTTTAAATATAGGTATCACATCTGCTTTTCTCCAGTCATCTGGTAGAGACCCTGTGTTGAGTGAATCTTGAAAAATTTAATATAATGGTTTGGCTATTACAAAACCCAGTTCCCTCAGTGGATGTATTCTATCAGGACCTGGGGCTTTATTAACATTTATTTTTTCCAACCTCTTTTGGATTACTTCCTGTGTTAACCATAGGTAGTGTAGCCCCATTATGTTGCAGTGTCCCAACCACTGGTACCTCCCTTGTGTATACCGAAGAAAAGACCCTATTTAGCTCATCTGCCTTTTCCTGGTCACTCATTTTTAGTTCGCCTGTTTCACATTCTAATGTTCCTGTAGCTTCCTTCCACGCCTTCTTCCCATTAATATACTTAAAAAATATTTTACGGTTAGTCTTACTCTCTTTTGCAATTAATTTTTCATTTTCTATTTTAGCCAGTCTAATAGCTCTTTTGCAAGCCTTGTTGATTTCCTTGTACTCCCGTAAAGCAGTCTCTGTCCCCTCTTGTTTGTATAATTTAAATGCCTGTTTTTTACTCCATATCTTGATCTTTAAATCATTGTTAAGCCACATTGGATGGGATTTACTCCTTTTACTTGTTTACCTGTTGTCCATTTATGTTCAGTGTTTTTACCTATCAGTTCTCTGTCCCAGTCTATACTTTGTATTGCTGCCCTTAGACCGTTAAAATCTGCCCTTTTAAAATTAAGAGTTTCTGTTGACCCCTTAAAATGTTGTTCAATCTCAAATGAGACTGTGTTGTGATCACTGTTTCCCAAAGGTTGCCCTATTCCAACATTTGATACCATATCAATATTATTTGTGATGACTAAATCTAAGATAGCTTTATTTCTAGTAGGCTCTTGTATAACCTGGGCCAGATAATGATCCCTGAGTGTACTGCCCTTAGCTGAACTACTGGTCTCTTTTATCCAGTTTATTTCAGGGTAATTAAAATCTCCCATTATTAGAACTTGCCCATGCTTAGCTGCATTTCCAATCTGTAACAATGATTGCATTTCCTCACTTTCAGCTATATTTGGGGGTTTATAGCATACTCCTACTAATATTCTTTTGGAATTTGCTGCTCCGCTATTTAACTCTACCCACAAACATTCAACCTTATCACTAGGTGCACCCTAAATATCTTCTCTGACTATAGGCTTAAATTCAGGCTTAACATACAGACAAATCCCTCCTCCTCTTTTACCATTGCCTCTATCTTTCCTAAATAGGTTATAACCATCCAGATTAACAGTCCAGTCATGAGATTCATCCCACCATGCTTTGGTAATGCCTATTAAATCCCATTTTTCTTTACTTGCTAATAATTCTAACTTTCCCATTTTTCCTGGCAAGCTTCTGGCATTAGCAAGCATACACCTTATGTTATGAGCCTGTAGTTCTGAAGTGCCTGTCACTGTACTTGAGTTACTTAGTGCTACCTCCCTAATGACTATACTACCGCTCCCCCATCTCCTCCCTCATGAGTTGTTAATTCATCCCTTATACCCTCTACACTTTCTACCACATTACTTATATCTAGTACATCCCCCCCACCTACTAGTTTAAAAACTCCTCCAGCCTTTCTACCATCCTATCCCCTAGCACAAAAGCTCCCCCCTCATTAAGGTGCAATCCATCCCTACTGTAGAGATTGTACCAAAGTGAGAAGTCAGCCCAGTGTTCTAAAAACCCAAACCCCTCCTTAGTGCACCACATCTTTAGCCACACATTAACCTCCCTGAGCTCCTTCTGCCTCCCTGGGCTAGCACGTGGCACTGGTAGTATCTCAGAAAATGCTACCTTGGAGGTGCTTGCCTTCAGCTTATTACCTAGTTCTCTAAAATCATTCTTTAAGATACTCCATCTTCCACTAACTTTGTTACTGATACCAATATGTACCAAGGCCGCCAGTTCATTTCCAGACACTCCCAATAATTTGTGTATCTGATCCACAACATGACGAACCCGAGAACCCAGGAGACAGCAAACTGTTAGATTGCTGGGATTTGGGTGAAAAATCACCCTGTCTACCTTCCTAATAATAGAGTCCCCTACAACCAAAACCTTTCTGTTGCTCTGCCTATTCTGCCCTCCCACTCCTCCAGTAGAACTGTTCTCCCGGCTGTTAGAGGGAACAGCTCTATCTGGCATTGTCATTCCTGAATGGACATACCCAACAGTTTCACTCAATCTGGCAAATCTGTTAGTGTTTGCCAACTCAGGACTGGCCTGCCTCCTGTTCCCCCTGATTCCTCATCTAACTGTAACCCAGCTACCTCCCTGGACATCCTCACTAGCCCCAGCTCCACCCTCCATGCTAGGCCCAGCTAATCTGTGCTCAGTGAGCACCAACCCCCTTTCCAGTGGAGCAATATCACTAAGTGCTGCAATTCTCCTCTCCAGATCTCCAATTTGAGCTTCCAGAGAGGCAACATGCTCACACCTCTCACAGAGGTATGGACCCTGGATCATCTGTTCCAGTATTGCATACATATGACAGGATGTACACTGAATGAGGGTCCACTGGACTGACTCATAATTATTATTATTGTCTTCAAAATTTCAGTGGGAAAAATAAAGAATATAAAATAATATATTTGTATAAGTTTTCCTCCTTTGCACTATAAATTTGCCCTCCCTTTTCTTTGAAGTCCCTCCTTTTATTTAAACTTCTGTGCTTTTACTAGAATTGCACTTGATACTGAAAATGTTCGCAAGCGCATAAGTTTGCCCCTTCTCCTGTTTATATTAATCTCTGCCTTCTCACCTGGACACAATTAGTGCACTCTGCAATTTATCACCCTTTACTTGCAAGGAAAATCCACTTGCGAACAGCCCCAAAACAGCTCACAAACCTTTGATATTAGTTTAACAGTCAAGCCACACCCCTCTCACCTGGGCACAATTAGTGCACTCTGCAATTTATCAGCCTTTACTTGTAAGGTAAATCCACTTGCAAAGTATTATGTAATCTTTCCGGTGTATGATACCATCTGAAAAAAATGTGTAGGAGTTCTCTCTTATGGTTACGTTTAAAGAGGAATTTGCAGTGTTTTTAAGGATTCTTGACCATTGTACCTCCTTCAAAGTTACTTCCAATTCCTTTTCCCAGGCAACTTATAGGCTAACTTAGCTTTTGTCGCTTGATCAATTAAACAGTTGTATAGAGCAGAAATATTATTCTTACCATTAGCGTTAAGAAGACAACAGTACTCAAATGTGGATTTTCTAGAAGGACTATTGCTCTTCATAATGGAGGCCATATTGGTGTTTATGACTGCCAATCTGAGCCACACTCTCTAGGTTGGGTGATATTGTTCCCTGAAGTTAATTGGGGACCAAATCGGCTCTTTTAACAAAATGTCTGCTGCTATGTGCAAATTTTGATAAATCCCCCAGGAGAATTGACAATTAGATTCTCCCACTGATTCTTGTAAGGGTAGCCATAAAGCAGTGGAGCCACGACCCTACTTCTAGTAATGGTGTACGTCATTAATTCTCTTCCATAGGCTAATGGATTGAATGATACTTTGGGGTAGATCACTCAGTTTACTTTTATTTTTTAAACTTAGCCATGGCACTTGCTTTATAATAAGGTTCTGTTCTTTGAGTGGGTCATTTTCTATATCTACCCAACATGGGTGGACTTGCCTGATAAACCATTTGGATAGTTGTGCCAATCGGATGCAAGTCTGGAGTAGACAAACCACCCATCCTTTTTGAGGCTATCATGGATAGTCTATTCACTCTAGACCTCTTATAATTCCATATAAAGTGGAGGATTGCTCTCTATAGTTTTGTGACCTCTATTGTTTTAATTGCAATCGAAAGCGTTCTAAAAAGATACATTCATTTTGCCAAGGTGTTCATCTTTATTGCATTGATTCTCCCCAGCCATGAGATCGGATGAGAGGACCAGCCGATCAGGTCTTTAAAAAGTATTTTGAAAATATTTGAAATACTCTCGTTTATATCTGCTGATAAAAAGCACATTCTATAAATATGTTGGAGCTTCCTCTTAACCTCCTCAGGCGTGACCACGCCTACTTTCTCATTTTTAGATATTATGATTCTAGAGGCGAGGAAAACCTGGTTTGTCAAGTACTGCAAGTCATTTGGGAACCCCTGAATGGGAAGACCCAAAATTGCCTCCACAGGTTTCCTAGGGACAGGTGAGCCGACTTATTTCTCTAGTGTATTACACGTCTTGTTCCATATATGGCCTATTTTGGTGCAGTCCCACAGTGCATGTCTCAAGGTACCAGGTTCATCACACCCTCTAAAACAGTTTCCATTGAAAGACTCCTTAGTCTTATTACATAGTTACATAGTTACATAGTAATTAAGTATAGTTGAAAAAAGAATAGTTGAAAAAAGACTTTCAGTCCATCAAATTCAACCTTTTAAGATCTCCTCTGATCTGCAATATGCGGATTAAATATTAATTAATTAGTTGTTAATTAATTAGTAATCAATTATTTAATTATTTATTTTATTTTATTTTTAATTATGAAATAATCCAGAGGAAGGCAAACAGAAAAAAAACCCAAGTGAAACTTAGCCAATCGTCTCAAAGGGAAAAAAAAATGAATTCCTTCCTGACCTGGTGATCGGATTTCTCCCCGGAGCAATACTGTCTCTCTAATTATCCATGATAACCCTGAATTCCCTTTTTAATTAGAAATCATTCCAGTCCCCTTTTAAAGTTATCTATCGAATCCGCTGTCACCACCTCCTCTGGTAGAGAATTCCACAGATTAACCACCCTTACTGTGAAGAACCCTTTTCTTTCTTTAAGGTGAAATCTTTTTACTTCTAACCTCAAGGGATGTCCTCTTGTCAGTTGAAAACCTCTTGGCACAAAAAGCTCCCTTAACAGATCTTTATTCTGACCCTGGATGTATTTATATAAGGATATCATATCTCCTCTTAGACACCTTTTTTTTAGAGAAAATACGTTTAATTTAATTAGTCTTTTTTCATAACTTAGCTCCTCCATTCCCCTTATTAGTTTTATTGCCCTCCTTTGTACCTATTCCAGCTCTAAAATTTCCTTTTTATGAAGTGGTGCCCAAAATTGAACTCCATATTCCAAATGAGGGCATACTAGAGATCTGTATAGTGGCAGAATTATATTTGCTTCCCTTGCTTCTATACCAGTGGTGGCGAACCTATGGCACGCGTGCCACAGGTGGCACGCCGTGCCCCTTCTGTGGGCACGCAGCCATAGGTCGCCGGCAGCATGCTGGGTCTGCTCATCGTGCGCGAGCACGGCCCCTGAGCGCTCTCCCGTCACTTAAAAAAGGAAGGGCTGTGCTAGCGTGCGCGCGCGGCGCAGGCGAACAGACTCTCCTCGAGATCCGCAGGGGGAAAGGCAAGGGGAAGGTAAGAGTTATGGGGCAGGGGAGAGACAAGGGAGAGGGGGAGAGAGAAGAGGGTTGAGACAAGGGGGAGGGAGAAGGGGAGAGACAAGAGTGGAGGAAGAGACAATGGTGTAGGGAGCCAATGGGGAGTGGGACAGATAAGGGAGAAGTGGAGAGACAATGGAGAAGGGGGAGACAAGGGGAAGTGGAGAGACAAGAGGGGAAAGAGAAGGGTGGGGGATACAAGTTAGAAGGGGAGAGAGAAGGGGGAAGACAGTGGAGAATGGGAAAGAGAAGTGTGGGAGAGAGATAGAAGGGTGTGGGAGACAAGGGAGAATGGGAGAGACAAGGTTGGGTGAAACAAGGGGGTAGAGAGAGCAGGGTGGGAGAGACCAGGGGGAGAGACAAGGGTAATGGTAGACACAAGGGGAAGGGGAGAGACAAGGGGGGAGACAATGGGGAGGGGAGAGACAAGGGGGAGAGAGAGTGAATGGTGGGAGAGACAATAGTGAAGTACAAGGAGAGACAAGGGTGGGGGTAGAGACAAAAGTGAAGGAGATACAAGGGTGGGGGAGAGATAAGCAGAGAAAGAGGGAGGGAGGGAGGAAGAAAGGAGAGCAGAGAGAAGGGAGGATGGAGAGAAAGAAAATAGGGAGAGGCAGAAGGGAAAGGAAGAAGTAAGAGAGTGAGATGGGAGAGAAGGTAGAGGCACATGAGAGGAAGGGAGAGGAGAGAGAAAGGAAGAGGGAGATGCAAAAGGGAGAGGTAGAGAAGGGAGAGTGAGAGAAGGGAGGAGTGAGAGAGAGGGGAGAGGCAAAAGGGAGAGGTAGAGAATGGAAAGAAAGGAGGAGGGAGAGACACAGGGAAGGAAAGAGACAAGGGGGGGTAGAGGCAAGGGAGAAAACAGAGACAATTGTGAGGGGTACAAGAGAGGAGAAATAAGGGTGGTAGAGAGAGAAGGATGGAGGGAAGAGACAAGGGAGAAGGGGAGATACAGGGGTGGTGGGAGACAAGGAGGAAGGGGAGAGAGAAGGGTATATGATCCAAGGGGGGGGGGGGGGAGACAAGGGAGAAAGGAAGAGACAAGGCTGGAGGGAGAGACAAGAGGCGAGAGAGGAGGGTGGGGGGAGAGGGAAAAATGGGGGAAGAGACAAGGGGGAAGGGGAGATACAAGGGTGGGGGAGAGACAAGGGGGAAGGGGAGATACAAGGGTGGGGGAGAGACAAGGGGGAAGGGGAGACATAAGGGGCAGGGGAGAGACAAGGGAGAATGGGAGAGAGAGAAGGGTGTAAGAGACAAGGGGGAGTGAGAAAGTGAGAGACAAGAGTGGAGGGAGAGACAAGAGGGAGTGGTAGTCAAGAGAGAAGGGGAGAGACAAGGGAGAAGGGGGCGACAAGGGGAAGCGGGCATATGCATTAAGGGAGCAATGTATAAAATTGCTATTTTTGGATTAAAAGAGTGAGGTGCATTGTATTCTCATTTGCATGGCCCTGCCTTTTAGACATGTGAATGGGCTTATTAATGTAATATTAATTTCCTCTCTCTAAAAATGTATATATATATACATACAGTGGGGGGGGGGGGGGGGGGGGAATGTATTTGATCCCCTTCGGATTTTTTTTGTCCATGACAAAGAAATGATCAGTCTATAATTTTATCAAAAATGACGGGAATACAATTGTAAGGCTGGCAATGCTGTTTGCCACATAATGTGAGGCTTTTGCTCCTCTAAACACCATTTGCGTGGCGCGCACTAACTGCCATTTGTTTTATTTTCAACGTTCTGCGTTCCTGTCGTTGTTCGTCTAAGACTCAGTATTCAGGTTTAATTGCCATGTTGGCACTTAGAGGGAAAAAAAGTTGGCATGTATTGCGGTTTGGGCACTCGGGCTCAAAAAGGTTCGCCATCACTGTTCTATACCCTTCTTAATACATGCTAATATTATACTTGCCTTTGCAGCTGCTGCTTCGCTTTGAGCACTGTTACCTAGGTGGTTGTCCACAAGCACTCCCAAATCCCTTTCAATATCTGACACACCTAGATTTGCTCCATTAAGATTATAAATTGCATGGCTATTTCTACTTCCCAGATGCATAACTTTAGATTTATTCGTATTGAATATCATCTGCCACTTAGATGCCCATTCCTCAATTTTATGTAAATCCCTTTGGAGGGAAAGCACATCATTATCTGATTTAATTACCTTGCACAACTTCGTGTCATCAGCGAAAATGGAGACACCACACTCCAATCCTACCTCTAAGTCATTAATAAATATGTTAAAAAGGAGAGGACCTAATACTGAACCCTGAGGAGCCCCACTTACCACATTAGTCCAATCAGAGTATGTTCCATTTACAACAACCCTTTGCTTCCTGTCTTTTAGGCAGCTCTCAATCCATGAGCAGATATTTACTGCAATTCCTGTATCTCTTAGTTTGCACAATAGTCTCCCATGTGGCACTGTATCAAAAGCCTTTGCAAAATCCAAAAAGACGACATCAACTGAGTGGCCTTGATCCAGGTTCCTACTAACCTCCTCATAGAAACTAATTAGATTTGTTTGACATGACCTATCCCTCATAAATCCATGTTGACTCCTACTTATAATCCTGTTCAAATAGATATATTCTGGTATAGTATACCTTATTAACTCTTCTAAAAGCTTCCCCACTACAAAAGTGAGGCTCACTGGTCTATAATACCCCGGATTTGCTCTTGCTCCCTTTTTAAATATAGGTATCACATCTGCTTTTCTCCAGTCATCTGGTAGAGACCCTGTGTTGAGTGAATCTTGAAAAATTTAATATAATGGTTTGGCTATTACAAAACCCAGTTCCCTCAGTACCCGTGGATGTATTCTATCAGGACCTGGGGCTTTATTAACATTTATTTTTTCCAACCTCTTTTGGATTACTTCCTGTGTTAACCATAGGTAGTGTAGCCCCATTATGTTGCAGTGTCCCAACCACTGGTACCTCCCTTGTGTATACCGAAGAAAAGACCCTATTTAGCTCATCTGCCTTTTCCTGGTCACTCATTTTTAGTTGGCCTGTTTCACATTCTAATGTTCCTGTAGCTTCCTTCCACGCCTTCTTCCCATTAATATACTTAAAAAATATTTTACGGTTAGTCTTACTCTCTTTTGCAATTAATTTTTCATTTTCTATTTTAGCCAGTCTAATAGCTCTTTTGCAAGCCTTGTTGATTTCCTTGTACTCCCGTAAAGCAGTCTCTGTCCCCTCTTGTTTGTATAATTTAAATGCCTGTTTTTTACTCCATATCTTGATCTTTAAATCATTGTTAAGCCACATTGGATGGGATTTACTCCTTTTACTTGTTTACCTGTTGTCCATTTATGTTCAGTGTTTTTACCTATCAGTTCTCTGTCCCAGTCTATACTTTGTATTGCTGCCCTTAGACCGTTAAAATCTGCCCTTTTAAAATTAAGAGTTTCTGTTGACCCCTTAAAATGTTGTTCAATCTCAAATGAGACTGTGTTGTGATCACTGTTTCCCAAAGGTTGCCCTATTCCAACATTTGATACCATATCAATATTATTTGTGATGACTAAATCTAAGATAGCTTTATTTCTAGTAGGCTCTTGTATAACCTGGGCCAGATAATGATCCCTGAGTGTACTGCCCTTAGCTGAACTACTGGTCTCTTTTATCCAGTTTATTTCAGGGTAATTAAAATCTCCCATTATTAGAACTTGCCCATGCTTAGCTGCATTTCCAATCTGTAACAATGATTGTATTTCCTCACTTTCAGCTATATTTGGGGGTTTATAGCATACTCCTACTAATATTCTTTTGGAATTTGCTGCTCCGCTATTTAACTCTACCCACAAACATTCAACCTTATCACTAGGTCCACCCTAAATATCTTCTCTGACTATAGGCTTAAATTCAGGCTTAACATACAGACAAATCCCTCCTCCTCTTTTACCATTGCCTCTATCTTTCCTAAATAGGTTATAACCATCCAGATTAACAGTCCAGTCATGAGATTCATCCCACCATGTTTTGGTAATGCCTATTAAATCCCATTTTTCTTTACTTGCTAATAATTCTAACTCTCCCATTTTTCCTGGCAAGCTTCTGGCATTAGCAAGCATACACCTTATGTTATGAGCCTGTAGTTCTGAAGTGCCTGTCACTGTACTTGAGTTACTTAGTGCTACCTCCCTAATGACTATACTACCCCTCCCCCATCTCCTCCCTCATGAGTTGTTAATTCATCCCTTATACCCTCTACACTTTCTACCACATTACTTATATCTAGTACATCCCCCCCACCTACTAGTTTAAAAACTCCTCCAGCCTTTCTACCATCCTATCCCCTAGCACAAAAGCTCCCCCCTCATTAAGGTGCAATCCATCCCTACTGTAGAGATTGTACCAAAGTGAGAAGTCAGCCCAGTGTTCTAAAAACCCAAACCCCTCCTTAGTGCACCACATCTTTAGCCACACATTAACCTCCCTGAGCTCCTTCTGCCTCCCTGGGCTAGCACGTGGCACTGGTAGTATCTCAGAAAATGCTACCTTGGAGGTGCTTGCCTTCAGCTTATTACCTAGTTCTCTAAAATCATTCTTTAAGATACTCCATCTTCCACTAACTTTGTTACTGATACCAATATGTACCAAGGCCGCCAGTTCATTTCCAGACACTCCCAATAATTTGTGTACCCGATCCACAACATGACGAACCCGAGAACCCAGGAGACAGCAAACTGTTCGATTGCTGGGATTTGGGTGAAAAATCACCCTGTCTACCTTCCTAATAATAGAGTCCCCTACAACCAAAACCTTTCTGTTGCTCTGCCTATTCTGCCCTCCCACTCCTCCAGTAGAACTGTTCTCCCGGCTATTAGAGGGAACAGCTCTATCTGGCATTGTCATTCCTGAATGGACATACCCAACAGTTTCACTCAATCTGGCAAATCTGTTAGTGTTTGCCAACTCAGGACTGGCCTGCCTCCTGTTCCCCCTGATTCCTCATCTAACTGTAACCCAGCTACCTCCCTGGACATCCTCACTAGCCCCAGCTCCACCCTCCATGCTAGGCCCAGCTAATCTGTGCTCAGTGAGCACCAACCCCCTTTCCAGTGGAGCAATATCACTAAGTGCTGCAATTCTCCTCTCCAGATCTCCAATTTGAGCTTCCAGAGAGGCAACATGCTCACACCTCTCACAGAGGTATGGACCCTGGATCATCTGTTCCAGTATTGCATACATATGACAGGATGTACACTGAATGAGGGTCCACTGGACTGACTCATAATTATTATTATTGTCTTCAAAATTTCAGTGGGAAAAATAAAGAATATAAAATAATATATTTGTATAAGTTTTCCTCCTTTGCACTATAAATTTGCCCTCCCTTTTCTTTGAAGTCCCTCCTTTTATTTAAACTTCTGTGCTTTTACTAGAATTGCACTTGATACTGAAAATGTTCGCAAGCGCATAAGTTTGCCCCTTCTCCTGTTTATATTAATCTCTGCCTTCTCACCTGGACACAATTAGTGCACTCTGCAATTTATCACCCTTTACTTGCAAGGAAAATCCACTTGCGAACAGCCCCAAAACAGCTCACAAACCTTTGATATTAGTTTAACAGTCAAGCCACACCCCTCTCACCTGGGCACAATTAGTGCACTCTGCAATTTATCAGCCTTTACTTGTAAGGTAAATCCACTTGCAAAGTATTATGTAATCTTTCCGGTGTATGATACCATCTGAAAAAAATGTGTAGGAGTTCTCTCTTATGGTTACGTTTAAAGAGGAATTTGCAGTGTTTTTAAGGATTCTTGACCATTGTACCTCCTTCAAAGTTACTTCCAATTCCTTTTCCCAGGCAACTTATAGGCTAACTTAGCTTTTGTCGCTTGATCAATTAAACAGTTGTATAGAGCAGAAATATTATTCTTACCATTAGCGTTAAGAAGACAACAGTACTCAAATGTGGATTTTCTAGAAGGACTATTGCTCTTCATAATGGAGGCCATATTGGTGTTTATGACTGCCAATCTGAGCCACACTCTCTAGGTTGGGTGATATTGTTCCCTGAAGTTAATTGGGGACCAAATCGGCTCTTTTAACAAAATGTCTGCTGCTATGTGCAAATTTTGATAAATCCCCCAGGAGAATTGACAATTAGATTCTCCCACTGATTCTTGTGAGGGTAGCCATAAAGCAGTGGAGCCACGACCCTACTTCTAGTAATGGTGTACGTCATTAATTCTCTTCCATAGGCTAATGGATTGAATGATACTTTGGGGTAGATCACTCAGTTTACTTTTATTTTTTAAACTTAGCCATGGCACTTGCTTTATAATAAGGTTCTGTTCTTTGAGTGGGTCATTTTCTATATCTACCCAACATGGGTGGACTTGCCTGATAAACCATTTGGATAGTTGTGCCAATCGGATGCAAGTCTGGAGTAGACAAACCACCCATCCTTTTTGAGGCTATCATGGATAGTCTATTCACTCTAGACCTCTTATAATTCCATATAAAGTGGAGGATTGCTCTCTATAGTTTTGTGACCTCTATTGTTTTAATTGCAATCGAAAGCGTTCTAAAAAGATACATTCATTTTGCCATGGTGTTTATCTTTATTGCATTGATTCTCCCCAGCCATGAGATCGGATGAGAGGACCAGCCGATCAGGTCTTTAAAAAGTATTTTGAAAATATTTGAATAATCAGCCCCATAAATTAAGTTAGCCCGCTTAGGTACTGTATGTTGATGCCTAAATACTTGATAGATCTCTGTGAATAAAGTGTCATAATGCTTTTAACAAAAGTGTAATTTAGGCCGAATTTGCTCAGAACTCTGTCCAATGCCTTTTCCGCATCTAATAAGAGAAGCATCATAGGGATTTTTCTTATGAAAGCAACATCCATAAGATTAAAGATACGCCTAGGAGCCTCAATCAAATGCAATTTGGCCAATTGAATGAAGCTCTATATAAGCACACAGCATATTTTTTTACAGAAGTTTTTAGTTAGTGAACTTCTATCCAAAAGCAAGGTATTCACTAACTAAAAACTTCTGTAAAAAAATATGCTATGTGCTTTAATAGAGCCCTATTCAATTGGCCAAATCGCATTTGAATAAGGCTCCTAGTGTTGTCCGGAGCCTCCCTTCCAGGGATGAAACCAACCTGATCTGGATGGATCAAATGTGGAAGCAATTGTGTCATTCTGTTTGCTAATATTTTAGAGTATAATTTGATATTGCATCTGATCAGTGAGACCGATCTATAACTCTGGCATTGGGCTGGGTCCTTTCCTACCTTGTGCAATACAATAATTTTAGCCTCAAGAAACTCTATTAAATGGTTTCCCATTTTGGAATTCATTAAATAGTAATTTGAGATGGAGCAAGAGAATGTCTCTGAATTGTTTGTAGTAATAGTTTGTGCAGCTGTCAGGCCCAGGTGCCTTATGTGCTTTAATGGATGTGATTGCCATTGAAATTTCCTCATCTGTAATGGGGTCACTTAGGGAGTTTAGTAAGTCTACATTCATTTGAGGCACATTCATGTTAGATAGGAATTTTCTAATCTGTGCAGTATGCACAGCTGAACCAGAGTGTGGTTTCTCTGAGTAAAGTTCTGCATAAAACTCAGCAAAAATGTCTGTTATTGCCTTTGGTTGGTTGATATATATATGTGCCTTCGCTGGATTTCAGTTTAGCAATAAATTAATTTGCCTTTTGTTGTGTAAGTTTTCTTGCCAACATGTAATCATGTTTGTCGGAAAATACAAAAAACCTTGCTTGAGTCCGCTGCATGCCTGCAACGGCCGTCTTCTGCAGAACCACTCCGAGGTCACGCTTAAGCGCAAGGATTTCTCCCAAGATTCTCTGTGACCTCTGAGCGGAATACAATGTTTGCAGACATTAAGCTCATTAATTTGTGCCCACTCTATCTTCTTGGCCCTTGCACCTAATTTTTTTAAACAAACCCCTCATAACCGCCTTATACGCTGCCCATACCTCCATCTGGTAAACCTCTCAGCCACTATTCAGCTGAAAATACTCTTCTAGAGACTTCCAAATGTTCTCCCTTATGAGATTAGCATTAAGCAAAGCTGGATTCAGAGTTCAGCCTGGGGAACGGCCCCTTGGAAGCAAGTCCAGAATAGAGACACTGACCAGACCATGGTCCGACCAAGAGATGGGGTGGATCAGGGCTTCGCACGTGTTTGTGGCCAAACGTTGCTGCAGTAAGATATAATCAATTCTAGAGTGGGTATTATGACTAGCTGAGTAAAATGTATAATTATTTTCAGTCTGGTTTAGAGCTCTCCAGACGTCAAATAAACAAAGATTTTTTTGATTAAAGATGTAAGTGCTTTTGTTTCTGTTGGGATCAGGGAAGTAGAGACATCTTTAGTTTTGTCCCTCATAGGGTCTAAGACTGCATTCATATCTCCTCCGATCACCCATGTCGAATGCTGCAATGTGGTCATTAGTTTGGAGATTCTGCAGAAGAAGACTGACTGTTCAACGTATATGTTTAGTAAAGACACCTCCCTCCCATTGATGGACCCTTGTACTTGGTTATCTCTGTATGTTTGTATGTGCTGAAAGCTCAACCTCTTGTGAATTAAAATAGAGACACCTTTCTTTTTCTCTATTGAGGTAGCATGAAAAGTCTGAGATAAATTTTCCCCCAAATACTTAGGGATTGAATTATTTTTAATGTGTGTTTCCTGCAACAAAACAATATCGACACCCAATCTATGGTATTCCTTGAGAGCAATCCCCCTCTTTACCGGCTCATTCAGCCCATGGACTTTATGGGACATTACTCTTGACTCACCTATTAATGTGACCATCCACTCCAAGTTATCAGAACCTGCACCTTGAGACCGACCTCCTCAATTCAGGATTTATCTCCTATTGGATATCAGGAAGGATATGGAAGGGAAAGTGGGTATAGGGACAAACCAAAACACAAAATAAATAAATAAATAAATAAAAAAACTATAGTAACACAAACATTGATAAATAAATAAAGTAAGATAATGAAAAGATAACGGTTAATAAACCAATTAATGAGTCAAACCTAGTATACGTGCACACAGCTAAAAAGCTAGTATGCAACTTAGTTGCTTAATTATTCTCTAAGTTATTGCTCTTACAGTAATAAACTTTTCAGAATATAACAATTTTCAAAACTTTACAGAGGAGAGCAGTAGCTGTCCTCTAAATTTAAAGGTGAGCTGTAAAGTTTCCGAAGAAAGAAAATAGACAGATACAGTCACGGATTGGCTGTTTAAACTAACAAATAAACATCTTTCCCAGGGGCTCTTCCTGGTACAGTCTCATGTATAGTAGCATTTCCAATTTTAATTACCACTTGGGGCAGAGCTTGATGATCATAACATGGGTTTTACCCCTATGTCCTCTCTGCAAATTTTAATTCTTAAACAAATGCGCATTATAGTATGGCACATAGGCTCATTCTCCATCCCAAAACAGTGTAAAAATTAGATCCGGCGATGTCAACAGGGCAAGCACCAAAGTGTAACCCCATACAGACCCTCACTCCAGCTTGTTTCTGTCTTATTTGCTTTCCGGAGCTCAAATATGTAATAGAAAACAAAGAAGCAATTTGCATATATTATATTGCTACAAAATAGAAGCGCTCTATAGTTTACCTACTGTGTATACATATATATGTATGAACTATATTCGATGTGTTTACATACAGTTCCTCTAGAGAGATGCACAAATGGAAATTGGAGTGAATATCCGTCCATACAAGTCCAAAACCACAATAATAGAGATGCCAGAGGTGTGCAGCTTCTTCACAGGACACCGTTCCCACCGTGTCCAAGTAACTGGTAAAGATAATAAGAGGGGTAGGGGAAAGACAGCGCGCCACCTCCTAGTGCAACATGAGTGTATAATCACATCAAAACATCAGTCATATATTGTTTCACTCACATGTGGTAACCCCAAGGTTATGAGGTATCTGTATGGTTTAAACAGGATAGCTCTGGAAGTACCCGATGTCCAATCCTTAGATCTCCATCCGAAGCTCAGGATACGATCCAGATGGTTTTGTAGCCGGTACAGTTGGAACACCAATGCTATTTGGTACACTATTATATAGTGTCTACAGAACAAAATGTGATTCCAACTCCTTATGTCTACTATAGGAGACAATTGAAACACACTAATACAAACAATAGTGTGTTTATCATGTGTTTATTACACCATATAATCCTCAATACATGGCATTTATGGCCAATAGGGATAGGCACATTAAAATGAATAAAATCAATAATCTAAAAACATAAAAAAATATCAAACGCGTTTCGCCCCCAAGGGCTTCCTCAGTGATATAAAAACATAAATAGTGAAAAAATATGTTTATAAGTACTGCTCATCAGCACTTACAAACATCAAACCCTTTCTGCTCTCACACAGAGGCTTATATACCCTCCATTGTTTTAACAATCAGGAAGTGCATCCAAAATGGCGTCGACCCATGTGACGTGCATCATGTGACTCTTGACAACATCACGTGACCAACATAACAGTCCCAGTACTTCCTGATACATAAACTCTCATCCTATGTGAATGCCCTCTGGTGGCTTTACAGGCACATTACATGTCTTTCTCCAGATATGGGCACATATATATATATATGTATATATATATATATATATATACCCATATAGATATATACATATATACATACACACACCTACACATACATATATACATACACATACATGTATACCCCCAAGAAAGGGGATCACCCTGGGGTAAGAAGTAAAGAATGAATAAATATATATAAAAAAGACATTGATAAATCAGGATGCATATAAAAAGGAGATATACATAAATATATAAAATATATAAAATAAAATACATGTAAAATATATAGATCAATAGAGAACAACATCCCAATATATGATATAATCCATATCCCCACTTTTATCTATCAAAAAACATTGCACATATATCTCATGATTAATTAAAATACATATAAAAAAGGATATAAATACAAAAAAGGACATGTCAATATATAAAAATCAATATATAAAAATCAATAAAGGATTGTTACAAGAGAGATAGAGGACATTGCTCTAGATTATGAAAACTCTAGATAAAGGCACACAAATTGCAGACCTAAATCTGTATTCTACCCAATTCAATTGCAGGGTAACTTTATCCCCGTGTTTAAACAGTTAGTACAGGGAAAATTTGACCTTATGGCTAAGAAAAAAATTGTTAAACATAGGTCCAATTTATCCCACAAAGAAATTGAAGCTTTGGCTACTCTAAAAAACGACCAGTCCATCATTATCAGGCAGGCAGATAAGGGAGGAGGGTTGGTATTACAAGATAGGGATGTGTATCTCAGGGAGGCCTTTAACATCATTAATGATGGCTCCACGTATATTCAATTAGAAGGGGACCCCTCCTTGGCTTTTCAGGCTGCCCATTTTGAATAAAAAGGAATTTGGTTTTTTGACCATCACACATCCAAAGACTGCTATCTTTTACCACCTTCCCAAGGTTCACAAGAATCTGTCTAACCCTCCGGGAAGGCCTATTATCTCGGGTATTGGGTCTCTGACTGAGAGACTCTCTTCGTATATAGATGAGTATTTAAAGCCCATGGTTCCCAATCTAAGGTTCTATATCAGAGACACTCCACACCTTTTGGAACTATTGTCACATCAGGTGTGGAGTGACGATCTCTGCCGGATTAGCCTAGATGTCTCGGCGCTCTATTCATCTATCCCCCAGGATTTGGGGATCGAGTCAACAGGTGAATTTTATCTTGGAGGCCATGGGATTTATCCTTCACCATAATTTTTTTCTATTTGAGCAGAAATTCTATCTACACACTACAGGTACAGCTATGGGGACCAAATTTGCCCCTAGTTTTGCTAATTTGTTTATGGGGCAATGGGAAGATAAGTACATCTGGAAAGACAATCCCTTTGCTGATATCATGTTTTTTTACCGAAGGTATATTGACGATATTGTCATTATTTGGGATGAATCCATACAGGGTTCTAAAGAGCAATTTTTAGAATTTGTTAATTCAAATACTATGAACCTTGAGTTTACCATGGTGACAGCAAAACAGGAGATACCGTTCTTGGATGTCCTACTCAGGGGAGGAGAGGGCAGGGTCACTACGAGTTTATATACCAAACCCACGGATACTAATGGTTATTTAGATGCGACCAGTGGCCATGATCCAAAGTGGATCAGAAACATACCCTATGGCCAATTCCAAAGGGTGAGGAGAAACTGTAGTGACCTTGCTGACTTCGATAAAGAGAGTATACGATTGGGACAACATTTTTTGGCTAAAGGATATAACCCTCATGTAGTGGAGGGGGCTAGACAGAGAGCACAGGATTTGGATAGAACAAGTCTTCTATATAAGAAGGACCCCTGTAGAGGAGAGAATATTCACAAAACATAAGATGTACGGTTTCTCACTAAATATAACGCAGCAGCCCCATCTATACGCCATGCTATGAAGGAATTTTGGCCCATTCTATTACAGGATGATCTTTTGAGAGAGATTTTGCCTGCAAATCCCATAGTCACATTCAGAAAAAATGTTAATTTAAAGCAGAGATTAGCTCCTAGTGAGCTGAGGCCAGTTAAAAAGGATAAAAGCATGTGGATTAGGGGGACAAAAGGATCATTTGGCTGTAGTACAAAGAATTGTGGTACGTGCCCATTCCTCAAATCTAGAGAGAGACATATGGTAGTATCCACTAGCAATAATAATAAGTTTAGAATTAAACATCTTACTTCGTGCAAATCAGAGTATGTGGTTTACACCATTACTTGCAAATGTGGCCTACAGTATGTGGGCCGCACCAAGCGTTCTTTAAAAAACAGATTTAGGGAGCATCTGTATAATGTTGATAGGGGGATCCTTACGAATGGTTTCTCCGCTCATATCATTATGAAGCATAACAAAGATTTCTCTGGCATAATGGTTCAGGCAGTGGAACAAGTAAAACCAAATACAAGACGGGGGAATAGACTGTTCAATTTGAGACAGAAAGAAAATGGATACATCTTTTGGGCACCTTGAGTGATACTGCAGTGCTCCAGGGTGCTTGAGTATGTTTTGTTGTATCGTTTATCCCTGCAGCATCCTACTCACTGTGGCCACGTGGCACAAGATGGCGGCTCTGCTACTTCTCTCTGTTCTGTGGCCTGATGAGGCTCCATCTTTGTCTCTCTGCCTCTGCTCCCCATCAGTGCCGGCTCAGGAACTCTCCCTGAGTACACCCTATTCTGGGTACGGAATGCGCAGCTGCGTGATGTGTCCAGGTGCATCAGGCCTCCGTCTTCCTGTTCCAGCTAGAGGCCAGTTGTGTATCTGGTGGGTCTCTGCCGTATCTCCGATGAAGGCTGCAGCACCTGTCGGTATCTCTCCTCTCCTTTTTCCCTGAGGTCAGGTATTGGTCTTCTCAGCAGGAGGGAGTCCTTTGGTCTGCAGATGCCTCTATTCAAGATGGCGGTCGCACCGCTCCGATGATGCAGCAAGGCCCTAAGTCTTGTTAAGGGGTGAATCGCCTCACCAGGGCATTAGGGCTGTGTTGGGGGTCCCCAGTAGTTGCCCTGTACATAGTGGATGTTTTGGTATTCTTTTTGTTGGCTTTTGCTGCGGAACTCCAGCACCATGCAACTTTTTGCTGCAGCAGCCTGCTATGCCACCCCCCCCCCCCTCAAAAAAAGGCTATTTTATATAAACAAACAAAGAACCAACATGTAATGCGTGGCTAAAGATGTAGTGCACTAAGGAGGGGTTTGGCTTTTTAGAGCACTGGGCTGACTTATCACTTCGGTACAATCTCTACAGTAGGGATGGATTGCACCTTAATGATGAGGGAGCTTTTGTACTAGGGGATAGGATGGTAGAAAGGCTGGAGGAGTTTTTAAACTAGTAGGTGGGGGGAGGGACTAGATATAAGTAATGGGGTAGAAAGTGTAGAGGGTATAATGGATGAATTAACAACTCATAGGGGAGGAGATGGGGGAAAGGGTAGTATAGTCAATAGGTAAGGTAGTACTAAGTAATTCAAGTTCAGTGGCAGGCACTTCAGAACTACAGACTCATAACATAAGGTGTATGCTTGCTAATGCCAGAAGCTTGCCAGGAAAAATGGGAGAGTTAGAATTATTAGCAATTAATAAAAAATGGGATTTAATAGGCATTAGCGAAACGTGGTGGGATGAATCTCATGACTGGACTGTTAATCTGGATGGTTATAACCTATTTAGGAAAGACAGGGGAAATGGTAAAAGAGGAGGAGGGATTTGTCTGTATGTTAAGCCTGAATTTAAGCCTATAGTCAGAGAAGATATTTAGGGTGGACCTAGTGATAAAGTTGAATGTTTGTGGGTAGAGTTAAATAGCGGAGCAGCAAATTCCAAAAGAATATTAGTAGGAGTATGCTATAAACCCCCAAATATAGCTGAAAGTGAGGAAATACAATTATTGTTACAGATTGGAAATGCAGCTAAGCACGGGCAAGTTCTAATAATGGGAGATTTTAATTACCATGAAATAAACTGGATAAATGAGACCAGCAGTTCAGCTAAGGGGAGCAGGTTCTTGAGTACACTCAGGGATCATTATCTGGCCCAGGTTATACAGGAGCCTACTAGAAATGACGCTATCTTAGATTTACTCATTACAAATAATATTGATATTGTATCAAATGTTGAAATAGGGCAACCTTTGGGAAACAGTGATCACAACACAGTCTCATTTGAGATTGAATAAAAAAAAAACATTTTTAGGGGCCACCAAAAACTCTTAATTTTAAAAGGGCAGATTTTAACGGTTTAAGGGCAGCAATACAAAGTATAGACTGGGACAGAGAACTGATAGGTAAAAACACTGAACATAAATGGACAACATTTAAATCCTTACTAAATATACATACACATCGGCATATACCGTGTGGAAATAAAAGTAAAAGGAGTAAATCACAACCCATGTGGCTTAACAATGATTTAAAGATCAAGATACAGAGTAAAAAACAGGCATTTAAATTATACAAACAAGAGGGGACAGAGACTGCTTTACGGTAATACAAGGAAATCAACAAGGCTTGCAAAAGCGTGATTAGACTGGCTAAAATAGAAAATGAAAAATTAATTGCAAAAGAGAGTAAGACTAACCCTAAAATATTTTTTAAGTATATTAATGGGAAGAAGGCGAGGAAGGAAGCTATAGGAACATTAGAATGTGAAACAGGCTGTCTGAAAATTAGTGACCAGGAAAAGGCAGATGAGCTAAATAGGTTATTTTCTTCGGTATACACAAGGAAGACTCATAACATAAGGTGTATGCTTGCTAATGCCAGAAGCTTGCCAGGAAAAATGGGAGAGTTAGAATTATTAGCAATTAATAAAAAATGGGATTTAATAGGCATTAGCGAAACGTGGTGGGATGAATCTCATGAGTGGACTGTTAATCTGGATGGTTATAACCTATTTAGGAAAGACAGGGGAAATGGTAAAAGAGGAGGAGGGATTTGTCTGTATGTTAAGCCTGAATTTAAGCCTATAGTCAGAGAAGATATTTAGGGTGGACCTAGTGATAAAGTTGAATGTTTGTGGGTAGAGTTAAATAGCGGAGCAGCAAATTCCAAAAGAATATTAGTAGGAGTATGCTATAAACCCCCAAATATAGCTGAAAGTGAGGAAATACAATTATTGTTACAGATTGGAAATGCAGCTAAGCACGGGCAAGTTCTAATAATGGGAGATTTTAATTACCATGAAATAAACTGGATAAATGAGACCAGCAGTTCAGCTAAGGGGAGCAGGTTCTTGAGTACACTCAGGGATCATTATCTGGCCCAGGTTATACAGGAGCCTACTAGAAATGACGCTATCTTAGATTTACTCATTACAAATAATATTGATATTGTATCAAATGTTGAAATAGGGCAACCTTTGGGAAACAGTGATCACAACACAGTCTCATTTGAGATTGAATTAAAAAAACAACATTTTTAGGGGCCACCAAAAACTCTTACTTTTAAAAGGGCAGATTTTAACGGTTTAAGGGCAGCAATACAAAGTATAGACTGGGACAGAGAACTGATAGGTAAAAACACTGAACATAAATGGACAACATTTAAATCCTTACTAAATATACATACACATCGGCATATACCGTGTGGAAATAAAAGTAAAAGGAGTAAATCACAACCCATGTGGCTTAACAATGATTTAAAGATCAAGATACAGAGTAAAAAACAGGCATTTAAATTATACAAACAAGAGGGGACAGAGACTGCTTTACGGTAATACAAGGAAATCAACAAGGCTTGCAAAAGCGCGATTAGACTGGCTAAAATAGAAAATGAAAAATTAATTGCAAAAGAGAGTAAGACTAACCCTAAAATATTTTTTAAGTATATTAATGGGAAGAAGGCGAGGAAGGAAGCTATAGGAACATTAGAATGTGAAACAGGCTGTCTGAAAATTAGTGACCAGGAAAAGGCAGATGAGCTAAATAGGTTATTTTCTTCGGTATACACAAGGAAGGTACCAGTGGTTGGGACACTGCAACGTAATGGGGCTACACTACCTTTGCCAAATAATTGGTTAACACAGGAAGTAATACAAAAGAGGTTGGAAAAAATAAATGTTAATAAAGCCCCGGGTCCTGATGGAATACATCAAAGGGTACTAAGGGAACTGGGTTCTGTAATAGCCAAACCATTATATTTAATTTTTCAAGATTCACTCAACACAGAGTCTCTACCAGATGACTGGAGAAAAGCTGATGTGATACCTATATTTAAAAAGGGAGCAAGAGCAAATCCAGGGAATTATAGACCAGTGAGCCTCACTTCTGAAGGGTTAATAAGGGATAATATACAAGAATATGTCTATTTGAACAGGATTATAAGTAGGAGTCAACATGGGTTTATGAGGGATAGGTCATGTCAAACAAATCTAATTAGTTTCTATGAGGAGGTTAGTAGGAACCTGGATCAAGGCAACTCAGTGGATGTAGTCTTTTTAGATTTTGCAAAGGCATTTGATACAGTGCCACATGGGAGACTATTGGGCAAACTAAGGGATACAGGAATTGCAGTAAATATCTGCTCATGGATTGAGAGCTGGCTATAAGACAGAAAGCAAAGGGTTGTTGTAAATGGAACATACTCCGATTGGACTAATGTGTTAAGTGGGGTTTCTCAGGGTTCAGTATTAGTTCCTCTCCTTTTTAACATATTTATTAATGACTGAGAGGTAGGATTGGAGTGTGGGGTCTCCATTTTCGCTGATGACACAAAGTTGTGCAAGGTAATTAAATCAGTAAATGATGTGCTTTCCCTCCAAGGGGATTTACATAAAATTGAGGAATGGGCATCTAAATGGCAGATGAGATTTAATACGAATAAATGCAAGGTTATGCTTGTGGACAACCACCTAGGTAACAGTGCTCAAAGCCAAGCAGCAGCTGCAAAGGCAAATAAAATATTATCATGTATTAAGAAGGGTATAGAAGCCAGGGAAGCAAATAAAATTCTGCCACTATACAAATCTCTAGTAAGCCCTCATTTGGAATATGGAGTTTAATTTTGGGCACCACTTCATAAAAAGGACATTTTAGACCTGGAAAAGGTACAGAGAAGGGCAACAAAACTAATAAGGGGAATGGTGGGGCTATGTTATGAAGAAAGACTAACCAAATTAAACTTATTTTCTCTAGAAAAAAGGCATCTAAAAGGAGATATGATTACCTTATATAAATACATCCAGGGACAGTATAAAGATTTGTCGGGGGAGCTTTTTGTGCCAAGAGGTTTTCAACTGACAAGAGGACATCCGTTGAGGTTAGAAGTGAAAAGATTCCACCTCAAAGAAAGAAAAGGGTTCTTCACAGTAAGGGTGGTTAATCTGTGGAATTCTCTACCAGAGGAGATGGTGACAGCGGATTCGATAGATAACTATAAAAGGGGACTAGATTTATTTCTAATTAAAAAGGGTATTCAGGGTTATCATGGATAATTAGAGAGACAGTAATGATCCAAATGTTTTACATTTCCCCTTGAGACAATTGGCTAAGTCTCGCTTGTTTTTTTTTTTTTTTTTTTTTTCTATTTGCCTTCCTCTGGACTAATTAATAATAATAATAAAAAAAAAAAACATTAAATAATCGATTAATAATTAATTAACAACTAATGAATAAATAGTTAATCCGCATATTGCAGATCAGAAGAGATCTTAAAAGGTTGAACTTGATGGACTGAAAGTCTTTTTTCAACCTTAAATACTATGTAACTATGTAACTATATAACTATGTAATGCATGACTATTTACAAAAACTAAATTTGCCCAGTACATAAAAAGTTATGGATTTCAACAAGTTTTAGACATTAAAAACATATTGTACATTGTATTAGAGCCCGTACTGCATGAAAAATAGTCCTTCACAGCCTGAACTGTTTCACACTATGAGACATCCTTGACACAATTTCTCACCAATACAATCACTGTCTATAACATATGTGAGCAGCTATTTGTATCTGTAACTGCTAGACATCTTTTTTAGTTATATTGCAGTGTGCTTATCACTTTCACTTATTATGCATTACAATGATTGCCTTAAAACGATTCTGTTTGCAACTAGCAACTTTATTTCTATGAAAAGATTTTAATATATAATTATTTGTAGAGAGGATCAAGTTTGAGTGGCTGCTTTATAAAAAGGAATACTGAATTCGGGATAAAACTATCATGCACGTATACAGTAGATCTTTAAAATGTCTTCTTGTTAAGCATTTATATGATATTTTAATGGTAACTGTCTCTCTCTCTCTCTCTCTCTCTCTTTCTCTCTCTCTCTCTCTTTCTCTCTCTCTCTCTCTCTCTCTCTCTCTCTCTCTCTCTCTCTCTCTATATATATATATATATATATATATATATATATATACAGTAAAGCCTAAAGGTTGCAAAGGCTTGACAGTTGTTGGCTACTCACACTGCACCACCTGGGGGCACCAATGTAAACCCACCAAATGACAAGTATATATACAATATTGATGTAAAGGGAGAGGCAAGGGAGAGATAGGCAAGGGGGAAAAGGGAGACACGTGGAGGGAGAGAGAGGTAAGGAGGAGACATGGAGGGAGAGTGGGAGACATGGGGAGAGGGGGAGACATGAGAGAGTGAGAGGCAATTGGAAAGAGGGAGAGGCAAGGGGAGACATGGAGGGAGAGTAGGAGACATGGGGGGAGGGGAAGACATGGAGGGAGAGGCAAGTCGTGACATGGAGGGAGAGTAGGAGACATGGGGAGAGAGGGAGAGGAATGGGGTAGAGAGGCAAGAGGAAAGAGGGAGACACATGCAGGAGAGAAAGGCAAGGGGGAAACATGGAGGGAGAGGTATGAGGGAGAGGGGGAATTATAGGGCAAATGGGGAGAGAGAGAGACAAGGGGGAGAACTAGATGAAGAGAGAGGGAGAGAAAGAGAGAGGGATAGAATTAGAGGGGGAGCGAGAGGGATTGAAAGAGAGAGGGTGGGAGAGATAGGGGAGAGGAGAGAAAGGGGGAGATGAGGAGAAAGAGGGAGGGGAGAGAGTGGGAGATAGGGAGAGAAAGAGAAAGCAGAGAGAGAGGGAGAGGGAGAGAGACATGGAGAGAAAGAGAGAGAGAGAGGGGGAAATTGAGAGAGAGGGAAAGAAAGTGAGGGGGAAAGGGAAAGAGGGAGGGAGAAGAGGGAGAAAAAGAGAGGAGGAGGGAGAGGAGAGAAAGAAAGAGAGAGAGAAGGGAGAGGGAGAGAGGGGAAATTAAGAGAAAGGGAGAGAAAATAAGAAGTATCTACAACCTATCAGAGTACAAGTATCAGAGTAAAAAAAAGAGCAATACGTTTCAGCATAGCATGTAGCTTCCAAAAACAGTAATAGAAGGGGGGGGGGGAGGTAAGTGGACATAATTTTATAATATAATGTCTCTCCAAAATTGTTTGCACTGTGGGAGGGTGGCAGCTCAAAATATTTTTTTTGGGGGGGAGAGGGGCCCAAAAATGTTTTTTGCACCGAGGCTCCGCCACTGTCCCGACCTTAACCCTATTGAGCATCGGTGGGGCTTCCTCAAACGTAAGGTGGGGGAGTGCAAGGTCTCTAACATCCACCAGCTCTGTGATGTCATCATGGAGGAGTGGAAGAGGACTCCAGTGGCAACCTGTGAAGCTCTGGTGAGCTCCATGCCCATGTGTGTGTCTCTATGTGTGCCTCTATGTGTGTGTTTATATGTGTATGTCAGTGTGTGCCTCTTTGTGTGTGTCTCTATGTGTATGTCAGTGTGTGCCTTTTTTTGTGTGTCTCGATGTGTATGTCAGTGTGTGTCTCTATGTGTATTTAAGTGTGTGCCTCTGTGTGTGTCTCTATGTGTTTGTCAGTGTTTGTGTCTCTATGTGTGTGTGCGTGTCACTATGTGTGTGTGCCTCTGCGTGTGCGTGTCAGTGTGTGCCTCTATGTGCGTGTCTCTATGTGTATGTCAGTGTGTGTCTCTATGTGTGCCTCTATGTGTGTGTCTCTATGTGTGCCTCTGTGTGTGTCTCTATGTGTGTGTCAGTGCGTGCCTCTATGTGTGCCTCTATGTGTATGTTAGTGTGTGCCTCTATTTGTGTGTCTCTATGTGTATGTCAGTGTGTGCCTCTATGTGTGTGTCTGTGTGTGTCTCTATGTGTGTGTCTGTGTGTGCCTCTTTGTGTTTGTCTCTGTGTGTATGTCTGTGCGTGCCTCTTTGTGTGTGTCTCTATGTGTATGTTAGTGTGTGCCTATATGTGTGTGTCTCTATGTGTATGTCAGAGTGTGTGTCTCTTTGTGTGCCTCTGTGTGTATGCCTCTGTGTGTGTCTCTCTATGTCAGTGTATGCCACTATGTGTATGTCAGTGTATGCCTCTGTGTTTGTGTGTCTCTATGTGTGTGTCAGTGTGTGTCAGTGTGTACCTCTATGTGTGTGTGTCTCTATGTGTGTGTCAGTGTGTGTGTCTCTTTGTGTGTCTCTATGTGTGTATCTCTATGTGTATGTCAGTGTGTGTCTCTATTTGTGTATCTATGTGTATGTCAGTGTGTGTCTCTATATGTCCTTCTGTTTGTCTCTATGTGTGTGTCAGTGTGTGCCTATTTGTGTGTGTCTCTATGTGTGTGTCAGTGTGTGCCTTTATGTGTGTGCTGTGTGTGCCTCTATGTGTATGTCAGTGTGTGCCTCTATGTGTGTGTTTCTATGTGTATGCCAGTGTGGGTCTCTCTGTGTGCGTCTCTATGCGTATGTCAGTGTGTGTCTCTATGTGTGTGTCAGTGTGTGCCTCTATGTGTGCCTCTATGTGAATGTCAGTGTGTGCCTCTATTTGTGTGTCTCTATGTGTATGTCAGTGTGTGCCTCTATGTGTGTGTCTGTGTGTGTCTCTATGTGTGTCTGTGTGTGCCTCTTTGTGTTTGTCTCTGTGTGTATGTCAGTGTGTGCCTATATGTGTGTGTCTCTATGTGTATGTCAGAGTGTGTGTCTCTTTGTGTGCCTCTGTGTGTATGCCTCTGTGTGTGTCTCTCTATGTCAGTGTGTGCCACTATGTGTATGTCAGTGTATGCCTCTGTGTTTGTGTGTCTCTATGTGTGTGTCAGTGTGTGTGTCTGTGTGTGTCTCTTTGTGTGTCTCTATGTGTGTATCTCTATGTGTATGTCAGTGTGTGTCTCTATTTGTGTATCTATGTGTATGTCAGTGTGTGTCTCTATATGTCCTTCTGTGTGTCTCTATGTGTGTGTCAGTGTGTGCCTATTTGTGTGTGTCTCTATGTGTGTGTCAGTGTGTGCCTTTATGTGTGTGCTGTGTGTGCCTCTATGTGTATGTCAGTGTGTGCCTCTATGTGTGTGTCTCTATGTGTATGCCAGTGTGGGTCTCTCTGTGTGTGTCTCTATGCGTATGTCAGTGTGTGTGTCTGTGTGTGTCTCTGTGTGTGTGTCCGTATGTGCTTCTTTGTGTGTGTCTGTGTGTGTCTTTATGTGTGTGTCTGTGTGTGCCTCTGTGTGTGTGGCTCTATGTGCATGTCAGTGTGGGTCTCTCTGTGTGTGTCTCTATACGTATGTCAGTGTGTGTGTCTGTCTCTGTGTGTGTGTCCGTGTGTGCCTCTTTGTGAGTGTCTCTATGTGCACGTCAGTGTGGGTCTCTCTGTGTGTGTCTATTTGTGTGTGTCAGTGTGTGCCTCTATGTGTGTCTCTCTATGTGTATGTCAGTGTGTGTGTCTCTGTGTGTGTGCCTCTGTTTGTGTGCTAGTGTATGCCTCTGTTTGTGTCTCTCTATGTCAGTGTGTGCCTCTATGTGTGTCTCTATGTGTATGTCAGTGTGTGCCTCTACGTGTGTGTCTCTATGTGTATGTCAGTGTGTGTGCCTCTATGTGTGTGTCTCTATGTGTATGTTAGCGTGTGCCTTTGTGTGTGTGTCAGTGTGTACTTATTTGTGTGTGCTTCCAAGTCTATGTCAATGTGTGCCTCTATGTGTGTTAGTGTATGCCTCTGTGTGTGCGTGTGTCTCTGTCAGTGTGGGCCTCTGTGTGTGTGTCTCTATTTCTGTATCAGTGTGTGTCTCTATGTGTGTGTCAGTGTGTGCCTCTGTGTGTGTGCCTCTGTGTGTGTGTCAGTGTGTGCCTCTGTGTGTCTCTATGTGTTTGTCAGTGTGTGCCTATTTGTGTGTGTCTCTATGTGTGTGTCAGTGTGTGCCTTTATGTGTGTGCTGTGTGTGTCTCTATGTGTATGTCAGTGTGTGTGCCTCTATGTGTGTGTCTCTATCTGTGTGTATGTGTGTGTCTCTGTGTGTGTCTGTGTGTGCCTCTTTGTGTGTGTCTCTATGTGTATGTCTGTGTGTGCCTCTTTGTGTGAATCTCTATGCGCATGTCAGTGTGTGCCTCTATGTGTGTGTCAGAGCGTGCCTCTATGTGTGCGTCTCTAGGTGTATGTCAGTGTGTATGTGTGTGTGTCTCTTTGTGTGTCTCTGTGTGTGTGCCTCTGTGTGTGCCTCTTTGTGTGTGTGTCTATGTGTGTCTCTCTATGTCAGTGTGTGCCTCTATGTGTATGTCAGTGTATGCCTCTGTGTGTGTGTCTCTATGCGCATATCAGTGTGTGCCTCTATGTGTGTGTCAGTGGGTGCCTCTATGTGTGTCTCTAGGTGTATGTCAGTGTGTATGTGCGTGTGTCTCTTTGTGTGTGTCTCTGTGTCAGTGTGTGCCTCTATGTGTGTCTCTATGTGTGTGTCAGTGTGTGCCTCTATGTGTGTCTCTATGTGTATGTCAGTGTGTAACTGTGTGTCTCTATGTGTGTGTCAGTGTGTGTCAGTGTGTGCCTCTATGTGTGTGTCCGTGTGTGCATCTGTGTTTGTGTCTCTGTATGTGTCTATGTGTGTGTTAGTCTGTGCCTATTTGTGTGTGCTGTGTGTGCCTCCAAGTGTATGTCAGTGTGTACCTCTATGTGTGTGCCTCTATGTGTATGTCAGTGTATGTGCCTCTATGTGTGTGTCTCTATGTGTGTGTCTGTGTGTGCCTCTTTGTGTGTGCCTCTATGTGTATGTCAGTGTGTGTGCCTGTGTAAGTTTGTCTCTGTGTGTGTGTCTCTAAGTGTATGTCTGAGTGTGCCTCTTTGTGTGTCTCTATGTGCATGTCAGTGTGTGCCTCTATGTGTGTGTCTCTATGTGTGTGTCAGTGTGTGCCTCTATGTGTGTGTCTCTATGTGTATGTCAGTGTGTGCCTCTATGTGTGTGTCTCTATGTGTATGTCAGTGTGTGTGCCTGTGTATGTGTGTCTCTGTGTGTGTGTCTCTAAGTGTATGTCTGAGTGTACCTCTTTGTGTGTCTCTATGTGCATGTCAGTGTGTGCCTCTATGTGTGTGTCTCTATGTGTATGTCAGTGTGTGTCTCTCTATGTGTGTGTCTGCGTGTGTGCCTCTATGTGTGTGTCTCTATGTGTGTGTCAGTGTGTGCCTCTATGTGTGTCTCTATGTGTATGTCAGTGTGTAACTGTGTGTCTCTATGTGTGTGTCAGTGTGTGTCAGTGTGTGCCTCTATGTGTGTGTCCGTGTGTGCATCTGTGTTTGTGTCTCTGTATGTGTCTATGTGTGTGTCAGTCTGTGCCTATTTGTGTGTGCTGTGTGTGCCTCCAAGTGTATGTCAGTGTGTACCTCTATGTGTGTGCCTCTATGTGTATGTCAGTGTATGTGCCTCTATGTGTGTGTCTCTATGTGTGTGTCTGTGTGTGCCTCTTTGTGTGTGCCTCTATGTGTATGTCAGTGTGTGTGCCTGTGTAAGTTTGTCTCTGTGTGTGTGTCTCTAAGTGTATGTCTGAGTGTGCCTCTTTGTGTGTCTCTATGTGCATGTCAGTGTGTGCCTCTATGTGTGTGTCTCTATGTGTGTGTCAGTGTGTGCCTCTATGTGTGTGTCTCTATGTGTATGTCAGTGTGTGCCGCTATGTGTGTGTCTCTATGTGTATGTCAGTGTGTGTGCCTGTGTATGTGTGTCTCTGTGTGTGTGTCTCTAAGTGTATGTCTGAGTGTGCCTCTTTGTGTGTCTTTATGTGCATGTCAGTGTGTGCCTCTATGTGTGTGTCTCTATGTGTATGTCAGTGTGTGTCTCTCTATGTGTGTGTCTGCGTGTGTGCCTCTATGTGTGTGTCTCTATGTGTATGTCTGTGTGTGCCTCTGTGTGTGTCTCTATGTGTATGTCTGTGTGTGCCTCTTTGTGTGTGTCTCTATGTGCATGTCAGTGTGTGCCTCTATGTGTGTGTCTCTATGTGCGTGTCAGTGCATGCCTCTATGTGTGTGTCTATAGGTGTATGTCCGTGTGTGTGTCTCTTTGTGTGTCTCTGTGTGTGTGTGCCAATGTGTGTGTATCAGTGTATGCCTCTGTGTGTGACTCTCTATGTAAGTGTGTGCCTCTCTGTGTATGTCAGTGTATGCCTCTGTGTGTGTCTCTGTGTCAGTGTGTGCCTCTATGTGTCTCTATGTGTATGTCAGTGTGTAACTGTGTGTCTCTATGTGTGTGTCAGTGTGTGTCAGTGTGTGCCTCTATGTGTGTGTCAGTGTGTGCATCTGTGGGTGTGTCTCTCTATGTGTGTGTCAGTGTGTGCCTCTTTGTGTGTGTCTCCATGTGTATGTCAGTGTGTGCCTCTTTGTGAGTGTCTCTATGTGTGTGTCAGTGCGTGCCTATATGGGTGTGTCTCTATGTGTATGTCAGTGTGTGTGTCTCTATGTGTGTGTGTGTGTCTGTATGTGTCTCTATGTGTGTTTCTCTATGTGTGTGCCTCTGTGTGTGTGCCTCTGTGTTTGTGTCAGTGTGTGCCTCTGTGTGTATCTCTATGTGTATGTCATCATGTGCCTCTGTGTGTGTATCTATGTGTGCCTCTGTGGGTCTCTATGTGTGTGTCAGTGTGTGCCTTTATGTGTGTGCTGTGTGTGCCTCTATGTGTATGTCAGTGTGTGCCTCTATGTACGTATCTCTATGTGTATGTCAGTGTGTGTGCCTGTGTGTGTGTGTCTCTGTGTGTGTGTCTCTAAGTGTATGTTTGAGTGTGCCACAGAGACAAACTTACACAGGCACACACACTGACATACACATAGAGACACACACATAGAGGCACGCACTGACACACACATAGAGACACACACATAGAGGCATACACTGACATACACATAGAGGCACACACAAAGAGGCACACACAGACACACACATAGAGACACACACATAGAGGCACATACACTGACATACACATAGAGGCACACACATAGAGGTACACACTGACATACACTTGGAGGCACACACAGCACACACAAATAGGCACAGACTGACACACACATAGACACATACAGAGACACAAACACAGATGCACACATGGACACACACATAGAGGCACACACTGACACACACATAGAGACACACAGTTACACACTGACATACACATAGAGACACACATAGAGGCACACACTGACACACACATAGAGACACACAGTTACACACTGACAAACACATAGAGACACACATAGAGGCACACACTGACACAGAGACACACACAAAGAGACACACGCACATACACACTGACATACACCTAGAGACACACATAGAGGCACCCACTGACACACACATAGAGGCTAACACTGATATGCGCATAGAGACACACACACAGAGGCATACACTGACATACACATAGAGGCACACACTGACATAAAGAGACACACATAGACACACACACAGAGGCGCACACACATAGAGACACACAAAGAGACACACACACATACACACTGACATACACCTAGAGACGCACACATAGAGGCACGCTCTGACACACACATAGAGGCACACACTGACATGCGCATAGAGATTCACACAAAGAGGCACACACAGACATACACATAGAGACACACACAAAGAGGCACACACAGACACACACAGAGACACACACATACACACAGATAGAGACACACACATAGAGGCACACACACTGACATACACATAGAGACACACACAGCACACACATAAAGGCACACACTGACACACACATAGAGACACACACAAATAGGCACACACTGACAAACACATAGAGACACACAGAGGCACACACTGACACACACACAGAGGCACACAGTGACTTACACATAGAGACACGCACATACTGACACACACACAGAGGCACACACTGACACACACATAGAGACACACACTGATACAGAAATAGAGACACACACACAGAGGCCCACACTGACAGAGACACACACACACACAGAGGCATACACTGACACACACATAGAGGCACACATTGACATAGACTTGGAAGCACACACAAATAAGCACACACTGACACACACACAAAGGCATACGCTGACATACACATAGAGACACACACATAGAGGCACACACTCACATACACATAGAGACACACACGTAGAGGCACACACTGACATACACATAGAGACACACATAGAGGCACACACTGACATAGAGAGACACAAACAGAGGCATACACTAGCACACAAACAGAGGCACACACACAGAGACACACACAGAGGCACACACACTGACATACACATAGAGAGACACACATAGAGGCACACACTGACACACACAAATAGACACACACAGAGAGACCCACACTGACGTGCACATAGAGACACTCACAAAGAGGCACACACGGACACACACACAGAGACAGACACACACACTGATATACGTATAGAGACACACACAGAGAGACCCACACTGACATGCACATAGAGACACACACACAGAGGCACACACAGACACACACATAAAGACACACACAGACACACACAAAGAAGCACATACGGACACACACACAGAGACACACACAGACACACACACTGGCACACACATAGTGACACACATACAGATGCACACACTGACACACCCACACACAGAGGCACACACTGACACACACACATAGGCACACACTGACACACACACACACAGAGGCACACACTGACACACACATATAGAGGCACACACTGACACACGCACAGAGACACACACTGACATACACATAGAGACACACATAGAGGCACGCACTGACACAGAGACACACACACAGAAGCATACACTGACATACACATAGAGGAACACACTGACACACAGAGACACACACAGAGGCATACACTGACACACACACAGAGGCACACACACAGACACACACACACTGACATACACATAGAGACACACACATAGAGGCACACACTGACATGCACATAGAGAAACACACAAAGAGGCACACACAGACATACACATAGAGACACACACAGACACACACAGAGACGCGCACATACACACAGATAGAGACACACACTGACATACACACAGATGCACACACACAGAGGCACACACTGCCATGCACATAGAGACACACACAAAAAGGCACACAGACATACACTTAGAGACACAGACACAGAGAGACACACATACAGGCACACACACTGACATACACATAGAGACACACAAATAGAGGCACACACGCAGAGACACACATAGACACACACTGACATACACATAGAGACACACACATATAGGCACACACTGACATACACATAGAGAGACACACAAAGAGGCACACTCAGACATACATTTAGAGACACACAAACAGAGACACACACATACAGGCACACACACTGACATACACATAGAGACACACACATAGAGGCACACACTGACATACACATAGAGGCACACACAGCACACACATAAAGGCACACACTGACACACACATAGAGACACACACAAATAGGCACACACTGACACACACATAGAGACACACATAGAGGCATGCGCTGACACAGAGACACACACACAGAGGCATATACTGACATACACTTAAAGGAACACACTGGCACAGAGAGACACACACATATGCGTATATTGGCACACACACAGAGACACACACAGACACATACACACTGACATACACATAGAGACACACACATAGAGGCACACACTGACATGCACATAGAGAAAAACACAAAGAGGCTCACACAGACATACACATAGAGACACACACACAGAGGCACACACACAGAGGCACACACACAGACACATACACACTGACATACACATAGAGACACACACATAGAGGCACACACTGACATGCACATAGAGAAACACACAAAGAGGCACACACAGGCATACACATAGAGACACACACATAGAGGCACACACGCAGACACACACATAGAGAGACACACACTGACATACACATAGAGACACACAAACAAACACATACACACTGACATACACATAGAGACACACACATAGAGGCACACACTGACACACATGTCAGTGTGTGCCTCTATGTGTATGTCAGTGTGTGTGCCTCTATGTGTGTGTCTCTATCTGTGTGTCTGTGTGTGCCTCTTTGTGTGTGCCTTTTTGTGTGTGTCTCTATGTGCATGGCAGTGTGTGCCTCTCTGTGTGTGCCTCTGTGTGTATGTCAGTGTGTGTCTCTATCTGTGTGTATGTGCGCGTCTCTGTGTGTGTCTGTGTGTGCCTCTTTGTGTGTGTCTCTATGTATATGTCTGTGTGTGCCTCTTTGTGTGTTTCTCTATGTGCATGTCAGTGTGTGCCTCTATGTGTATGTCAGTGTGTATGTGTCTGTGTGTGTGCCTCTGTGTGTGTGTCAGTGTATGCCTCTGTGTGTGTCTCTGTGTGTCAGTGTGTTCCTCTATGTGTATGTCAGTGTATGCCTCTGTGTGTGTGTCTCTGTGTCAGTGCGTGCCTCTATGTGTGTCTCTATGTGTATGTCAGTGTGTGTCTCTGTGCGTGTGTCAGTGTGTGCCTCTATATGTGTGTGTCAGTGTGTGCCTCTATATGTGTGTGTCAGTGCGTGCCTCTGTGTGTGTGTCAGTGTGTGTCTATGTGTGTGTGTCAGTGTGTGCCTCTGTGTGTGGGTGTGTCAGTGTGTGCATCTGTGTGTGTGTCTCTATGTGTGTGCCAGTGTGTGCCTCTTTGTGTGTGTCTCTATGTATATGTCAGTGTGTGTCTCTTTGTGTGTGTCTCTATGTGTATGTTAGTGTATGTGTCTCTATGTGTGTGTCTGCGTGTGTGTGCTTCTGTATGTATGTCAGTGTGTGCCTCTATGTGTGTGTGTCTATGTGTATGTCAGTATGTGTCTCTATGTTTGCCTCTATGTCTGTGTCTCTATGTGTGCCTCTGTGTGTGTCTCTATGTGTGTGTCAGTGTGTGCCTCTATGTGTGTGTCTCTATGTATGCGCCTGTGTGTGCCTCTATGTGTATTTCAGTGTGTACCTCTATGTGTGTGTCTCTATGGGCATGTCAGTGTGTGCCTCTGTGTGTGTGTCTCTATGTGTATGTCAGTGTTTTTGCCTCTTTGTGTGTGTCTCTATGTGCATGTCAGTGTGTGCCTCTATGTGTATGTCAGTGTGTGTGCCTCTATGTGTGTGTCTCTATCTGTGTGTCTGTGTGTGCCTCTTTGTGTGTGCCTCTATGTGTATGTCTCTATGTGTATGTTAGTGTGTGTGCCTATATGTGTGTGTCTGTGTGTGTCTCTATGTGTGTGTGTGTGTGTGCCTCTTTGTGTGTGTCTCTATGTTCATGTCAGTGTGTGCCTCTGTGTGTGGGCCTCTATGTGTGTGCCAGTGTGTGCCTCTATGTGTGTGTCTCTATGTGCATGTTAGTGCGTGTGCCTCTGTGAGTGTGTCTATGTGTATGTCAGTGTATGCCTCTGTGTGTGTCTCTCTATGTCAGTGTGTGCCTCTGTGTGTGTCTCTATATGTATGTCAGTGTGTGCCTCTGAGTGTGTGTAAATGTGTATGTCAGTGTGTGCCTCTGCGTGTGTGTGTGTATGTGTGTCAATGTGTGCCTCTGTGTGTGTGTCTCTATGTGTGTGTCAGTGTGTGTGCCTGAGTGTGTGTGTGAGGTTACGGGGAAATTCACTGGGGCTGGAGGGCAATTCCCTGGGGTTGGGGGAGGTCACGGGGCAATTCTCTGGGGCTGGGGGGCAATTCACTGGGGCTGGGGGAGTAACACCTGGGACGTAGATAAAACAATCAGTGAATGAAGGGACATAAAGCTAAAGGAAAGGAAAGTGTCTGAGATCATGTGACTTCCCACAGTAGGGCAGACTTCAGGTGCTAACTGAGCATGTCTGCACCATCCCCAGGCCAAAAAGAAACATTGTATTAGTAATGCTAATTATCCCTGGGAATTTCAGGGGGTGTCAATATTGAGAGAAAACAGTTTGCAAAAGCAAGAAATTCAGCAAACTTCAGGCTAACAATGTAACTTTTTTTTCCTCCTCTTTCAGATGCATTATTAAACCATCTCACATACATATACCTTTAAATGTAGAAATCATTCAATTAAACTCAACAGTGGTATCAACAAAATATGTTCTGGGTATAGGTATATAGGTATATAATACACATTTTCAAGTATATTGCATTTAATAAATATATTTAAAAAGAAAACATATAACTAAAATGTTATTGTCTTCTGTAGCAAGGTTGCCCAATAGTATTAAGATTTATTTAGTGGTGAGTAATAATCAAACTTTTCATTGGAAGTTTGTTTTAATATATCTTCTTTCTATTGTTTTCAAAATGTTCTCCCTGGCCCTTCATGAAATATCCAGTGTGGCCTTTCAAGCGAAAAGATTGGACGCTGCTGTTCTACAGCTTGTGTATGCACAGGAGTATCTGTCCTTTTGCACATATGTCTATAGAAATATACCAGAAGTTTCTGTCCTGCGCCTTACGTATTTTTATAAAGAGGCCAACAGTATCTCTGAACTGCTCTATATGTAGTTATAGAGAATCATGGGTTTTCTTGTATTTATGTATATGTATATAACATGTTAAATACACTTACAAGGGTCATTTAGCAAGCTTGTGGGGCCATCTGCCTTCTAGATAGGATGGTTCCTTCGAGGCACACAGGTTTCTTCTTCTCCTATCTATAATTTAAACCAGTTGTGTGTGACCACCTCTTATTAGTTACTAGGAAATTGCCCGTCAAAAATGGTTCTCATTCAAATTGTAATGCTGTTTGCCACACAATGTAAGGCTTTTGCTCCTCTGAGCACCCTTGGCGCTCATTGTGAGGCCCGCGCTGAGCGCCTTTGGTGTTCATTGCATGGCTCATAATGAGCAACTTTGGCGTTCATTGCATGGCTCACAATTAATTGTAATGTCTTTCACAGCTTTCCCTGTCATTTACAGTGCAGTATTGATTGCATTTACAGCGCTACGAACAGCGCTACCCCCTTGCGAGTCCTATCTGGCACCTGTAGGATTTTCTTCTATATTTGCCATTTACGGGTGTGAAAACATTTGCAGCTTTGAGGAATTGTACCAATTGAATAGCGATTTGCAGATTTAGATATTGTAACTTTTGCGGGCTTGAAAGATCAAAGGCTTAGATGGGTCAGAGTTAAGATTTTGACAACTGTAGGGATTTTCAGCCTGTAACCCGTAGATCGTTTGCAGCCCTCTAAAAGATGCCAATTGAATAGCAAATTAGTTTACGGGCTACATTATGGGCTCCAGTAACTTAAAATTGCTCAATTGAATACGGGCCAGTGTATGCAATGAAGGGGTATGGTTCCATGAGCTGTTATACACAGTGATCTACGGCTGCCATCATTCTATTGATGGCTGTAAAATGTCCGCAAAGCTGCGATTCCTTGCCAGGGTGCTGCGGACCATCGTAGCCTTACTTCTAGGTTGCTATTCAAATGAAAGGACCCCTTCCTACGGCCGATCGCAAGCCATGCAATCGGCCATTAGCTTTGGCAGGCTTATACCTGATCGCGGGCGTTAGCCTGCAGATCAGAGTGCAAGCCGCTCCAAACTAAAAAGTTACAAATAAATTCAATGAAGCACTGTACAGCGCTGTAATTGATAGGGTACACATTGGGGGGCATGAGGATGACATGTAGTACATTGGCTAGCTGGCACATCGCCACTAGCCAATACAACAGGCTTGGATGACCCCCAAGGCAGTAACCCGTTCTCCAAGCCTGGCAGACTTGTGGCCTTAAATTACAGTATTGGCTAGCGGCGATGTGCCAGCTAGGCAATGTACTACATGTCATCCTCATGCCCCCCAATGAGTCCCCTATCAATTACAGCGCTGTACAGTGCTGCATTGAATATCTATTAACCACTAAAGATATCCAAGCCCGTCCGAGTACAGGCTTGGATTCAAAACTCCCCCCGCTACTCTTTAAAGCGCCGCGGCAGCTAACATTAACCCTTCCATACTGCAGGGTTCTCATTAAAAATTCAAATTCCGCTGCATTAAAAATTCAAATGTCACACCCCATGCGGGTCCTGAAAGGACCTTAAAGGTCCTTAAAGGACCTGCGAGAAATACAAAATTAACCTCTGCCACTGGGGTACTATAAGTTTCCCCCTGGCAACTAAAATTAACCTCATCACTCATGGGGGTCAATATAGACTTCCATGAGACCAACATTAACCGCCTCTGTCCAATAAGGGTCTATATATACCCCTATAGGACACTATTAACCAATAGGTTAACCCCATAAGTGCCATGAGGGTCCTCCAAAACCCTCATGACAAAGGTTAAGCACTACACTACACCTTTAACACTAAATATACCCCATTAGCCCCTTATCCCTAACTATACCCCATTAAACCATACTGAACCATATTTTACCCTAACTGGGCCTATTTAACCCTAACTGTACCTATTTAACCCTAACTGGGCCTATCTAACCCAAACTGGGCCTATTTAACCATAACTGTGCCTATTTAATCCTAACTAGACCTAATAACCCTAACTGGGCCTTTTTAACCCCTCTAGACATATTTAACCCTAACTGGGCCTATTTAACCCTGTGTACCTATTTAAGCCTCACTGGACCTAATAACCCTAATTATACAGACCCCCATAAGCCTCCATCGGACCCCTTCACTTATGGGGGTCCATAGAGACCCCCATAAGCCTCGATCTAACCCCTTCACTTATGGGGGTCCATATAGACCCCCATAAGCCTCCATCTATCCCCATCACTTATGGCGGTCCATACAGACCCCCGTAAGCCTCCATCTAATCCCATCACTTATGGGGGTCATACAGACCCCCATAAGCCTCCATCTAACCTCTTCACTTATGGGGGTCCATACAGACCCCCATAAGCCTCCATCTAACCCCATCACTTATGGGGTCATACAGACCCCCATAAGCCTCCATCTAAACCCTTCACTTATGGGGGTCCATACAGACTCCTGTAAGCCTCTCTTTAACCCAATCAGTCTATGAAGACCCTTATGGGACAATTAGAACCCTAATATTAACCCCATAAGTACCAGGAGGGTCCTCCAGTAAAAATACTACACTACACTATCCCCCCCAATAAACCACTAAATCTAAACCTCCTCTACGCCAACCTATTAGCACCTACACTACCTACCTACCCCCTATTAAACCCCCCTACCCCACTAATTACACAAAATAAAAAAAAGCTGTTACAAAAAATAAAATAAAAACATTATAACCCCCACACTACAAAAAAAAAGAACATTACAACCCCCTACTACAAAAAATAATAAAAGAACATTACAACCCCCTACTACAAAAAATAATAAAAGAACATTACAATCCCCCACTACAAAAAAATAAAAATAATAATTACACACCTGCAAAGAAAATGCATACACATATATACATAACATTACAATACAGCAATAAATACATTACACATATATACTATCATCGTCCTAACTACAATACAGTTCCCCTGACATCCCCTGACATCTACGTTACATATCCCCCTGACTACAAAATATTATCCCCTATCTATAAAACATTACCCCTATCTACATAACATTACCCCCTATCTATTAAACATTACCCCTATCTACATAACATAACCCCCTATCTATAATACATTTCCACCTATCTATAATACATTAAACCCTAAACCTAACCTAAAATACAATAAATAAGACCACTTACCTTACCTCAATGTCCCTTTAGATCGCACCCCTAGGAAAAAGAGAAACATCAAATTAGTACAGAATTAAACACTACATAGAATAAATAAACATTCTAAATACAGTATTAAACTTACCTTGTCTTCTCTGGCTCTGCCCCTGGAAAAATGAAGCATCACATTAGTCACCCATACACAAGTAAACACAACATAAATAAACAATAAACATTCTAAATTTAAAACTTACCTGTCTGCTATGTCCCCGCCCTCCTCCTCTTCTGCCCCAGCTGGGCACTTGGAGAATTCACGCTTAAAAAAAAAAGGGTAAAAACAGACCTTTATGGGACTGATTGGGTTAAAGAGAGGCTTACGGGGGTTTGTATGAACCCCATAAGTGAAAGGGTTAGATGGAGGCTTATGGGGTTCTGTATGGCCCCCCATAAGTGAAAAGGTTAGATGGAGGTTTATGTGGGTCTGTATGAGCCCCATAAGTGATGGGGTTAGATGGAGGCTTATGGGGGTCAGTGGGACCCCCAAAAGTGTTGGTGTTAGATGGAGGCTTATGGGGGTCTGTATAGACCCCTATAAGTAATGGGGTTAAATAGGCCCAGTTAGGGTTTTTATGTCCAGTTAGGGTTAAATAGGCCCAGTTAGGGTTAGATAGCCCCAGTTAGGGTTAAATAGGTCTAGAGGGGTCACATAGGACCAGTTAGGTTTAAATAGGTCCAGTTAGGGTTAAATAGGCCCGGCTAGGGTTAGATAGGCCCAGTTAGCGTTAAATAGGTCTAGAGGGGTTAAATAGGCCCAGTTAGGTTTAAATAGGTACAGCTAGGGTTCAATCGCCCAGTTAGGGTTAGATAGACCCAGCTAGGGTTAAATACGTCCAGCGGGGTTAAATAGGCCCAGTAAGGTTAAATAGGTACAGATAGGGTTAAATAGATAGGGGTAATGTTATGTAGATAGGGTTAATGTTTAATAGATAGGGGGCTAATGTTTTATAGATAGGGCTAATATTTTGTAGCCGGGGGATATTTAATGTAGATAGAGGGAAATGTATTGTAGTTCGGGGGTAATAGAATATATTTGTAATGTATATATTGTTGTATTGTAATGGTATGTATATATGTGTATGTATTTTCTTTGCAGGTGTGTAATTATTTTTTAATTTTTTGTAGTGGGCATTGTAATGTTCTTTTTTTATTTTTTGTAGTGGGGGAATTGTAATGTTCTTTTGTTATTTTTTGTAGTGGGGGGTTGTAATGTTTTTTTTTTGTAACTTAGCTGGGGGGGGGTTTAATAGGGGGTAGGTAAGTAGTGTAGTTGTTAATAGGTTGGGGTAGAGGGGGTTAGTTTAGATTTAGTTGTTTATTGGGGGTGATAGTGTAGTGTAGTGTTTGTACTTAGTGTCATGAGGGTCCTGGAGGACCCTCATGGCACTTATGGGGTTAATATTAGGGCTCTAATTGTCCCATGAGGGTCTTCATAGACCCTTATGGGACTGGTTGAGTTAAAGAGAGGACCCCCATCAGTGAAGGGGTTAGATGGAGGCTTATGGGGTTCTGTGTGGACCCCCATCAGTGAAGAGGTTAGATGGAGGCTTATGTGGGTCTGTATGACCCCCATAAGTGATGGGGTCAGATGGAGGCTTATGGGGGTCTGTGTGACCCCCAAAAGTGATGGGGTTAGTTAGGGTTTAATAGGTACAGTTAGGGTTAAATAGGCCCAGTTTGGGTTAAATCGGTACAGTTAAGGTTAAATAGGCCCTGTTTGGGTTAGATTGGCCCAGTTAGGGTTAAATAGGTCTAGAGGGGTTAAATAGGTCCAGTTGGGTTTAAATAGGAACAGTTAGCGTTAAATTGGCCCAGTTGGGGTTAAATAGGTCTAAAGGGGTTAAATAGGCCAAGTTCGGTTTTGAATTCAAGCCTGCGGCGGAAATTTGAACTCCCGTAGATTCTGCGGGGGTTGAGATTGGTGACGATCGGAACCCTCTGCAGCAAGGCAAGGAGTTAATGTGGGGAACCTTCAGGGGTCCCTATTGGGACCCCTGCAGCAAGGGGTTAATTTGGGGAGCCTGCTGGGGTCCCCTGCGGACACCTGCATTATATTGTTAATGCTAGGACACTGCAAGGGTCACGATCAGGACCCCTCCTGCAGGGGTCTTAATTGGAGAAGCCGCAAGGGCTTCAAAGCCCTTGTGACGGCTCAAGGGTGGAAGTAAGCTGCGGCCATTTTTGGAGCGGTTTCCGGAGCATTTGAATAGGGTTGTGGGGTTCCATGCGGCCGAATATTTTGCGGCCGCATGAGTTTATAGGCTTTCCCTGCAGTAAGCTGCGGCGGGGCTGACCACAAGGGAAAGCAGGGCGCCGGCCGCAAGCTGGCCGGAGCCCTCGGCCACAAGGGAATAGACTAGCTAAGTAGCTTGCTGCCATCACTTGCGGCCACGCAGTTCCTACAGCCATCAATAGAATGAGACCCCAAGTGAATCTGTCCCATATAACATTGCTCTAACATAAATAACTCATTTAATGTCCTATATTTATTTAGGTTCAAGCTTGTGGATAGTGATTAGAGGACCACTGGACAATGGAAAATATGTTTATAACCTTTAAGTTTGACTAAGAGCATAATCAATCAGGAAAAAAGTAATAAATCTAGTTTTTAATTAGAAAAAATAATAAATTCTGCCTCTGTAGGACCCTATAGAGATCCATTATTCATTGGTGGATGTTGTGTGCGAGAGCTGTGTTTACATTCCTGGAGAGTTATGATTGCAGTGAATGATGCAAGGTGTCTGCTTCTAGGCAAGTGAGGGGGAAGGTTGTGGTGTCAATTTCAATATTATCCAGTTATCAAACAAAAGCTCTGGACTTCTGCTTGTTCCATATGCCGCAAAATTAGTCAGACAGAAACATTAAGGAAGCTAAAGGGAGGTGCGCTGCTTTGCAAAGGTGTATTGGGATATTAAGAGGGGCCAGAGGCTGGGAGAGGTTGTCTAGAGGGGAATGGAGCTGATTTGGAATTGGGTCTTGGGGAATTAAGATGGCACAGTGTCTGGGGGAGTTGGTCTTGTGGGAAAGGAAGTTGCATTAGTGAAGTTTTTTAGGGGGCACTAAGAAGGACCAGTGTTTGGGGGAGGGGGTCTTGTGGGAAAGGGAGTTGCTTTGGTAAAGGGTTTTGGGGGCTATTAAGAAGGACCAGTGTTTGGGGGAGGGGGTCTTGTGGGAAAGGGAGTTACTTTGGTGAAGGGTTTTGGCGGGTATTAAGAAGGACCAGTGTTTGGGGGAGGGGGTCATGAGTGGAAGTATGCTGCTTTGGGAAAGGGGCTTTGGAGGTTTACAAAATTCCAGATGGACCAGTGACTGGGGAAGTAGGATCTTAGGGGGAAGGGAGCTGCTTTAAGAAGGGGTATTTTGCAAGGGGAGCTGGGGGTGGGGGATAAGGGGTGCCACAGTCACGACGAGTAAACTTTAATTGTAATGAATTTAGTCCAGTCAGAATGCAGGCTACTGATTTACATATTGCAGGGGATAATGTAAAGTATAATAAACACTGAGATATACATTAAGAAAGGACAGTCAAATTTTTTATTCTTCAAAGTGAAAGAGTGATATCTCTGTCATCACCAATGTATAATACATACGGTATACTGTGTATAACTTATGTGAGCAGCTATTTGTCTATATAAATTCTGGGTATGTTTAATTGCTATTACAATACCTCATCAACCAATCAAATACAGAATTTTCCCCCAAAAAAATTTCACCAGTTTAATAGTTGGTGAAAGAAGCATAAATATGTTACTCTGTAGAGACTTATACAATGGCCAGTATGGATTTGTGATTAATAGCCTTTTACAAAATTTGCAGCATGAGTTAGGAGGTGAGTGCGGCACTACTGGCAGGATTCCATCCAGGGGGGGCAGGAGGGGGGAAGGAGACAAGGGAGGGGAGGAGACAAGGGAGGGAGAGGAGGGAGCAAAGGAGACAAGGGAGGGAGGTGAAACAGAGACACGGGGGCAGGGGGAAGGAGACAAGGGAGGGAGAGGAGGGGAGAAATGAGACAAGGCGGGAGAGGAGGTGAAACGGAGACACAAAGCAGGGAGAGGGGGGGGAAATGACACAGGAGGGAGAGGGGAAAGCAGGAGAGGGAAAGAGGGGGGGAAGAAGACACAGGGGATGGAGATGGGGAAAAGGAGAGGCGGAAAGGAGGTACAGGAGAGGGAGAGGTGGGAAAGGAGATACAGGGAATGGAGAGGGGGAAAGGAGACACAGGGGGGAAGGAGGAAAAGGGGAGGGAGAGAGAAGGGAAAGGAGACACAGGGGAGGGAGATGGGGCAAAGGAGACACAGGGGAGTGGGGAAAGGGAGAGGGGGAAATGAGGTACAGGAGAGGGAGAGGGGGGAAAGGAGGTATAGAAGAGGGGGGAAAGGAGATACAGGTGAGGGAGAGGGGGAAAGGAGGCCCAGGTGAGGGAGAGGGAAAAAGGAGACACAGGGTAAATAGGAGGAAGAAGACACAGGGGAGAGAGGGGGAAAGGAGACACAGGGGTGGCGGGAACAAAAAACAGGGGAGGGAGAGGTGGGGAGAATTATTCCCATCATTTCTGACGGGCTAGTAGCTAGTGTGTTATAAAGGCAGGCCTGTTCTATAAAGGGGCCATGTTTAAAATAATATTGGATTAACGAGTGAAAATGTATTATGGGTGTGGTGATCTGCTTTTTTCAGTCGGGCTTGATAAGGCTGTTGTGGCCAAACCTACCCAGCAGACCGTTCAAGTTCTTTTGACACCTTCACCAAGACAGCCGATGTCTCTAAAATGCCCTTACTCAGATGCAGCATTTAAAAATATAAATACAGGCTCAGCTTTATAAAAATCAGGAACTGCTTTTATTGCTGTAGAAACTTCATAACAGGTTCAATGAGTGAATGTTTAAACTTGACTTGATAACATTATGTAAAACTTAAACTGGGTTTTCTGGGGTTTGTTTGACTGGCTAATACAGCCATTAATCAATGTTTTGTATGCCAGGCATCATAACATCCAATTCATTAACATCTTCTTTAGGAATGCTGACAAATACATACACCTTCTAGACAGGTCCCTCCCCTTCCATTTAGGGTATAGACACACTTTGGTTTCTTCCCCTTTTATTAGGAGCATATACGCAGTTCATTAATTGTACAGGATCAGAACAGTCATTTTCTTTACTATGGACTCTGACACATATATATCCTCCAGATATCTTATTTTATATATATATATATATATATATATATATATATATATATAAAATAATCATCTCTTCACTATGGATTCTGGCACATACATATATATATATCACATGTTGTAATTGTAAAACTACGAGACATTGTCACGCTTTGCGTGGTGCGTACGACTTAGGCGGGTGATGTGCACCAAAGGGGGTAGCGAGGCAAGCCATTATCATGCAGCACGCGTAGCAAGGTGAGCCGTTAAGGCACTAACACGCACAGCTCTTGGGCGATGAGCGCCGAAGGCACTACAATTTACAGCACTTGGGCGATGAGCGCCAAATGAGCTCATTGCCTGCGAGCATCGCAAAGCGAGGTGAGCAGTGGAGGCAATGAAACACACAGGACTTTGCCTTCAAACCCTTAGGAAACGCGGGATCACCTTACCGACTTCACATTCGCCCAATTGAATAGGCCTCTATATAAGCACATAGCATCTTTTTTTAAAATAAGTTTTTAGTTACTGAAGACCTTGCTTTTGCATAGAAGTTCACTAAATAAAAACTTCTGGAAAAAAAATATGCATGCTTATATACAGTCCTTTTCAATTGCCCCATGCGCAATTTAATAAGGCTGTTAGGCTCCAAGCAGTTGCTGAATGCGCAACTTCGAAAAAAAACAACATTACGAGACCGGGGTCTTAGAAAAAAAAATAGGAGACGCGGGACTTAGAAAAAAAATATGAGGTAGGAGAAATACGAAGTTAACAGCTGACCCGCGTAAAACAAAATACATGAAAAACACAACCCCCCCCTCAAAAACAACAAAAACATCACACACAGCATGGGGGAACAGCCAGGACGTCTGGAAGTGAGGTGGAACGGAAATTTAAATAGATTTTAAAGAGCTTTGGCACTCGAAAATCGTCTAAGCAAGAAAAAAAAAGGCAAAAAAAAAAAAAAAAGGAAACGAGGCTACACGACTTTGGACTGAGCAACACACCGCCAACAGCATAACACTTTCACAGAGGAACGTACGAGGTACAAAATACACTACTACAAAGGACGCCAAATACTCATAAAACCTCATAGCACATTCACAAATGACGCTACTTTACACTCCGAACTTGCAAATCACAACATTACGCATCTACAGTAGCGCTTTACACAAATAAACCAACGGTTTGCCCTCGCTTACACAGCCTACTTTTAATGCACAGTTGGGACATTCATAAAAATATCTCCAACAGTCCAACTGGACATTATATGATGCGTGAAAATGAAAAAAGATTGTTAGCTCTTCAGCCTATTGATTGATGGATATATTAATTACAAATAGGTAAAGTAGATTAATTCATTAAGTAACGAATGAATTGATTATTATTTATAAAAATACAGACATATGTATCTGTCTTTGTGATGAGCTCAGAGGAGCTGCTCGGAGGAGCAAAAGTACCCCAGAGGAGAGGCTCGCAATGAGCGCCAAAGGTACAAAAACCTTCACATTGTGTGGCAAACAGCATTGCGAGGCTTCAAATTTTATTGACCGTCATTTTTTGACGGGCAAGTCGCTAGTATATATATATATATATATTCAAGTTATGTAATCTCCCTTTTTATTAGAAGCATAAACATACTTTAGATATCTTAGTTCAGACCAGACACTCCCTCTTCATTAAGAGCAGACTTGTCCACCCAGCAGGATCCCAACTGCCTATCTACATAACATCCTAACTCCTCTCTTTGACAGTTACAGACAGACAACACACCATTCTAAAATATTTAACACTTAATGAACCAAACTTGCAGCATACAGAATTACACATCACAAGTCAATCACGCATAGGGAAGCAACATAACATACAGTAATTAGCATAAGATAACATAGCATAACATAACATACAGTTATTAAAATACATATGATAATCAACTTAATATAACATTAAATAACTATAAACAGATTTAGCCCAGTGCCACACCACATATTCCAAGAAGGCAGTCCTGATAGGAGTCTTCAAGCAGCCAGGGCAATGGGCATCCTCAAAATCCCAATCATCCTGGGCGGATCACATGAGTCCCAAGATCTGCTTCTTCAAGGTGGCTTGAATGAACCTACAGTGCCTTGAAAAAAGTATTCATAGCCTTGACCTTTTACCTATTTTGTTACATTACAGCCTTAAGTTCAATGTTTTGTTAATCTGAATTTTATGTGATGGATCAGAACACAATATTCTAAGTTGGTGACGTGAAATGAGAAAAATATATACATAACACTATTTTTTAGAACTAGAAGATAGAAAATTGGCATGTTCGTATGTATTCACCCCCTTTGTTATGAAGCCCATAAAAAGCTCAATTACCTTGAGAAGTCACATAATTAGTGAAATGATGTCTGCCTGTGTGCAATCTAAGTGTCACATGATCTGTCATTACATATACACACCTTTTTTTGAAAGGCCCCAGAGGCTGCAACACCTAAGCAAGAGGCACCACTAACCAAACACTGCCATGAAGACCAAGGAACTCTGCAAACAAGTAAGGGACAATGTTGTTGAGAAGTAGAAGTCAGGGTTAGGTTATAAAAAAAATATCCAAAGCTTTGATGATCCCCAGGAGCACCATCAAATCTATCATAACCAAATGGAAAGAACATGGCACAACAGCAAACCTGCCAAGAGATGGCCGCCCACCAAAAGTCACGGACCGGGCAAGGAGGGCATTAACCAGAGAGGCAGCACAGAGACCTAAGGTAACTCTGGAGGAGCTGCAGAGTTCCACAGCCGAGACTGGAGTATCTGTGCATAGGACGACAATATGTATGCTCCATAGAGTTAGGAGTTTATGGCAGAGTGGCCAGAAGAAAGACATTACTTTCAGCAAAAAACAAAATGGCACGTTTTGAGTTTTCAAAAAGAGACTTATCCAAAGCGACTTGGAGGTGTGATTGCCGCAAAAGGTGGCTCCACAAAGTATTGACTTTAGGGGGGGGGGGGGGGGGAATAGTTATGCACATTGACTTCTTCTGTTATTTTGTCCTATTTGTTGTTTGCTTCAAAAAAAAAAACATCTTCAAAGATGTGGGCATGTTTTGTTAATTAAATGATGCAAATCCTCAAACAATCCATGTTAATTCCAGGTTGTGAGGCAACAAAACATGAAAACCAACATATTTATACATCTCCCATACCACGCCCTTGTGTACCTTTGTGTATGTGTGTGATGAAACACATCTGCCTTGCAGCCTTGGTTGCTATAGAGCACTTGAGATAAAACTGATCAGATATGACAGGTGTCTATAGCTAGCTAGTGCAGAAAACCTTGATGTTAATCTCAAGTGTTTGCTTAGGTCTACTGCAGTGCATGCATCTGTCCTGGCTGCTGTTTATCAAGGCCTGTATGTGTGAGGATGCAATGTTCTGCAGTTAAGCTTATGTGCAGAGCATTTTTACCTTATCCTCATGTATGCTTCTGTTATATACACATTTTCCCTCTATAACATATTATAACTAGTATAGATGAAAACAATGTACAGGCAACATATAACCACACACAATAAAAAATAATCACAATGCAAGAATGTTATGCTCCCTTGGCCATATCCATAATTACTGATAATATAAGTCACTAAACAATGTAATCATGACAATTTTCTTTCTAATATAGCATGGAAAGTTATTCCTGTTGGATAACTTCCCATCTATACAGGTTGTTACCGTCCTCTTCATGTGACAGTCCATCCAAGTGATAGCCTCAGTGGCTCTCTGGGCACCCTGTCTCCTCCTGCCAAGGGCGAATATGCACTCCTTCCCAGTGGCCTAGTGACCTTCCCAAGCCCCTGAGTAGACTTATAAGACCACTGCCCTAGAGGACCCTTCAAGGTAGTCCAGGGGAAACAGCACATTCAGGCTAGTAGGTCCAGCAAAAACTTGAGATGATTCTTCCCCAGCAAAACCCTCTCCTTTCACTCAAGGGAGACCTCCTGTCCTGCTGACTCTGGGATGGTACCAGGTATCCTTGGCAATATGGAAGACCCCAACTTCCCTCTTGTCAATGATTCCGGCCAGTGGCCCCTCCTTTCCAGAGGCATATAAAAAGTATTTGGGTCGCTGCAGGGGAGTCAATGCAGGGAGACCAGGTGACAAACCATACCTTCCTTTAGGGGAAATATTCTTCTAGGGTACCGAATAGCTCCTCTGAGGACTGTACCTGCCGCATCTGCCAGTCTATACTCATCCTGATGACCTTCCTCTGGCTCTTTGGTCTCTGGATCCTCAGGTGGAATCTCCTGACTCTCTCCATCTGAGACTGCCTGGTGTGTAGATACAGGCAGCACTTGAGAAGCAGCTGCTACAGCCTTGTTCAGGCTGAAGAGCAGGGCTGCTTGCTGTTTCTGCTCCAGGGTCTGTGGCTGGCTCCTGGACAATTGTCATCCAAGGAACCTCCCCACTATGTTTACAGTCCATTGGTAGGGCCCAGTGCTCATTTGGTTCTTCCCTGACTCTAGGAGCAGGGTAGCTTTCCCCCAGGTCTTCCCTGGGCTTGGCATTGCTGCGGTTTGGCCCTATCCCCATGCCTCTAACTGGGCAAGGCTTTGCCCCCTAAATATAAAGGGACCAGTTCTTCTTCTTCCCATTCAACCCACTGCATGAAGGCATCATTGTCACTTTTAGAATCCCTGAGATCAGAATTCTCCCAACAGTCCATACATTTATCTTCTGACCCTGCCTTGGCAAAATTTAGCTGGGTCCCTGTAGTCTCTGCTAGGTGGTTCTGTTTCATGCCTGGCTGGCATGACCCCTCCCAACTAGGTGGCCACAACCCATCCAGGGATGCTTCATCCAGCAAGTCTATATAATCCGTCCCCAGCTGTAGCTCTTGCTGGATCAAAGGCCAATGTAAGTTAGCTGCCTGAGAGCGTGTTCCCAGTCCCAGCATTTGACAGTGCTTGGCAAACAAACATAGCTGTCTTTTCTCTCTCCAAAAGCCAAAATCCGGATCCCCATGATCAATGTCCCAAAGTGCCTCTTCCAGCCCCAATGAAAAACAGGGCCCCCATGAGGTATCCCAACAGGTCCAACCCACCCAGCATATTTTTCCAGGGCGACCTCCTCATATACCAATTCTTCCAGCCATTCCATTAGCTTGTGACCTGGCCATAGTCCCAGGAACGCCATCCATTTGTTTAGAATGCCCATTTCTCTACAGTCCTTTCCAGTCACCACAAAATTCTCTGTCTCTATTGGGGATAAGCATTTCCCCTCCACAGGAGCTGAGGCAGGGCCATTGCTTACCCCACTTCTCCTGTACCTCCTGTATAATCTGTATCCGGAGTTCCCTCTGCTAATCCTTGGTTGAATCTGCAGGCATTATCTATATCCATCTTTTGGCACAATCTGGACACTTCCTCCTCCTCTCTTTATACGTTGCCATCTTTCTGTACTTTATACAGAGATCGCACAACTTTCATATAATTGTCACTATCTGCTTCTTCAAGGGAATTGATATGAACCTAGTTCAAACCTACCCCAGCAAAATCGTGTAGATCTTGTACTCTGTGGCACAAAAGGTGGCTTCTGTTGAGGACAACGCCTGCAAGACCACTCCCCAATTCAGGGCACAAACAAAAAACAGCCTCACACCTTGGATATGTGAAACTAGAACTGAACCTTTTTTGAATCATAGAACCAACATATTTATACATCGCCCATACCACACCCTTGTGTACCTTTTGTGTATGTGTGTGATAGAACACATCTGCCTTGCAACCTTGGTTGCTATAGAGCACTTGAGATAAAACTCATTAGATATCTAAACAATATGACATGTGTCTATATCTAGCTAGGACAGAAAACCTTGATGTTAATCTCAAGTGTTTGCTCAGGTCTACTGAAGTGCATGCATCTGTCTTGGCTGCTGTTTATCCAGGCCTGTATGTGTGAGGATGCAACGTTCTGCAGTTAAGCTTATGTGCAGAGCATTTTTACCTTATTGTCATGTATTCTCCTATTCTATATACATTTTATAACTAGTATACATGATAACAATGTACAGCAACATATAACCACTCACAATAATTCATAATCACAATGCAACAATGTCATGCTCCCTTGGCCATATCCATAATCACTGGTATTATTAGTCACTAAACAATGTAATTATGACAGTGGTCATTTGCATGCCCCACCTTGTTCCCTAGTTCCTGCAGTTCCATCGCACTAATTCTTGAAATTCTTTGTATAGTGGAGGGCTTCTTTTACTCTTTTACTAATTATAGGTTACACTAATTTGTGGTTCATTGTAATGGATAAAATAGAATGAGATGCACTTTGACAGTCAGATCATATATACATTACAAACACACATTAATAAAAGGAAATAGTTTTGCTAATTAAAAGTGAGAAATTCTCAATATCAGTAATCCAAAATTTCACTTGTTCTGTTGGTATGGGTTAGTACTATCAGCTTTGGTGTGGTATAGTATTATCACCACTGTACTATAGAGATCAATACATGCATTTGTTATGATATGTATATGCATAGTTTCGTAAAAAAAGAAGTTAGCATTATTTGAATGGCTGTAAAAGTGGGATATCATAAAAAAAATATGGGCTATTAGATTGAAAATGGCTGCTAGATCATATAAAGCCTATCACTTTATTTTGCCACGAAAAAACCTAGAGATTCCAATGGGAAATTGTGTTGGAAAACTGGTGATAAGCTTTTCCACTGCAACAGTATCTAGTCCTAAAATAGACATTGATATAATGCCATGGAAACACTGCTATTTTAGAATAGGCAAGATATGTTAGAATTTATAAATATAGCCTGGTCTCTAGTTTACCTTTTATATAGAAAAAAAAATGACAGGGCAATAAAAAAGTGTTGAAATGCTGTTTGTCACACAATGTGAGTGTACAGTGTGCCTCAACTATATAGTCCCCTATAACACACTAATGAACGCATGTAATAACACTATAAGTGCCATGAGGGTCATCCAGGAGCCTCATGACACAAAGTGTAAGCTATACACCATTTTAACCTGGTCTCTTATGGGGGTCTATACAGACTCTCACCAGCCTCTATTCAACCCCATTAGTCCCATAAGGGTATTTGAAGACCCTCATGGGACAGTTAGAAGCATAACATTACCCCTAAGTGCTATGAGGGTTCTCCAGTACCCTCATGACACTAAGTACAAACACTACACTGCACTAAAGCCACCCTAATAAACCATTACATCAAAAATAACACCCCTCTTCACTAACCTATTAACACCTACACTACCTACCTACCCCCTAATCAAACCCCCACCACTCTAATTACAAAAAATAAAAAAAACCTAAGTCACAAAAACTAAAAAATCTACATTACAGAAAATGAAAAAACCTAACTCACAAACAATAAAAAAGGAACATTACAGAAAATAAAAAAATACATTACAACCCCCCCCCCACCCCACCCCCACTACAGAAAAAAAAATTACACACCTGAAAAGGAAATACATATAGAATACATACAATACAATACAAATAAAATACAATACCCCAAATTGCAATTGAATGAGGGCCTAAGGGTTTATTGTATATTAGATAGGAAGGGGTATGTATTTTAGGTAGTTAGGATTTATTGTATATTAGATAGATAGGGGTATGTATTTTAGATAGTTAGTATTTATTGTATAGTAGATAGATAGGGGTATGTATTTTAGATAGTTAGGATTTATTGTATATTAGATAGATAGGGGTATGTGTTTTAAATAGTTAGGATTTATTGCATATTAGATAGATAGGGGTATATATTTTAGATAGTTAGGATTTATTGTATATTAGATAGATTGGGGAATGTATTTTAGATAGATAGGATTGATTGTATGTTAGATAGATAGGAGGTATTGTATTTTATTTGTATTGTATTGTATGTATTCTATATGTATTTCCTTTTCAGGTGTGTAATTGTGTTTCTGTAGTGGGGGGGGGGGTTGTAATGTATTTTTTTATTTTCTGTAATGTTCCTTTTTTTATTTTTTGTGACTTAGATTTTTTATTTTCTGTAATGTAGATTTTTTATTTTTTGTGAATTAGGTTTTTTTATTTTCTATAATGGAGATTTTTTATTTTTTGGGACTTAGGTTTTTTATTTTCTGTAATTAGAGTGGTGGGGGGGGTTTATTAGGGGGTAGGTAGGTAGTGTAGGTAGGTAGTGTAGGTGTTAATAGGTTAGTGTAGAGGGGGGTTAGTTTAGATGTAATAGTTTATTGGGGAGTATAGTGCAGTGTAGTGTTTGTTCTTAGGGTCATGATGGTCCTTGAGGACCGTCATGGCACTTATGTGGTTAATGATAGGGTTGTAACAGTCCGATAAGGGTCATAATATACCCTTATGGGACTGATGGGGTTAAAAAGAGGCTTATGAGGGTCTGTATTGACCCCCATGAGTGACAGGGTTATTTATTGGCTTATGGGGGTCTGTATTGACCCCCATGAATGACAGAATTAATTATGGGTTTATGGGGGTCTGTATTGACCCTCATGAGTGACGGGGTTAATTAAGTGCTTATGGGGGTCTGTATTGACCCCATGAGTGACAGGGTTAATTAATGAATTATGGGGGTCTGTATTGACCCCCATGAGTGACAGGGTTAATGAAGGGCTTATGGGGGTCTATATTGACCCCCATGAGTGACAGGGTTAATTATGGGTTTATGGGGGTCTGTAATGACCCCAATGAGTGACGGGGTTAATTAAGTGCTTATAGGGGTCTGTATTAATCCCCATGAGTGACAGGGTTAATTAGGGGCTTATGAAGTCTTTATTGACCCCCATGAGTGACTGGGTTAATTAAGTGCTTATGGGGGTCTGTATTGACCCCCATGAGTGATAGGGTTAATTAGGGGTTTATGTGTGTCTGTATTGACCCCCATGAGTGACGGGGTTGATTAGGGGTTTATGGGTGTCTGTATTGACCCCCATGTGTGATGAGGTTAATTAAGTGCTTATGGGGGTCTGTATTGACCCCCATGAGTGACAGGGTTAATTAAGGGCTTATAGGGGTCTGGATTGACTCCCACGAGTGACAGGGTTTTTTAGGGGTTGATGGGGCTCTTTATATAGCCCCGTGAGTGATAGGGTCAATTTTTTTTTTTTTATTAAGGGTCCTTTAAGGACCTTTACAGTCCTTTAAGGACCCGTAAGGCCGGAATTTAGAATTTTCATTGCAGCGGGGGTCCGCGATCACGTGCGATCGGGGACCCCCACTGCGAGGGTTAATTTGGGGTTAATGCGCGTTTCTGAGCTTATCTCGGATCCCGTGGGGTTAATGCGGGTTTCTGAGCTTATCTCGGATACCTTCAAGGGTTAATTATGGGTTTATGAGGGTCTGAATTGACCCCCATAAGTGACAGGGTTATTTAGGGGTTGATGGGGCTCTTTATAGTGAGTGATAGGGTTATTTTTATTTTTTATTATGGGTCCTTTAAGGATTGTTACGGTCCTTTAAGGACCCGTAAGGCGGGAATTTAGAATTTTGTTTGCAACAGGGGTCCCCGATCGCACAACCCCCACTGCGAGGGTTAATGTGGGGTTAATGTGGTTTTCTGAGCTTATCTCGGATCCCTTCTTGGGTAAGTTGTACGTGGCTGGGCGGTCCGGGGCCGTGGAGCCTCGTTTTCATTTTTTTCGGTGGCCATTTTTTCCTCGCTTAGTCGTTTTTTGAGTGCCGAAACAGTGGAATTTGGGGTTAACTATTATATGTGATTATGCTACCATTTTAATTTCTGACAACCAATGCACTGAGGTGGGAGGAGACTAGATTGCAAGCAGGAAGCTTCTGTCTGCACTGTAAGAATATGGTAGCAAAAATTGTCAGGAATAATGGAAAGGTCATTAGTTTACAACAACACACCCTCCTGAGACAGCTGCAGTAGAATTAGCTCAAAAAAAAGAAAGAAAAAGGAGCCCCACAATAAAGAAAATTTGCATATAAAAGTTGAAAATGTTGTTTTGTCCCCACCAGGGCAGTGGCGTGCAGCGGCCAGTAGGTAGTGCTACAGTGACGTGCCAAGACTTTATTGAATTTATTCTTTGGGTAAAAGTTAGGGTTTAGGGTTAGGGTTATGGGTGGCATGCCAGGACTTGGTTGAATTTGTTCCTAGGGTGAGAGTTAGTGTTTATGTTATGAGTGGCACACCGGGACTTTGTTGAATTTGTTCCTAGGGTGAGAGTTAGGGTTTATGTTATGAGTGGCACACCGGGACTTTGTTGAATTTGTTCCTAGGGTGAGAGTTAGGGTTTACAGTTATGAGTGGCATGCTGGGACTTTGTTGAATTTGTTCTTAGTGTTAGGGGTTAGAGTTAGCGCTAGGGTTTAGGGCCACTAATTCACTATGTGAAACGTATCATCTACTACTATTCTAACCCTAAGAACAAATTCAACAAAGTCTTGGCGTGCCATGTTGTGCCACCTGCTGGCATGTGCACCCCACTGCCCTGGCAGGGACATAAAGGGAAAGGTCAATTACTTTTTATTGCTCCCTAACATCAGTTGGATCTAGTCTATTTCAACACCGCATCCCGTCAGAACACTGGGGTGTGCGGCTGTGCAAAAATGTACTGCAGGCAAAGAATTATTCCATCCTCCAACATGGCGCAACTCGAACGGTGCTGAGTCAACAGCGCAGTCATCGCTATGTGCTGAGGGGGCAATCAGTCCCCAGGGCCTATCGTAGCTCAAGGCCTCTTCTGTTGGCGCGCCTTATGAGCCAGATTGGAGGATGGAATAGTTATTTGCCTGCAGTAAATTCTTTACACCACCAGGTGGTGCTGTGGCGCAGGCGCACACCCCAGTGTTCTGACGGGATGTGGCGTTGAAAAAGAAAAGGACCAATCAGTTTACCAAATATCAAGTTTTGTTATTTGAAAGACAGTATAGAAAATATTTAACCTTAGAGGTATTTTAATGATAAATAGAATCCTTGCCCAGAATGCAATAAAACTGTTGTGTGCAGTAATAATATAGATTGTTCTTTCTATATTGTATGATCTTGGTTTTTTAGTATTATCCAACTATGTAACCAGTCCTCTATGGTTTTGGTTTTGTACATTTTTCATCTTTAAAAACAATGTTATTGTGGTTTGGAGTATCCTGTATGAGGGTTTATTGCACAAATACAGAAGCAGGATGTGTCTAAAAGAGTTGTAATCACAAATATACTCCACATAGAACTAACAGCATGAAACTCCGCTTAGCTCATGTGCTGCCATTGCTTTGCAGTGGCAGTGATAGGGTTAACATTAATGTGCCAAACCAACAGCTGGTCCACAAGCATCAGCAGACAAATGTGGCTGCAATAAACCTTATCCCTCCCTCTGTGGATGATTCCAATGTGGTGATTATGAGAGGGGGAGTCGTGTGTTTATTAACTATCAAATTGTGATTGTTCCTAAACCCTGGTAAGTAAATATGACTCGAAATAATATGTTTTTGTTTTAAATGACTTACACTGAATTACAGTGTAAATAGCAGTGTGTGGCATCCCTAGAAGTAAGTATTCTGTGTAAGTGTCCCCCCTGTAATGGCGGAGTTGTTCATGAGCCCTGCATGCTCCTGCTGCCTGAGAATGTCAGAACACACAGGCAGGACAGAGGGGTAAGGACACTGGGCTGCCTATCTATATATACATGGACTGAGAGCTGGGCACTTAGTGCACAACCTGGTACTTATACCTACAGTATGGCTAAATGATTATGTTTATAGCAAGGGACTGTTGGAGGCAGGGTGTTATTGTATGTGTGGCTGCTGTGGTCATTTGTATTGAGTGCTATGAGCCCTATATAAATAGTGTCATGGACAATTCATTATCAACACATAGCTGTGATTATAAATCTTTACAAGTAACTAATGCATGTGCAATGTTGGCAAAATCCAGTGGGCATACTATATCTGTGCAATTATGTGTTAATATGTAGTATGGAAAATATAAAAAAAGTATTGATGGTTGCTAATTATGTCAGGATTTGTTAAGGAATGTTTATTGTTTTCTATAGGACTACTGGTGATTATTAATGTTCCCTGTATTTAATTTTTCTTAGGGACATCATGGCTAAAGCAGGAAATGAAGGTGCCTCCAATATGCCGCTCAATGATGTGCAGAAGAACATAGGGAGGGCGCTTGGTGCCCCCTGCACATCCCCTCCACTACCTCAGGGCATTGAACGGGAGCCTATGTATAACTGGCAGGCTACTAAGCGCTCCCTTAAAGAGAGATTTGCTTTCCTCTTCAACAATGAACTGCTAAGTGATGTCAATTTTGTGGTGGGAAAAGGCAGGCAGGCCCAGAAGATCCCATCCCATAAGTTTGTTTTGGCTACTGGAAGTGCTGTATTTGATGCCATGTTTAATGGTGGAATGGCCACCACTTCTGCGGAGATCGACCTGCCAGATGTGGAGCCGGCAGCTTTCCTTGCTCTTCTCAGGTATCCAATCAATAGCATGTTGATGCTACCTAGCGATGCTCCTTGTTTCCTTAGTACTTTTTGTTCATAATAAGCCAGTGCAATCTTGGGAGAGGTTGGTTTGATGGTCTTAAGTTGTGACCTCCCAACATTTCCTAAAAACTGTGGACAAGCTAAACTGGCTTCAACACTGGGAAGGGACCAATCCTAAAATTGTTGTTGTTGTGCTCAACTCTTGGTGACCATATGGACTGCAGCACACCAGGCACATCTGTCTCTGGTTGTACTTCTCCATATGATTTGCTTGGCAAAGATACTGGAGTGGGTTGCCAATTTCTTCTCCAGTGGACTTGATTTGTGTTTTGTCTGACCTCTGCTATAACCTGCCCATCTTGGGTGACCCTCATAGGGTATAGCTCAAAGCTTCATTGAGGTACACAAGCCCCTTCACCACAACAAGGTATCTATCCAGAAGGGGCCAAAAGTTATAGTAGCAAAAAGACACTTTCCAGATGTAAAATAAAAAAAAAACTGAAAATAACAAAGTCAAATCCATAAACGAGCAGTTTAGCGTTGGATAGGACATTATGCATCCTATTTTACCATAGTCGCAGGAAATGTTATATTAGGTTAGTACATTGTAAATATTTCTATTGCGCATGACAAAACTGATATTCCTTTTTGTTGTCCCTTTAGCAGCCGAGGTGTTAAATTTGGATAACTAGTGCATTATTTCTGGCAGTTCATCTGTTTATACCATACACCTTGTCACTCACTGGTCAACTGATTCAAAATAGAATATCTCTGAGTGCAGAATCAAGTAATCCAAATCCTCTTAGTGTTGATGAGTCATGGTCAGTGTTTACTCTTCTTCTGTACAAGAGGAGAAGCCTGGTTTGGGGTCTGGTAGATCATATAAAAATACAGCAAGCATTAAACAAATTTGAACGTAATAAACCCTATAGTCAGATACTAACACATGACGGTAACAACTTGCATGGCGTTACATGTGGACAGCTGACCAATCACAGATCAGCAAAGAGAATTCCCTGCAGTATGAGGGAGTGTGTAATGACTCTACAGCCCCCTGTGTAATATAGGCAAGTATACCTGGTCCTGAGGTTATTGTTTAAGGGGGTAAATAACAATTGTGAATGTAAAATGACAAATCTTCCAGAACGAATAGTCTGCAGACACATTTTAAGAAACCGCCAACTAAAAATAAACCTAACACAACAGCTTGTAGAGTTGAGGGACATCTTGCTATAAAATGTTTCATGGTACAGAAACAAAAGGAAGCTCTCTGTGTTCCATAGAGCATCTAAAACGCACAACCCTGATTTTTTTTTTTTTTTTTTTTTTTTTTAAGCAGGTGAAACTCTAATGCCAAGGCGATACTCAGTAGATGAACCTAATCCCACCCTTCTCTTCCAAAATTGTATAGAATGATTACATTTTAAAATGTATCTCGACACTTAAAGTACCACTGTAGATTGGGAAAAGCTTTATATCTTTGTAACAAATTAACAAACTTTGGGCATAAAACGGTTTAGGTAAAATCTTTATTTTACTAGATACTGCTGATGCCAGAAAGATAACATTTTTGTGCCTTTCACAGTTCCTGCTACCTTGGAGGCCGATTTTGAGTTCTCCAATTTTTTTTTTTATAATATAGTCTAAAATGTAAGGAGAAGGATTTGATTAATTGGTGGATTAAGATAAAATGTCCGCACAGGACACCTTCACCCCCTTCCACAGACTTAGTTTGCAAGTACAGTGGATTTAAAAGATCTACACATCCTTATTGAACTTGCATGTTTTTGTGACGTATAGCCAGAAATGTAGACCAATCATGTCGTACATTATGTATTCAACACAATTCAAGAGAAAAACAAATAGAGGGTCAATAGGAAACATAACTGAAAAACCATCCTGTTGAATAAGTGTACACCGCTCCCATCTAATACGTTGTTGAAGTATATTTTGCATTTATTATAGTGGTAAAATCTTGATGAAGAAGTCCATTGCCTTTGTACATCTGGACTTTGCAATATTATCCCACTTTTCCGTAAACAAAAGTTGAAGCTTCTTCAGATTGTATGGGGATCTCCTGTTCACATCACTCTTTAAGCAATTTCACAGGTTTTCTATGGAACTGGGGTCTGGAATCTATGACTATGCATTTCCAAGACTTTGGTCTCCCTTTTTCTGAAGCCATTCCTTGGTTGTGTGCTTTGGGTTATCCTATTGAACGGTGAAATTATTTTCCAGTTTCTGACAGCAGTTTTATCTTGCTAGCCCTGATGTGCATAATACAGGAGATAGATGTCATATGCAAGAAGTGACCAGTATCTGCCATAAATTCTTTCAGCTCCTTTAAAGATGATGTAGACCTATTGGCCACCTCCCTGATGAGAGTTCTCCTTGTCCTGTCGGTAACCTTAGAGGGTGTCCTGATTTTGGTAATGTCCATGTGGTGCTGCATTTTTCTACACTTACTAATAACAGTCTGCACAGTGCTCCTTGGTACATCAAATTATCTTATATCCATATTGTGGTCAGTACCTTTCAACAGTAAGATCGTGTACACATCATCTCCTCACATCAAAATTCCTGATGGGTTACGCAGCATATAAGGGAGTAAGGGGAAAGGAAAACATTAAAATATAACCTTTATTAATATATTAAAATAATGCTTCACTGTAACCACGGCAAATAAAAACAAGATAAGTTATAAGAGAGATAACATTTTCCCCAGCTATTTTCCAGATTATATACTGTACAAAAAATGCTTTTATGCCTGTGACTTGCATAGCTGAGAATGTTGTTGGTTTACTGCATTCCTTATGTTAAATTTTTTGCTAATCTGTGTTGGCCCTTTAAATAAGCCATCCATTTACATATCATTCTTTTTCAACATCCAATTAAATATGTAAAAGATCCTGTGCCCTTCTAAATGCCATCACATCTATGCATCCTCCCTTGGTACCCTAATAAAATATTTTGGATTTTAGTTTCCTCTCTATGCAGATGCCACTCAAATCTACATCTCAGCAGCAGATCTATCTCCTCTGTTCTAGCTCAAGTGTCAACTGCCTCTCTAGCATATCCTCCTGGATGTCTGCCAATCTACTCAATATGTCAGACTGAGCTCCTAATCTTCCCGCCCTCTATTACAGCTTTCAGTCCTCAAATATCTCTCACTGTTGACTATGTCATCATCACTCCCACCTCTTAGGCCCGTTGTCTTGGGGTTCTACTGGACCCTGCCCTCCTTTTTTTTTTTTTTTTTTTTTTTTTTCCTCGCATACAATCAATAACACAATCTTGTCCGTTTCACCTAAAAAAACATCTCTACAATCTGTCACTGTCTTACACAAGACACAGCTAAAATTCTAACGCATTCTCTCATCATATAATGAGTTGACTACTGCAACTCGCTTCTTGCTGGCCTCCCCATCTCTCGTCTGTCTCCACTCCAATCCATAATGAATGCCTCCGCTAGACTCCTCTTCCATATTAAACGCTCAGTGTCTGCAGCTCCTCTGTCAATCTCTCCACTGGCTTCCCATAGCCTCCAGAATCAAATTTAAAATCAATACCTTAACATATAAAGCCCTCAACAACAGTGCATCCTCTTATATCTATGCGCTTGTTTCAACATACCCCAGCCACCACATGGGATATGTTGGTGCTTTTTACAAATAAAAAAATAATGATGATAATAATAATTAAAATATTTGTGTACCCATAAAAAATATGGATTCTGGACTTTGATTTAATTTTCAAAGCTGTTCAGACCTTGATAAACTAGGTAAGAACATTTTTACAGAATTCACCAACTGCCCTTAGGTATCCAGTAATGCACAATAATGGGAAACATTAATATAGGCTGTTTAAAACTTGTAACCTTATGCATATACACTTTAAAAATGAATTAAATCAGAATAAAGAAATTAGACCATAAAAAGCAACACAATTTGCTACCATATTAATAATTTCTATCCTACATATCCCTCATTTATATATCCCCTGATTTTATAATGTTTAAACGTTGTTATGCCAGTAGTTGTACATTAAAGCTCTTACTTTTATAGATTTCTGCCTGACATGCTGTGAAACGTAGCTCTATCCCTTTTGCATAATTAGGGGAAGGTAGCTGTAACAGACTTCCTGCTATATGACTACTGACATTACAAAGTCTAAACATTATAAATCAAGTATTATTAGGCATGTACTTTTATTGTAACAGCCATTATTTACATAATTTTTCGCCGTATAAGACGCACTTTTTCTTCCCCAAAACTGGGGGGGGGGGGGGGGGTCAAGAGCTCCTGGAGGCTCCCAAATGCTCCAAAATATATGTGTGTGTGTATGTGTAATATATAAATATAAATATAAATATATATATATATATATATATATATATATATATATATATATATATATATATATATATTTGTGTGAAGTGTATTTGTGTTTGATTCAGAATTTTTTTCTCTCTTGTTTTCCTCCTCTAAAAACTAGGTGCGTCTTATGTGCAGGTGCGTCTTATATGGCGAAAAATACGGTATATAGTACAGTCAACCTTTAAATAACTATTTGTGTCCACTGTCTAGAAGTTAGTCTCCCCCAGACTATACCTATTATGCTTGTCCTTTTGAAAATTAAAGAACCATAAACTCTAATATTTACAATATGCGCTGAAGAAGTAGGATCAATATGCAAAATATAAAAAAAAAAAAAAAAAAAGGAAAGTGAAAAACGATTTAAATGTATTGATGCTCTACTGGTAACAGTCATTGCTGTGTCTGTTTACCTGTGTGTTCAATGGAAAGGGCCTTGGATTAAATATATTCCACATGCTTGTTTGTATGAAGTCATAGCATTTTGACATATATTTACAAGAACATGGTATAACCACAGCACAACTGTTGATGAGGAATTTGTAATCTAAAGATTAGAAAACTGTAATGAGTCTTTTTTTTATTTATTTTTTATGGTATCTTGAAAACCACTTGAATTTATAATGTATTCTTTACTGCAATCTTTCATGTTTTATTTAGCTGGCTGCTTTTCTCTGCTACTTACTCAGGAGGTGTTTCCTTGACCTCTAGTTTTAGCTGTCACATTCCAGTTGTGTAGACCGAAGCTTTCACTACATTCTCTTCCCACCTCAGGACATATATAAAATAGTAAATTACACTGCAGCTTAAGTACATATAAAAAAGGTAATATACATTACAGTATATTTCTTTAACTACCTCTGTAGTGCTATATTTAAAACTCCTAGCATTTTGTTCATGTCCTGATGCGTTACAATTCAATTTGTGAGAGAGCATTTTGAAAACTTCTTCTTTGGCTACCATAATTATGAATTTACAGCTAGCTATGGAAACCATTAACTGATTTCATAGTAAAGACTTCCTTCCACCTTTGTTTCATGTAAAAGACCAGACTAGAGGAGGAAAACAAATATTTTAATATTCATCTTCATATAATTAATTTGTTGTGCCAAACACTTTCATTAACTTATGGAAATGTTCTTTTTAAATGAAAACCGCTTAGGAGTTATGTCTTCTTGAACCTATAAAAAAAAAAAAAAAAAAACTTCAAGGGACACTATGGATAAAACAAGTCACTTCAAAAGTGACATAGCACTGTATGAAAAGAGAACAAGCTGTGAATCTCCTTATTGCATCTTTTAATGCAAATAAGACCACCAATTTCCTACTGATTCATGTAATCAAGTGGTGCTTGCACTTTTGCTAGATTCACCACATCACTGTTTGGACTTATAGAAAGCTGCTGACCATGCTGTGTGCATTAGAAGATGCAAAATTGAGATTCGTAGCACACATTGAACAAATCATTCTTAGTCTCAAGAAGAGCAGCTACATCTGTCTTTTTCTTCCTAATGTTGAACACTTGTAATCTTTGAGTAACATATACATTTGAAAAACATTAAAATGCTTGTTTCCCCCTTTTTTAGGTTTCTGTATTCTGATGAAGTACAAATTGGGCCAGAAACCGTGATGACCACTCTGTATACTGCTAAGAAATATGCAGTGCCTGCGCTAGAGGCTCACTGTGTGGAGTTCCTCACTAAACATCTCCGAGCAGATAACGCCTTTATGCTTCTCACTCAGGTAAACTAAAACAAACTTCCTGTATTTACAATACATTATTTTGAAGAAGTTTTTCAGGTATTTTTTTATTTATCTTTTAATCTGACTTGCCATATTTTTTTTCCGATAACTTTCTTGACACTTTAGATGAGGATATTATTCTTATGCAGTTGTAGGCTTGCACTCTGCAGATGAATTTCTTAATAAATCAAAAAGACATGTACATCTTATCAACATACAAAGTCCCAGCACAATTGCCAAAACAATTACGGCTCCCTGCACAGCGTGGTGTTTATCACCTTTATATCACATATAATAGTTTTCGTACTTATGAGTTGTTGTCACGCAATGTTAAAAGATACGGGCTTGCGAATGCGCAATGAGCGACGAAGGCACTCATCTCGAGGCCCGACAGTTACGTGTTTGACAGGGGCTGCAATGGGCGCCGATGGCCATAGGCCTTTGGCACTCATCGCGAGGCCCGCAAGGCGTTGGAAAAAAATAAGGCTTTAACACTTTTTTTTTTTTTTCTTCAAGCCCGTAACTCTGAAGCCGCTCAAAGGCCCCCAAAAGACGCCAATTGACTAAACTATTATTTGACAACCTAACGCACAGCACAGGGGGAGAAGTAGGGAGCCTGTAAGTGAGGTTGAAAGCTAATTTGCTAGTCAATTGGCATTTTTTGCAGGTCTGGAAAATGGATAAGCGAGGGGGGAAAAATGGCGGCCATAAAGCCGTACCTTTTTTTTTTTTTTTTTTTTTTCCAATGCCTCAGATCGGGAAAAAACATTTCGGCCTTGGGCAAATTGATCGATTTCCCAAGCCCGCAAATGGTTTCAGACACCTAGAGCACAGGGGAGGGAGAGGTTGGAAAGAGACACAGGGGAGGGAGTGGGGGGGGGGGAGACACAGAGGAGGGAGATAAGGGGGGGGGAAACACAGGGCAGGGAGAGGGTGCAAAGAGACAAAGGGGTGAGAGAGTAGGGAGAGCACCGTAAAGTAGAGGGTCGCAACGAGCGCCAAAGGCACTCATCGCAAGGCCCGCTGTTTATAGGGGGGGGAGAGCCTCACATTGTGTGGCAAACAGCATTGTCAGACTTAAAATGTGATTGCCTTCAATTTTGACGGGCAAGACACTAGTATTACAATAGTTTCTAAAATAACTAAGTGCATTAAATATGTGACTTCCGTGGCCTTGGAAATTTGCATACATTTCAGACACCTTTTAATTAACAGGATTGCATCAAAAATACAAGTAAAGCTATTTACTGTATCCACTTTGATCTATACTCCCATACACATCTCATGTGAATTATTAATTGTAGTAGATGGACAAAGTAGCACCATTTCTTTGAAGTGCCAATAAATGTCTGAGTATTTCTGGTGTATACCAAATTTTTGTAAGTTATGAGTAACTTGTAGTGTCTCTCCTTCCTCTTGCCAATAGATATTTGCACTGACTGCGTTTTTTTTCTAATGGAGCCACATATCACTTGTTCCCTTACGCACATCTTCAGTACAGAAACTACTATAACTATATCTTTATTAAAATTCCATTGTATTCCAATCTGAAATTTGTAAAAAGGTTATTTAATATTTATCGTAACAGAATTTATATCTAGACTTTTCAGATGAGCTAACATAACAATATTTGTTTCCCAAGGTGTTTAAGCCCCATTTCATCCCTATATTCCAAACTAATTTACATTGGTCAGTCTCCTCTTTTTCTATTTCGATAAGTCTTAATGGAGAAAGTAATAGTGAAAATTCCCATATTTAATAATCCAATATATTTTATTTGTTTAATGCCTGCCCTTTTTAACTTAATTTTAAATGCAAATGATAGTGATCATTCAGTAGAGCTTAATTTGTTCACTTAATATCTTACTAGCAATACAGGAGTATTTGATGGGGAATGAAAAGCAAATACAAAATACAAAAAGTACAATATATTTCATCCAGTGTTATAAGATTTTGTGATTACAAACTAATATTCTATAAAGACATTATCTTTACCAAAATCCTTGCCAAGGTATCCAGTTCTGGCACTTGTTATCCTGCCATCTTTCACTGCATGTTTAAGATGCATACAAGCCTACCTGGATATGCTTTTGATATCAGGTTTGTGATCAGTATTTTCTAAGAGATACCATTGACACGCCTTTTGTTGGAAAGAGTAAGCCACTCATTCCAAATCCCACTGACCTTAAAGTGACACAGGTGTCTGCACTTAAAGAGACTAGCCATGTTCAGTGTGCAGGCAACCACACTTCTTAGAGTGGCTCAGAAGGTGCACACCGCTCTGAAGGATTTTTTTTCCTTACAGGGACAGTGTCAAGCTGCCCTTAACAAGGATGTGCATTTTAGACTGATACTTTCCATGTGTTATGTGGATAGCCATGGCTCTTTAGTTGAAGCAGCTGAACAACGATCTGTATTGAAGGTCCCTCCTACTAAAAGCGGGTAAAGAGCAACAAAAATGTCAGGTCCCATTACAACAGGGGTCCTCAACCTTTGTAATATCTACCACCCACTTTTGATTCCCTTACTGACCACCTGTGTCGCAGTAACTCACTTTACCCTATTTAATTTCTGGTTACATAAATTATATGACCCTAGCTATGTATCGCCCTGTACTTACTCGATAGTGATCTGGTCCTGACTGCTGTCCCTAGGATCTCTCATCAGCTCTCCAACCAACCAAGTGTGGTGCTGTGGATCTCTGGCGTGTGACGTCACTCAGTAACGCCACCTAGTTATATTTTCCCACTTAAAAAAAAAAAACATGTTGCCCAATGTGTAGCTCCTCAAAAGATATATTTTAAATTTGGGACTAGAATTGTTATTCTAACTTGTTTCAAAGTATGTATCACGATAACTTAGTCTGTTTGTTTAATGGAGCTTTCTTGCACTTTAAGGCTCGGCTGTTTGATGAACCCCAACTGGCTACTCTATGCTTAGAAACTATAGACAAAAGCACAGTGGATGCTATCAGCGCCGAGGGTTTCACTGATATTGATATTGGTAGGTATGCCAAGTGCTCAATACTTCTACACTTTGGTATTTAGTTTTATCTAGCTCTCTAGAAACGGAATAACCTGATGCATATTAATGACAACTGGTCATGTATAAATATGAATTAAATGGTTTGCCATTATTAAACATTTTTTTAGTGAATGTATTTAAGTAGCTGCTGCACTTGCTCTCATATCTTACACCAGGTTTATATTTTGTTGCAATAAAAATCAAAGCAACCTAGTTCTATATGTGGAATGTCCCAAAGACTGCACATTTCAATGTATTGGTGTGTCTTAGAACTATTTTACAGCTAACTGCCTGTTGAAAGCTTTTTCACATATAACTTTTTTTGGTTGACAAGATGAAACCTTCACGAAAAGCTTAAGTTTATCATTTCTAAACTGGTTCATAAACACTTACTAAATAAACTATTTAAATCTCTCTTTTATGTACACTACAGAGGCCTTTAAATCTAAAATGAGTCCTTCCAGTGAAGATGAATTTTTCAAGAATGCCATTTATTTTGAGTGTTAAAGGAAATATTAAGTGGTCTAATAAGCGCCTTTGTTAAAAACGAGTCACATAGAATAGTTTGATCAATTGTATTTAATCATGCTATATCAATAGAACCTAGATTTCTCCCAGTGACCTGGCCCTATGTATCCCACAAATACTATGACACCGTTGTTGTAATCGTTCGGTCACGTCCGACTCTGTGACCTTTTTATGGACGTCTGCACACCAGGGAAATTTGTTAGCTACTGCCACCCCCCGTTCCATCAAGCTCATGCCGGTTGCTTCAGTGAATTCATCTCCTCCTCTGCCTCTCCATTCTTCGAGTGCCTTCAATCTTTACTTGCATCAGTCTTTTCCTGTCTCCTCATGATATGACCAAAATATTTGCGCTTCAGCCTTATGATTAAACCCTTCAGCTAACAGTTTGACTTGATTTCCTGTAGGATTGGTTTATTGGATCTTCTTGTAGTGCAAGGCTGTGTTTGCCAACACCACAATTCAAAGCATCAATTCTGCGGCGTTCAGACTTCTTTATGGTCCAGCTCTCACATCTGTATGTTACTACTGGGTATACCATAGTTCTAACCATGCAGACCTTTGTTAATGTAATATCGCCATCACCTTCTTTTTCCTCGTCCTTTTGTCTCCCTCGCTTGCACCAGTCATGGCATTGGTGTTAATTTGCTAAATCGGTAACATTCTGTAGAGAGCACAATATGAAATTGCACACTGATCAACAAACTGAAAAATGTAGATGCTGTGTGGTGAGCAGAAGTGACTGCTTCAATTACTGGCTAAGAACATCAACATAGAAAATAGTTTTGCAATACCGTTTTTTAACAAATTCGCAAACCAGTAATAATAATAATAATAATAAATAATTACCTTTATTTAGAAATTATTTCAGCATCCTTCTAACTTCTAGATTGCTGTATTCTATGTAGTCACTCCTCCATGATCTAATTTTTACAAAAGGCTGTAACATTTTCTCTAACTGTATCTCAGGATACATTTTTTAATTCTTGCAAAAAGGGATCTAAACATGGGATCTGTTCCCTCTGTATTAAGTGCCCCTCCTACCCACAAAAATTCCCTAAAGCCAAACTTTGCAAAGTAGTAAATGGGTAGCCGAGCCTCTCCTGCTTTTTATGTTTTTGTATTACTAATAGGGTATTGATAATCTATATTCTACATTTAATGATAGTTCTAAATTAGATGCTGTAATATAAGTCAAATTTACCTTGTGAACACTTGCATTGAAACTATATAAAAAAAAAAGTGTGAAGTGAGTTAAGACCTAATTCCCTCTCTTTAGATTGCTTTTTTGCGTATGTAAAAACTCCAGTTGCTGCATAATTTTAAAAGTATTACTATGATAGAGATGATTTTATTCTAAGGTTACTGTGGGTCATCAAGCCAACACTGCTTTTCCAAAGGGACTTTTTAAACAATGTAATTGTTACTTCGTTCTTTAGGTAGATATAAGCTTTGCAAAAAAATAAAAATGTGGTATCTTAAATTTTCACCTATAGTAATATTTATCATTGATAAATATTTATAAATATCCTCAGCAATCTAGCAAATTTTGATGAAATCCTAAAAAAAAATACTGTATGGACAATATTACTTAGAAACACTTAATTTGTGTTGTTCATATGGCACAACGTACATTCTTGGACCCAATGTCTTTTGAAACAATTAATTCTCTTAAATACAGTGGTTCTTAAATTTTATGGTGCAAGAGACCAACTTTGAGATTTCTCCTTATTTATCAGTCTTTCTTGGTTCATTCATTCCTCTCTCTAGCCACCTCTTAGTTCCTTTTTCTCCCTGAGAACTGGCACCCGTCCCAGGACTGACTGACTTCAGAAACACTGCTGTAATGTTTAGGTGGGTCTCTTGCAGAAGAGCAATATGTAATTTTATTACGGTTTCTCCATACTGCATTTTCCAAAAGTGACCCACACACCATGTTGAAGTTTGGAAAGTCATTACCCAAAACATATTTTTAAACATATCTTGTAAAATCTGTAAATTTATACATGTTGCCCTTCTCAATACTTGGCAGAAACATATCTTTCAGGATCTCTGTGGCAGTGGTTAATAATTTTGGTGCCGTGGGGGTCCGATTTTGAAACCCTGTGGCAGGGGTTAATTTTTTCTTCAGAACTGTATGGGTTAACTGTTTAGGTGCTGTGTGGTCCTTGATGGACACCTGCAACGATGGGGTTAACCTTAGGTGCTGCGGGGGTCTGATCATGACCCCCCCAGAAAAGCTTAACTTGTTCTGTTGCACTAGGTTAACATTTTTAGTTGCCATGAGGGTCTCAGTGGACCCCCATCGTTATGCAGATGGGTTGATGCTGTAAGGGTTATAGTTTTTGAGCGAGTAAGCAGGCTCCTTCCTTCCCTTCCCTCCGTATAGGTTGAAATATTAATTCTGGTCTTTAAAACCTAAACAATATGAAAACACTACAGTGGCACTTTATGCAATATGCAAATATTTTTTTTAATTATATTATTTATAATGTCAGTGCTTTTTATGAAGAACTAATTTTAAAAGGCATAGTGTTCCTCTAACAGAGGTTTACTTACGGATACAGTAAATAGGTTTTCTAACTCTCTGTAGATACCCTTTGTGCTGTCCTGGAACGAGATACATTGAGCATTCGCGAGAGTCGGCTGTTCGAGGCAGCTGTACGCTGGTCAGAAGCAGAGTGCCAGAGGCAGCAGCTTCCAGTCAGCATGGAAAACAAGATGAAGGTTTTGGGAAAAGCAGTGCCTCTAATCCGTTTCCCACTGATGACCGTGGAAGAGTTTGCGGCAGGTAAAATATTACAAGTTGAAATTTACGAATTGCTTGTATCCTACAATTCAGCACCAAAGGAAGTCACAACACATTAAAGGTCTCATTTTAAAGTCTCAGTTCTTCTTTCATTCTTAAAAGCATTTTGTCATCAGGATAGCCTTCTGTCTGAAGCATTAATGAATATCCTAACTATTTGCCCCTTCTGTCCTTGCTGTGGACTTGTCTTTTCCTTCCTAAAAGTAATTGCATGTTTTTTGGGGTTTACAATCCAGATTTCAGCAGTTGACAAAACCTGGTGATAAAGTTTGAGTTTCTTATGTCTATGTAATAATTGTTTGTACATTGCACTGAGCCATGAGATCTGATTCTGGAGGATTCCATACCTTGAATTTACTCAAGATAGGCCATTTGTTTGTCATCCTGAGAGAAGATCATGGGGATTTGTGTTTTGGCTATCGGTGGAGGGAGGGATGTGGAAGGAGGGAACAATAAGCCTTTAAGATAAAGGGATATAATTAACATTGACACCACATCCTTCTCCCTTACTGGCTAGAAGCACTCTAACTGCTTCACATATGCATGCATATCTCTGTAAAAATATAAATACCCTCTTGCACGCAAAAATTCCACCAGTGTCTCGTGGATTCATCCAGGACCAAGTGGAGGCATTACATTTTGTTTCTAATTTTAAAAACTAGCTGTATGACATTTTCCTGCTTAATTATGCTCTAATGCAGTATATAGTGATACCATTTATTTAATTATATTTATTTTTTCATTGTACAGTGGTCCATTAAGCTGAATCCATGTCCTGGGCAATTAGATTTATAACATTAAGATGTATAGCCCATCTTCTCTAGTGTAGATCCACATGCAGCTTCCATTTTATCTGTCACTGACTGACTGTCCACCAACGTGGACAGTCTTCATAACATCGATTTTGTGCATTCCTAATCTTAGACCATTTTAAAAATAATATAATTAGTTAGGAAAATGGCCATTTAGACACCATATTATCCTTTCAACAGTCTTGTTGTTTTGTAGTAATTTTAAGCCATTTTGTCTAAAAATGCTTAGAACCCATTGCCTCCTGGGAAACATATTTTATTGGATATTGGCTTATTTCCTTTTTCACAGATACAATCCCATTTTATCCATTTTGTTTTTTGTCCTGACAGGTCCTGCCCAATCTGGAATTTTGTCAGATCGGGAAGTGGTAAACCTCTTTCTGCATTTTACAGTAAACCCTAAGCCTCGCGTTGACTATGTTGATCGGCCACGATGCTGTCTGAGGGGAAGAGAATGCAGTGTTGTCAGATTCCAGCAAGTGGAGAGCCGATGGGGCTACAGTGGAACGAGCGACAGGGTCAGGTGATGATACAGGCAACACAACCTCATTCAGTTGTAGAGTTTTTGTACAGACATGAAAAAGTAACAAAATAAAGTAATTTCCAGATTAAAAAGTACATTGTGGCTCCATTCTGTGCATTTTATGAAGTCATCTCTGTTTGAAAGCATTCAAATATATAACCTTTTTATTCTATAAGAACAAGGGCCTTGATGTAGACTCATACAGGGAATGTGCTCAGTCTATTTTGTTTCTAAACTACATTAAATGTCTCTATAAAGGGGGGGGGGGGAGTATAAAGTGGTATACAGGGTGCAGGAAATATGGGCACAGGAGGGAGTAAGCATTGTGTTCCTCTGGTCCAGTTCTCTGCTAAACAATGTTTAGTGCCCCAAACCGGATACATTGTTAATGGTGGAAGGAGGGAGTCAAAGGACTCTTGTAGAGTACAAAAATAAGGACTTGATTCGATATTTGGAGGTTATGATAGTTTGACCATTTATTTTTCTATACAAATCCAATCATATAGCTTGTGGCAGATAAAGCGAAGTGTTATTTTGGAGTATAGAGGATCAAATATGTGGGAGGGAAGACAATGCAAACAATGTTGTGATCGCTAAAATACCTGCCATTAGTATGAATATGGATCTGCAATGATGCCGATTTGTATGCAGGAATATGGATGCAATCAAAGTGGGCTGGGAGCAGGCTGAAATCTTCTGGCTACTATAGAAGCTAGTTTTAAAGGACCACTGTCATTCGAGAGAGAACACTTGTTTCAAACTAATATCGGCAACTGTGTAGTCGTGGACATAAAATATTCTGAATTTTAAAACTCTGAGTACAGGGATCAATTTTGTTTGTGTTGCATCACATCCTGAGAGCTGAATCATGAAGGTGTGTGTTTTGACTATCAGAGGAGAGGAAGACAACACACCCCTCTCCCCCCCCCCCCCCCCCCCCCCCCCCCCCCCCCCCCCCCCCCTCTAAGACCCAGAACCAGACTCATTGATTCCTTAAATACAACTATATTTTGCAGAAATGTAAATGCCCTCTCAGACCTATCATTTCTGCCATTTTATTTTGTTTAAATTAAAAACTAGATAATTTATTTATTTTCTGCTTAACTGGGTTCTCCATTGTTTTTCCTCATTGTGCAATGATCCATAAAGGGAGTAGGAGGGCTGGAGTGGATCTGGCAAGATGGTGAACATAACATAAGTGGGTCCATAATTGTTACAACTAAAAAGTAGCAAGTGGAGGATTATCAATAGTTTGCAACTATCTGGTGTGCATATGGGGGTTACTGTAAATTCTGTCCATGACTTAGGGCTAAGAGCAGGGGAATATGTGCATAAACATTTATAATTTCCCACAGGTCTAAACCTTCTTCAAGATAAATTACAGTGCTTTATTTGTTCATTGACATTTTGGGAGCAGTCATTAAGTGTGCTATACTCAATCAATTTTCCTATAAAGATGGTGAATTTGTTGAAAATTTGGCAATTTAATATTTAAAAAAAAACAAAATTGTCTTCTAGGTTTACAGTAAACAGAAGGCTATCTGTTGTGGGTTTTGGACTGTATGGATCTATCCATGGGTCAACAGATTACCAGGTCAATATACAGGTATGACTATAACTGCACAGTAAATAACGTCACAACATTTTAAGTTGTTCTATTTAATTGACACAAAGAGGAGCCTAAAGTAGAATGGGCAGTATTTTTAATTTTTTTTCAATAGTGTCTGATTGTATTCATTTTAAGAATATAAGCATGGTAAAAATGCAATCTACAGAACCTACGACACCAGCTGGCAACATCTGTAGATACAATTATCCATCCTGGTTAACAGTTGTTAAATCAGCCTTGTACTTTATAAACTTTTAGTATACATTGGCTTTGTAGGGTACCCTCATTTGGCTGTCAGTGATGACAATTAAAGCCTTTTTAAATAATACTAAGAAGCCAGGCTCTGTAACTTTATGTTCATATCTTTATGCAGAATTAACTTTAGTACAGCGGTTGATGTACCAATTTGTTTTTTTTTCTGGAGACTTTTCAAACCTCTGGTAAATACTAAACATTTTAATTACTCTCAAATATAAAATGTAACCAGTAATCTCCTTAGACCTTAATGGAAAAAGCTTTTGTGTAAAGCTCTTGATGAATGCAAATTAAACCACTATAAACTAGGCCATAGTTTAGACCGTTTCATGTTTGTTTGTTTTTTGTTTGTGTTTGTTTTGTTGTTTTTTTACTCGCACATTTTTATCATTTTTTGCTGTCTCTCCTCATCCTGCAGATTCTGGACTATGAAAAGAATCAATGTTTGGGACAAAATGATACTGGCTTTAGTTGTGATGGAACAACAAATATATTTAGAGTAATGTTTAAAGAACCCATAGAAATATTGCCAAGTGTCTGCTACACAGCAAGTGCAACACTGAAGGTGAGAAAAAAATGACATTATGTATTCAGTGTTTTTTTTTTTTTTTTTTTTTTCATATTTGGATAAAAAATGTTTTATTGGTTTGCATTTTTAGGGACCGGATTCTCATTATGGTACGAAAGGATTAAAGAAAGTAATTAATGAACTTACACCAACAAACAAGACCTGCTTTTATTTCTTTAGTTCCCCTGGAAACAACAACGGCACTTCAGTAGAAGATGGTCAGATACCGGAAATCATTTTTCACACATAACTATGGGACAGTCATTTAACCATAAACCTTTCCTACCTTGGATGCATTAAATGCACATTTTTTATTTTTATTTATTTGTGGTTTTGTATGATTTTTTTTTTTTTTTAATACTGTGGTTTAACCATGAATTAATCAATGGAAGAGACAAGCATTTTAATGTTACAAATATCCACATTATTAAAACAAATAAACTGTTTTTAGATTTTGAAAGTAATTGCTTTTAATACCAGAAAACGATCATCTAAATATCTTGACTAATGCTCAGGAATCCATTTAACCCCTTTTCTGACATGTCATTATAGGACCTCTTCATTCTTTTATATAAAATATACTCTGGATAATAGGGCAGTATTTTAGAAAGCAAAAAAATAGCATTTAATTTATTACCAATTGTATATGCAGTAGAAGCCAGGTGTGAGGATACCATCAGCTTGACTTTGCAAAGGTAACTCAAAATGCCAGTGCTTTTAAAATGACTAGATAAAGTTCAGTATTTTACAATGGCCTGTGTTTCTTGTTTGTTGTGAGTGGCGTGGAGCAGCCCTAGGAGGCGCGCTGAGACTGTTCAATTTGTTTCTTCTAGTTAGGGCAGTGACAGATGAGAAGCTTTATATAGTAAAATAGTATGTAAAGCTTCTCATCTGTTCAATTTGTTGTTGGCGTTTAGGGTTAGGCTAGTGGCAGATGAGAAGATTTAGATACTATTTTACTATGTTATCACATATAATAGTTGTCAAACTACGAATCGTTGTCGTACTTTGCGAGCTCGCAAGAACTGCGTCCCTCGCAAAGCGAGGGATGCAGTTTGGTCCGCAAATAGAGCCCCTAGCAAAGCGAGGGGCCGCATTTGCGGAAGGTGGAGGCTTCGTCAGCTGCAATGAGCCGAAAGGCTCATTGCAGGCCGCAAATGCGGACCCTCGCAAAGCGAAGGGCCACATTTGCGGAGCTGGAGGCTCTACGCCGCCTCACAATCTGTTACAAACACCCACAGAAGCGGGACTTTGAAAAAAGACATTTAACACGCAATGACTAAATACGGACTTGAACAAAAAAATACAAGCTGTGGGACTTAGAAAGAAAAAAAACATTATGAACTCGCAAAAATACGACCTTAAGGGCCGACCCACGCGCAGCTAAAAACATTTAAAAAAAAAAACAAGTAATACACACAAAAATTATATAAAAAGCTTACCCGGGGCCTCTGCAAGTGAAGTTACACCTCAATTTAAGTCCAATTTACTAAGTTTAGACACACGAAAATACCCTAAGCGAGAGGAAAAATGGCCGCCAAAGAAAACGAGGCTACACGACCCTAAAGCCGCAAAACGCCAAGCACATACGGCTTTTCCAAAAAGCTGTACAAGATATACTTTTAGCAAGGACGCTAAATCATCCACACCCGCGTACCACATACACATTCGCCGCCATTTCACAACGCTAACTTACACAGGTACCCTAACGGCTTCCCCTCGCGCACGCAGCCTATTTACACTACACATTGCTGACACACCTCAGCTTCACAACAGTGCAAACCTACATCGTATGCTGCAGGAACATCAAAACAGAATGCCAGCTTCCTGCATATATTGCTTACAAATAGGTAAAGTATATTAATTTATTACTTATTTAATTAGCATACAAAAATACATAAACACAAAAGCCATTCACCGTGCGCCTCACAACTAACGCCAACGCTGCTCATAGCACACAAACTACAGCAGGGGACAGCCTTGCAATAAGCGCCGAAAGCAGATCAGCGCCGACCTTACAATGACAGCAAAAGCGCCTCTGATTAAAAAAAAATATACAGCAACCAAGAGGCTTGCAATGAGTGCCAAAGGATGTCAGACCACCAAAAAAATTAATGTCTGTGGCAATCTGCATTACCTGCCTTACAATTTTATTGCCCCGTCATTTTTGACAGGCAAGTTGCTAGTACTATATAAAGCTTCTCATCTGCCACTAGCCTAACCCTAAATGCTAACAACAAATTGAACCAAGTCTTGGTGCTCCACCGTTGTCACAGAGTGGCCACTTCATGCTACTGCTGGATGCATCAAAATAGGAAAAGTCCAAGAGCCCACCATGCTGAGACCACTGAAAGAAGCGAGCCAGAAAAACAAAGGAATTGTGCAGTAAATAACAATTTTCATTCAAAAATGTAAAGTATATAATATTTTACTCTAAATAAAAAAAATTGTGCGCATAGTTATTCATAAGATTATATAATAAAAATGGTCCTGCAGTGGAGCCTTAATGCAGTGGTGTCAATGGGCATATAATAAGGCTAAATGGTTGTGTATTTTCAAGGTTTCCTAACATTATCACCACAGACACAATGTACTATTCAAAGTGCTGCTTAATTTCTAAGAAAACTATCTACATGTGGGCGATTCCTTCCTACATAAACTGTACCTGCTCCATTCACCTTTTGATCGTTTAATAATGTTTTCATGAGACATTTGTGGAAATCGCATTTCCAATAAAGTATAACAACATTTTCAAAAAATATAAATAGTTATAAGAGTGATTCTTCGGTATATAAGAGGATGGGTTTACAACTCTATTGCGTCTGCGCACATTGCACTGCTAGAACTCCTTCCGGCCTAACACTGTGCAGGGCCGGGCGCTGTCCTACAGCGCTAGACCGTGAAAAAGCAACGTTGCAGTAGGATGATCTCTGGGACACGCCGCTGCTGAGGCCTGGTGCGGGCTCCATGTTCGGCAGGTTCTACAGCGGACTATCTAAAGGATATATCTCGCCATTACCGCGGACTGCGAGCTCCGGACTGGCCCGTGCAATGCCGAAGAAGGAGACTAAAACGGTTAGTGCTCATTATAACAGGACCGCATCGATTACTGGGAGAGATGCGTTTATGTGCAGGGTAACCATTACCCGATGTACTGGATAAAATGTGAGTGTGTATGTGTGTTTTTATATAGTAGTGTGTGTGTGTGTATATATATATATATATATATATATATATATATAAAAGTGGTAAGTATTAATAGTTGTTATATTTCATGCATTTAACTATTAAACACATTTTTTTCAGTAATAAACATATAAGTTGTCCGATTCTTATGAATGCTATCATTTTGTGTATTTCTCTGCACATTGCAGTGGCTTGCAATTGCTTGAGACGAAGGTGCTTCAATGACTTGCATTATTCTAGTAAAGTGACAACAGAAATGTTTGTTTAAAAATGCAAAACCCACAAATGAAATGTATTGCTATAGGTGTATTTTTTTCATCCAGTGTTTGTGTTTTAGAATAAGCCTCTCTTTGCTAAAGTCACATTTTTATAGCTCAGAAAGTCAGTTTATTTTTACATAGGGATTGCCTTTTAACAAAAACTTTGTTGTGATTTGTTTCAGGGAAAAGGTGCGAAGAAAGAATTACAAGAGCCATCTAATCCTACAGGGTCTGTGTCAAGAGACAAATCCGGCGCAGTTACTATTGCTATTCACGCCAAGCCTGGCTCAAAACAAAATGCAATAACAGGTATATATATCACTATGAACATTAAAGACTAATTTATTATTATACGTTTGTAAAATGCAAAAATGAAAAAGTAATATAATTTTACAATTAAAACGTGTGTGTATGTATGTGTGTATATATATATATATATATATATATATATATATATATATATATATATATATATACACACACAAACTGCTCAAAAAAATAAAGGGAACACTTAAACAACACAATGTAACTCCAAAGTCAATCACACTTCTGTAAAATCAAACTGTCCACTTAGGAAGCAACACTGAGTGACAATCAGTTTCACATGCTGTTGTGCAAATGGGATAGACAACAGGTGGAAATTATGGGCAATTAGCAAGACACCCCCAATAAAGGAGTGATTTTGCAGGTGGTGACCACAGACCACTTCTCAGTTCCTATGCTTTCTGGCTGATGTTTTTGTCACTTTTGAATGCTGGTGGTGCTTTCACTCTAGTGGTAGCATGAGACAGAGTCTACAACCCACACAAGTGGCTCAGGTAGTGCAGCTCATCCAGGATAGCACATCAATGCGAGCTGTGGCAAGAAGGTTTGCTGTGTCTGTCAGCGTAGTGTCCAGAGCATGGAGGTGCTACCAGGAGACAGGCCAGTACATCAGGAGATGTGGAGGAGGCCGTATGAGGGCAACAACCCAGCATCAGGACCGCTACCTCCGCCTTTGTGCAAGGAGGAACAGGAAGAGCACTGTCAGAGCCCTGCAAAATGACCTCCAGCAGGTCACAAATGTGCATGTGTCTGCTCAAACGGTCGGAAACAGACTCCATGAGGGTGGTATGAGGGCCCGACATCCACCGGTGGGGGTTGTGCTTACAGCCCAACACTGTGCAGTATTTTTGGCATTTGCCAGAGAACACCAAGATTGTCAAATTTGCCACTGGCGCCCTGTGCTCTTCACAGATGAAAGCAGGTTCACACTGAGCACATGTGACAGACGTGACGGGGTCTGGAGACGCTGTGGAGAACGTTCTGCTGCCTGCAACATCATCCAGCATGACTGGTTTGGCAGTGGATCAGTAATGGTGTGGGGTGGCATATCTTTGGGGGGCCACACAGCCCTCCATGTGCTCGCCAGAGGTAGCCTGACTGCCAATAGGTACCGAGATGAGATCCTCAGACCCCTTGTGAGACCATATGCTAGTGTGGTTGGCCCTGGGTTCCTCCTAATGCAAGACAATGCTAGACCTCATGTGGCTGGAGTGTATCAGCAGTTCCTGCAAGACAAAGGCATTGATGCTATGGACTGGCCCGCCCGTTCCCCAGACTTGAATCCAATTGAGCACATCTGGGACATCATGTCTTGCTCCATCCACCAACGTCACGTTGCACCACAGACTGTCCAGGAGTTGGCAGATGCTTTAGTCCAGGTCTTGGAGCAGATCCCTCAGGAGACCATCCGCCACCACATCAGGAGCATGCCCAGGCGTTGTAGGGAGGTCATTCAGGCTTGTGAAGGCCACACACACTACTGAGCCTCATGTTGACTTGTTTTAAGGACATTACATCAGTTGGATCAGCCTGTAGTGTGTTTTTCCACTTTCATAATGGGGGTGACTCCAAATCCAGACCTCCATGGGTTGAAAAATGTGATTTCCATTTTTTTATTTTTGTGTGATTTTGTTGTCAGCACATTCAACTATGTAAAGAACAAAGTATTTCATAAGAATATTTAATTCATTCAGATCTAGGATGTGTTATTTTAGTGTTCCCTTTATTTTTTTGAGCAGTGTGTATGTATATATATATATATAGATATATATATATATATATATATATATATATATATATATATATATATATTACTCCCAAAGGTATCCATACCTTAGTCTATTTAATAGTGTGTGTGTGTGTGTCTCATGGATGTGTTACCTGTTGCTGTTTAGTCATTTAGTTAGGTCCAACTAAACGTATGTATACTATGGACCTCAGCACACCATGCATATCTGTTGGCCAATACCCATCTGAACTCTCAAGATCATGTTCATTGCTTCAATGACCTTATCTATCCATCTTTGCCGTCCCTTTCTTCTTGTGACTGATGCTGGGAAAGATTGAAAGAGTATTCTCTAGGGAATCCTGCTTTCTCATGATATGGCAAAAATATTTGAGCTTCCGCCTCATGATCATACCTTCTAGTGAACCATTCGTCTTTACTTCCTGTAGTATTGATTGATTTTAAACTTCTTGCAGTCCAAGGGGCTCTAAGTAGTTTTCGCCAACGCCATAATTCAAAGGCATCAGTTATACAGCACTTGGCCTTCTTTATGGTCCAGCTCTCACATCTGGATGGGGATACCATAGTTCTAAAAATATGGACTTATGTTGATAGTGTAATAGTGAAATTCATGGGATAAAATTTGTGCGGGCACTTGTTGCTACCTAACCATGATTTAGGTTCATCTTACTAATGCTGCAGTTGCATACTTATGCGTTATTACTAAAATAATGGTATAATCAAAGAAAATGAATATTGATTAACTTGACTTATTTTTTTTCTTTCTGAGTTTAGTGTTTTTGTAATTGTATTTAATTGCATCACATTCAGTATATAGGCTGACTGAATAGTTGCAAATAAAATTAATGTTAATGATTTTAAGTTAATTTTCAATACACCACTCATTGTATTTGTGTCAAATATTGAGAGCCAATATATTCTTTCAATGAGTCTGTACGTACAGTTGCAAAAAAAAAAAATAGCTAGAACTTACTGGCCTTTTCATAAAAAATAAAATATATATCAATTTCATGTCTGCTTCTGAGCAATTTTGATAGAAGTATATTTATTATTGCAGGTAATACAAATGTAAAATAACTTACGTTTTCTGATTGTTTAACTGCCATTTATTTAAATACTATTAACTGTATTGTTAGGACAAAAAATGTGCTCCACCTCCTAACAAATATAATAATATTTTTTTTTATTACTCCATCGTACTAACCTTTTTTAGATAAGAAAATGCAACACCCCTGGTTTCTAGTGTTATCACAGTTTGCGTTGGCATGGTGCTTCCCCAGTGCTGCTTAGTGATCCCAACCTCCATGTCTTGCAAGATATATCCTTGTCTTACAGTGACTTCAGGCAATCACCTGGAGCTCCTCATATGCAAGAGGCAACCAGCTAGGGCAGGAGCGCTGAGCAGTGTTGGCAAAGCCTGGGGCTGGAACCTATGCAATAGCATGGTGATGTACCAGGGGTAGTGCATCTACTTTAACTACAAGAAAGTTGAGCTGGGTGCTATTTATAGAAGAAAATAGTGGATAATACTCATTGTGATCTAAATATCCCCATGCAATGGGTGAAATTACATATTTAGGCCAAAATATAATGTGCTGCCCTATGAGTGGCACAGATGAGCTGAGCTTGTCATTGACACAGTAAAATGGGGTTTCTGAGTATGAGGTACCTCATTTTTATAACATAGAGGGTTAAATATGTTATGTTGTCTTAAAAGTTTGTGTTGTACAATGAATACTCACCGCCACACATATAAATTCACAAGCATCCATGTACTGGAGCTATATGAACACACACACACATACTTTTCTCTAGACACTGACTTAAAGTCATATATTAGATGCATAATTGTATTATATTTTTATGTTTTTTATTGGTGTTAGAAGAAAAATATACCTACAGTATATTTATGTTCTTTAGATGTGTCGTCGGACTCCATAGGTGTTGCAATTGCTGCACCACCGACAGAAGGAGAAGCTAATGCAGAACTTTGTCGCTATCTGTCTAAGGTTCTAGACCTGAAGAAGAGTGAGGTTGTCCTGGATAAGGTGTGTGGTGAAGTTACAATACTTTTTTTGTGTGTGTGTATATATATATATATATATATATGTATGTATATATATATGTATATATATATATATATATATATAATGACTTCAGAGAACATATACTTCAGTTAAAAATAATGAAAACCTTTTTAATAAAGAAAGAAATAAGAAAAATATATACATTTTTGTCTAAAAAAAAATCCGTTGGATATAGTTAAATACATGTTTGCCTATTAAATACATGTAAAAAGCTCAACAGGTTTCAATAATATCTTAAAACAATAATTGTATCAAATGTTACCATAAAACTACTGAATTACTATTGTAGAGCATTACATGGCCACCATGTGGCAGTCAAGACTTCTCATTAAAGGCAATAAAAAGATGAATACATTCGATTTATTCTTTTTAACAGACTCCATGGATATACATGCAATACCATTCTAGCATATTTACTTGATATGTCATAAGCCCAGATGACCTTACCCTCACACACCCCTACCCCAGTTAAAAAGTTATGTCATAAAGATATTTTACATTGAGACTTTTTTAAAGAATATCAGCACTTCAAAAGAATCATGTAAAGGAAACTTAATAAAGATCTCAAATATACAGTATGTTTTGATATTTAAAGATAAAAAGTAGGTGAACAGGGACAAGATAATGGCAACAAAGCAAGCAGATGTAACAGTTTGTCTCTTCTTTCTGTCCCTTTATGTGTACCTGTGTATAAATTCAGAATTCTCCTCTTTCTTGTCATGCTGTAATTGTATAAGAAGTCAGTGTGCTGATTATGTGTCAGTATTTTATTTGATACTGAAATATTATGTGTATTGCCAAAAAATGGAAAGAGGAGACCAATATCAAAATTAAAAAGCCCAGGAGTGAACATTCATAAATAAAGGAAAGCAAGGATAAATGCTCCATTAATTGGTAGTTTTTTGTTTTTTTAGAAGATGGTTGCTTCAGCATGAATTTAGAGTAAATGTATTAATGCAGAAGAGGTGGAAGAATTGGACTGGAGGTCCTGATTTGCACTCTAGAGTAGGTTTAATCAATATGTGATTGGGGAGTAGTCTCAGATAAGCAGATAAACCTGAAATGTTGACTTTCTCTTTATTTTTATCCACAGGGTGGAAAATCTCGAGAAAAAATAGTGAAGATTTCTGCAGCTGTAACCCCGGAACAAATTTTGGAAAAACTAAAGAAAGAGGCGTCTGAAAGATGACACAAGTAAAGCTATTATCCAAGAAGGCTGTCTGATATGGTTGAAGCACATTTTTATAATGGCTGTGGGAGTGAAACGTGGAGTCTTATCGATTTCTGAAAGAGGACAAAAAACTGGGGTGAACCAATTAATGAAAAATAATGAATTGTGTATATAAAAATATCCGCCTAAAATGTTGTAATTTAATGCAGTTTCAGACAATAAATATTATTTTTTTCAAATTACTAACACCCAGCATGGCATTTTTTTATGTGAAATTATCTTGATTTAAAAATGTTAATTAGGATAATTCTCCTTTCTTTTGCTCGTCATATATTTTCAGGATGTAGCTAATGATTCAAAATTTAGCGGTTTAATTTCATGCATACTGCTTGTAAAATGCCCATGTGATTATCTATGTTAATTAACAGTTTTTACTAGCAGCTTATTTGAAACTGTGTTCTTGCTCCACTGACTTATTCTCCTTTTTTTATTACCGTTTTTTTAAGAGTTAATTACAATGTGTTGGCTTTAAACCAGCCATAAAAAAAATCTATTAATTCTTCTGAGAGCTGCCAAATATATGTGGCACACAAGAACTGCATGCTACTGATACTTTAATTTAATTAAAAACTTGCTTGGTAGGAAAAGCATTATTAAACTTTGTACACAAATGTAAATTTGAATTGCTATCCATAAATGTAAATTTACACGTGGTCTGCTTGTGAGGTTTACTCCATTGTTGCAGCAAATTGTTAAATGGTATGAGAGCCTATATATATATTTTTTTTTGTCGTTCAGTAGTTTCCGACTCTGTGACACAGCAGAAAATCTTTGTGGTCATGCTGATCCATTTCATTCATGGCAGAGATATTGGAGTGGGTTGCCAGTTCCTTCTCCAATGGGGCACAGCATACAGCGCCTGGTATTACAAGGTGGTCTCCCATTCCAGTACTGACCAGGCCCAACCGTGCTTCAGGGTAGTGTAACCACTTGGATTTGAACCCAGGTTGCAGTGGCGGAAGCACAAAGTCCTAACCACCGGACCACCAGGGAACCCAGAGAAAAGTACCTCTTATTCATTTTCATGTTACTCTTCCTGTAGATCTCTGTTTATCTGTGGACTTGGTACTAAACCATAATATTTTTTTTCCTCATGAAAAAACTGAACATTTCAAAAATTAAAAACAAATTGTTTTAGTACTCAAGAGAAGGCTGTCAATGCATGTGACATATCTGGCTCTTATTCCCCCTTTTCCTTAGCTCACTTACATAAGTTGTGAAGTGGTGTTTGAGGTCCAGAATATGTTGACTGTTTAATCGTAAAACAAAAAAACTTGATCTAGGGAGAGCTAAGAAAACCAAAAGATGGTCTGTTCAAAGCTATTAAGATGACTTCCATAAAAGGCTGCAAATAACACATGGAGGGAGGAGGTGTTCAGGGATTGGTGCATAGTCATTGGATTTAAAGGACCACTGTAATGCCCTAATAACATTAGGCATTGATCAGTAGTAGAATTCAAAGTAAACTTTAAAAGTAGATTCTGTCTAGCAGGCAGAAAGATATACCAACATATTGATATCTATTAGCAAGGGTATACTGTGTTAAAGGGGCTTCCCTTGGCAGCTATTACTGTGTGAGCAGCCTATGAATAATTGTTCGGCATCTAATCTGATTATTAAAGTCATTTTAGTCCTGTCTCAACTAAACCCCTACACTCTTCTTCCTGTCCTTATCAGGGTGCAGATAAGTAAAACCCAACTGAAGGCTCATACTTAAATCTTTGAAAGTAAATTTAATTTTTTAACACAGAATTGTGTCAATCCGTGCATAATTAAAAGGCTCCTCTTGTTGGGTTATTATAGTGCTTCTTTAACATATCACTATAAAAGGTCTCCTAAAAACAAGTTGAAATACTGTTTGAAATGTGCATTTTTCACTGAAATCAAATCCATGTTTACATGTGGAATAGATTGGCTGTGATAATGTGTGTCCCATTCAAGTCAATAAGCCTGCTTATTTTTCCAATTTGTAGGGGACAAACCTAATATTTGTATATGTATGCAGGCATGGAATTCTGAATTAACAAAACAAGTCAGTTATGGGTCTATCAATCGCCGTATTTCCTTTAGGAAATTGCCATACCATACACTCCTGTCTGTTACTACTTATGAAACAGCCAGTAAACAGGATACACTTTGTATGCAAGTGTAATATTTAGATGGCGAGAAATCAAACAGGACTATATATTAGACAAACCAGTTGACACAGGGTAGCAGAGACAGGGATAGCTCAAGGAGTTGCAGTAAAAATGTAAATCACATGAAAAAGGACTGAATATCAAGTTCACTGCTTGTTTGTTCAAGGAATCTGTTGAGAAACAAGCAGTGAACTTGATATTCGGTCCTTTCTCTGGCAGTCTGAGAAGTGTCATCAGGATCCTTAACTTATACCAGTCAACAGGAGCCCCTCCGCAGAATCCAGTATTTCAGATTTGAGGAGAATGTGGCCCATGGAAGAGGGCATGTAACACAGGCAAATTATATTTAGAGTTAAAAGGGCAGACAGACCATGACATGTCTTCTTCAGAGCTCTTTTTATTCACGCATTTTGCAAACTCAAAAATTAAATTGTTTCAGACAACACAGCCAATAAGGAAGGTTCTTTGTCTGTATCTTGGTAGGGTAAGAAAATAAACACCCACAGCTCTCAGCAAGCCCCCCACCCCACGGCAGAGCTAGTCTGCCACACCATTAGATAAACGTAATAAATGATAAATTATTTGAAATCCAGGGCAATCACAGAACGTCACATCAAAATGGTCAGAGGTGTAAAACTATCCTGGTCCTAGATCATATGCTAATCAATTACAAATGCTCCAGCCAAAATTAGTCTCTTCCCCATTTTTTATGAACTCACATGGGGGATAAAAGCAGTGATTACAGTTTTCCATAAAATGCTGGGGAACATGTAGTTCTACAACTTTATATCCTTTCGAGCATGGTTTCTGAATGACTACTAGATATTTTCCTGATAAGAAAAAACAAAACAAAAAATAAATAGCAAATAGGAGACTTGCCTTCTTTAAGGAGTACAAGTTTACACATTACTATATTATACATTCATATTCTGAATTAAATAAAAGGGGGAGGGGACTAACTGTTCCAATAGTAGTTATAAGAATAAACATCAAACATTACTCTGTTTCAACAATAAATTATGTATGTCTCAGTCTTTCATATTTTTTAGATTTGTTTTACTTGCACCTGTAGCCTTCAAGGATGATAGAGTTTAAAAAACAGAATTCTGCGGTCTTAACATAAAATGGCAAAAGAAAAAAAAAGTCATTGTGTAGTACGGTTCTCCCATTTAAAGGTAATACATAAATTAAAAAAAACAACATGCTAAGGTCCTTAGTATGAAGGATCACCACATGGAATGGAAAATTCAATATACACAAATAAAAAAAAAAGCTTGTTTATTAAAGTTGATTTTTAAATTATACTAATATCGGTCAGAATGAAACCTCTGATTACTGGGATTATATCCATAGCGTCCCTCAGGCTGATAGTGAGAACGGTCTTGTCTGGATTGGTTGTAGCTATTTCCCCAGCCTCTTCCTCCACGTGGTTGGTTATAACTGTTTGAATGTGACCAGTCCCGTCTGCCTTCCCAACTTCTTTGGTGTCTATTATCTCGATACCTGCACATACATAATAAAAAAAAATATAAAAAAAAAAATCTTAGCTGGATCATGATGCATACATTATATTACTAGTTTAATATAAATATACATTTAGAACATGTATTCTTCGTAAAATAATAAGTATCTAATCCCTAGATCACACTACACACTATGCTCACACCAACCCTGCTCCTCCAAGTCATGCCTGAGAATTTACAATGCAACCCTGGAGGATGCATTGGGCAGCCAAGAAGCAGCAGAAACAGTATTTGCACAAAGGTACACACAACATTGTAATTAAAATGGTTAGAATAATTTTTCAGGCATGTATTTTTTGCACCACAACAACTGACTTTTGCATGTAGTGTTTTACTCTTGCAACAGATACAGTTAATTCATATCAAATCACTTCCACACTTTGCTCTTTATTCTGTTTTTTTTTTTCTTCCTCTTTCCCAATCTCACTTTCTACCTCCCTTCTCAGCCTTCTGCTTCTTGCTATTCACTAATTTCCCTTCCTTCTCCCTCATCACCCATATCCCACGGTAAAGTATCATGTAGCGATTACAATTGGAGGGAAGTGGGGAAGCCGGTGTTATGCAGTGATACGATAGTGGTCATTAGCAAAACATGAACAGTAGATTTCAAGTCATGCATGACTACAGCATAAACCGTTATATTGGGGCTGGTCTTTGGTTCTTTTTAAAACTACATCTGTGAAAAATAAAGTCTCAGTCTGTCTCTACACTAAAGTGAATGATGTTGCTCATCTGATTTTTCCTGCTTCTCCATGAATGATGTTCTGATCTGAATTGCTGGATGCAGATATGAAAAGTCACAACCAGCATATTGCTCCTGTAAAGCTAAAAGCAGACTAATTGGGGTACACGTGGCCCCTTATCTCAGAGTCATAATTTTGAGTGATTAGACAGGAGCACGCCCACTGATTGAATCAACATACCTAAGGTTTGAAACCATTTTTTTTTTCTTTCATAACTCAAACAACTGGGCATGCGCTTCCCTTTGTCAATCAGAAGAAAAGCTTTAACTAAAAAGGAATAAAGTCAACCCACCAAGGCGATTTGATCTTAAAGAGTGATAAAAACTGGCCATACATTGTACTACCCTCTTTTCTCTACAGAGAATCAGAGATCTGCAAATTACTATATTGAGCTGCATAATGTTGTATATCAAGAGTATTCGATAAGGGTGGGAGAGGGAAATTAACGGAACGACAACATGGTGGTGGCCAATACAACATCCCAGGAATACAAGCAGGATGTGACCAATCAGCACATCAGAGAGGATCATTACAATCATTGCTCATTTACCTAAAAAGGCAGCACAAACAATACCACATTTCTCAGGAATGATTCATTTTTGACAAAAAAAGGCTTATACAATGTAGAGCCATATGTTCATGTTTTTAATAGCCTAAAAAACACCTTTATTTTGGGGTGACAGAGTCCTTTTATTTAAAAGGAGATGGAGGCCTAACTGTCCCAAAATGCAGGCATCTTTACTTATTTTCTTTCTTCATTTCATTATTAGGACTCTTGTTCCACTTCAAAAATGTAATAGTTTTCAGGTTGTGAAAATGTGATGAGTGAACAAAACTCTTGGCTTATGGTTACACTTTTTCCCCCAGACATACTACACTGACAGATGTAGTCAATATTCCTTATTAAGCACAAGAAATCAGAGCTACCTGTCCTGATTCCTGTGCTGGTTCGTTCTCCAGTCCTCTACAATTGGTGGCTGGTCAGTTGACCTCTTCAGATATTCCTGGTATTCCTCATCTTCTGATGTGAATCGGTTGGCAAACATGGTTTCATACACCTGCAGCTCATTGGTTGTTTCAGCCATCGCAAACCTTTACACAATCCTAAGAAAAAAAATATTAAATTAATACACAATCAGTTTAAGACAATATTTATACTATAAAACAATGGCATATACTAGAATGGCTGCTATACTTGTATACCAGAGATTTTATCCTAGACCTATTTCTGAGTTTATTTACGACTTTACTTTGTTGTAATCTATTTAATCTCTTAGAAATAAAAAGTACAAATGTACATATTGCTGTGGTAGTCTATTAGGATTATATGAATGTTATACAGGGAGAGTGTAGGGCCGCAAAGAGGGGGGGGGAGAGTGTAGGGCCGCAAAGAGGGGGGGGGGAGAGTGTAGGGCCGCAAAGAGGGGGGGGAGAGTGTAGGGCCGCAAAGAGGGGGGGGAGAGTGTAGGGCCGCAAAGGGGGGGGGGGGGGGGGAAGAGTGTAGGGCCTCAAAGGGGGGGGAGGGGAGAGTGTAGGGCCGGAAAGGGGGGGAGGGGAGAGTGTAGGGCCGGCAAGGGGGGGGGGGGGGGTGTAGGGCCGGCAAGGGGGGGGGGGGTGGAGGGCCGGCAAGGGGGGGGGGGGGGGTGTAGGGCCGGCAAGGGGGGGGGGGGGGGTGTAGGGCCCGCAAGGGGGGGGGGGGGGGGTGTAGGGCCGGCAAGGGGGGGGGGGGGTGTAGGGCCGGCAAGGGGGGGGGGGGGGCGGGGTGTAGGGCCGGCAAGGGGGGGGGGGGGGGGGGTGTAGGGCCGGCAAGGGGGGGGGGGGGCGGGGTGTAGGGCCGGCAAGGGGGGCGGGGGTGTATGGGCCGGCAAGGGGGGGGGGGGGTGTATGGGCCGGCAAGGGGGGGGGGGGGGGGTGTATGGGCCGGCAAGGGGGGGGGGGGGTGTATGGGCCGGCAAGGGGGGGGGGGGTGTATGGGCCGGCAAGGGGGGGGGGGTGTATGGGCCGGCAAGGGGGGGGGGGGTGTATGGGCCGGCAAGGGGGGGGGGGGGGTGTATGGGCCGGCAAGGGGGGGGGGGTGTATGGGCCGGCAAGGGGGGGGGGGGGGGTGTATGGGCCGGCAAGGGGGGGGGGGGGTGTATGGGCCGGCAAGGGGGGGGGGGGGGGTGTATGGGCCGGCAAGGGGGGGGGGGTGTATGGGCCGGCAAGGGGGGGGGGGTGTATGGGCCGGCAAGGGGGGGGGGGTGTATGGGCCGGCAAGGGGGGGGGGTGTATGGGCCGGCAAGGGGGGGGGGGGGGTGTATGGGCCGGCAAGGGGGGGGGGGGGTGTATGGGCCGGCAAGGGGGGGGGGGGGGTGTATGGGCCGGCAAGGGGGGGGGGGGGGGGTGTATGGGCCGGCAAGGGGGGGGGGGGGGGTGTATGGGCCGGCAAGGGGGGGGGGTGTATGGGCCGGCAAGGGGGGGGGGGGGTGTATGGGCCGGCAAGGGGGGGGGGTGTATGGGCCGGCAAGGGGGGGGGGGTGTATGGGCCGGCAAGGGGGGGGGGGGGTGTATGGGCCGGCAAGGGGGGGGGGGGGGGTGTAGGCACCAGTAGGCTTTCTGTGCCGTGAATGCACATAACAGGATAGAGGCATGTTATTAAAGTAATGAATTAGGCTTCTATGTAAGATGTGTGTGTGTGTGTTAGAGCCTGTAGGAACAGTGTGCAGAGAAGCATTATTGTACACACACACGCATAATTTACTCAGGGGCCTCTGGTCGGGCATTACATTCATCCTTTGCTACACAGAGTTGCAAATGGTGTCACAGAGAATACAAAAATGTATGCACATCATCAAGTCAGGTTATTTACAAAACATACCATTAGTATAACATTTCAGTGGTCCTTGAAATAACTATCGTACCTAAATAGCTCTGTGTCCTTACAAAGGGGTCTTGATCATGTACAAAATGTTCACAAAGGAAACGAACTACTGTAACAAATGCCAGTTTCCAAGTCAATATATTTGAAAGAACATTGTGTTTGTGTGTGTGTGTCCTAATCCCTGTACTGCTGCGGGACCGGCTCATGTGTGACAGACTAATAACAATATTCCTTACAAGACTTCCTCGGCTAGTCGCTGTACTTCGCAGCTAACCCTTCCTTTCCCTCACACACTTACACCAAACCTCCAAGACACAGCAACTCGTCTTCATTCAACAAAACCCGGCGTCCACAATAAATCCCGGCGCAGCTAAAACACGTCACAGAAAATGCGGCTGAACACGTGATTTTTGGTTTATACTGAAAGCGAATCTGCCAATCAAAACATGGAACGGGCTGTGGGCGGGGCTTCACATAAATAGCGCCCTCTATGCGAGGTGTGTGCACGTGACACTGTGTTGTACATGGGCAATACATAGCATTTGATGCAACATGTGACTTTATGTCTACATTGATCTTGATGGCGGTGTATGGGCATGAAAATATAAATAAAGAGACAGCCTTTCATTGTTTTTCATATGATGCCAGTTCATAATTTTCGGTCATATCTTGTTTGATATTTATGGGGCGAATGCAGTAACTCTGCATACTGATGTGCTTTATGGAAGTCTATATATAAGATGCATTTTCTGTTTTGCTCTTGTGAACAAGAATGCAGCAAATAGGGTTAATTTATCTGTGTTAATAATGTATCAGACTCCTAAATATAGCTGTTTTATTCTTATTTTTTTATATGTCATAATTAATCAAATAAGCGAAACGAGTAACGAATCCCTTATTTGTGATGCACTCACAATCCTGGGCGTAATGTATAGTATTTTAAAAACCTAACTTTTCTTAAGACTACTAAAATATTTCTATAGTTAAGTGCTAGTGCAAATACCAAATATAAATCATACCAAGGGACAGGTAAATATCAAAACTTAAGTTACCTCAGTAAATGCCAAAATAAGTCAAAATAATAGAATTAGAATCTTTCCTGTTTTTTTCCCCGCCAGCAATGGAAGCCTGCAGCTACTAGGGTGCACAGTCAATATTTACTTCCTTATTTCTTAGTGTAAAGTTTATCATCTGACACTACCCTAACTCTAAACCTAAACCCTAACTTCAAACCCTGAACCCTAACCCCTCAATCTATTTCTAACCCCTAAATCTAACTTTAATACCTAAATCTAACCCTGCTGGCAGGTAGGAAACAGGAAAGGTCCAGGAAGTAATGGTATAAATACCTCAATTTGGATAGTGGTTAATGTGCCACTGGAGGGTAAGGTTCCCATGCATGTAAATGGTGATTTCTCTCAAGAGAGTGAGTGTTAACCAATATAGTGTATGTAGAATGTCACTGTTACTTTGTCAGCACAATTATTGTCTGTAGTAGTTTTAGATCATGGGTATATGATCCCAATTAAAAGAACAGCCCACTAGGATTAAGTCAAAAACATAATATTATATAACAAATAGATTTAAAGATTTAATATATTTAGACATTTTGTCACAGATTCCAGTTTGTGCTTTGTGAATGCAATAAATAATTTGTCATTTTTCTCAAAGAACAGCGCTTATTTAATTTACACATGTGGGTTCTGTGACGGAGCTGTGCTGGAGGGGGCAGCAGAGTATTGCTGACTGCAGTAAGAAATAGTATAATATTCCACTAGCTGGGAACCAGAAGAAATCAAAAAAGTATATTCAGCCAGCATCACAATCCAGTTGTCTGGTATAATGATTTGAAATAATTTCAGAAGTGTCATATCTTTTCCCAGTAAGCTCCTTGAACATTTTCCTGTTGCGCGCCACAATTCTACTTTGTAAAGATTATCTTCTGTCAACCCAAACTTCTAACCCTAAACTTAATCCCTAACCCTAAACCACTAACCCTAACTAATAACCCCAAAACCTAATCCCTGACCTCTAAACCTAATCCCTAACCTTAAACCCCTAGTCTCGGCGAGCAACCATCACACCACCTGTTGGCTTCTGCGTGCCACTACTGGATGGGACGAAACAGGAAAGATCCAGCTCCTTATATGTATTTGCTTAGCAACTCTTGAGTTGTAAAAAATGGTAATAATGCACAAGCTTGTGGATGTTCAATATGTTTATAAAGTCTCCTGCCACTCTATATCATTTGACTGGTCAGAACAGATGAGAAAAAATCCTGCTTTGTCTTTCTTATTGTATTTTACACAGCAGACCACTCTTTTACAATACACAAAGCAACTTTTTTTTGTTTCAAATATACAGTTTTAAATGCAGGATACATAAAGTAGGTTCTGCAGTTTCCCCCTAAAAAAAGTAATCTTACTGATATTTTTGTGTCTATAAAAGACAGTATTATGAGGTTTTAATGCATATTAATGGCAAAAGCCACCTAATAAATTACCATTGTAGCACTCATACAGTAACATTGCATGTGTTCATTTAAAGGGATATGTAAATTTCCTGGATTATGAATGCATCTGATAGAGGAGAATTAATAGTAAATGAAAAAAAAAACGTTTGCATGAAAAAATACCAAAATAAACATTTAACCACTTACCTTGAAGTTAGCAAAATCCATTGTAATTTCTGACAGTTTAAAATTAAGGTTAACACCCCCTCCAATTTGTTTTGGCCAATCCGGTTAGATGAAAGATTTGGGACATAGCACTGTTAGTTGCTATGGCAACAGCACACAGCATAGACAGGAATTAGGGATGAGTCATATCCCAGCAGTGACTGGGAGGCTGACAACCCTGCTTTACTATTGACTGAGCAAGCAAGAGCAGGTAAATAGTGGGTTAATATTGCTCCCAGGATACTGCATGCTGATTGGGTGGGGATCAGGAACTTGTGTAGACACCCTCTGGGGGTGTCAACATAATAATTAGAGGGATTTTTAGATATTAATAAAAATAAAATGTTTTATGAGATGTGTTGTATACACATAGGCTGCTTTTTGCCTATAGAGTGCAGAAATGTATTAATCCAGCTCACTTAGATATCCCTTTAATTATTTTTTAGGGATAAAACCAGTATTTGGAGAAAACAATTTCAGTGTAGCTTTTAAAATTTATATTTGAACGTTAGTGTTTTAAGTACAGGTGGTATACTTCTCTCCATACCTATTAAGTGTCCAGGTTCTGGGAGAGTGTGTGACTTTGAAATAGTCCTGATAGGTGTCTTTATCTGCCTGTTTTGCCACTGATGACAAACAGTCTAGTACAATTGTAAGCCTCCTGGGCAAATTTGCACCCACTCCCTGGACACCAAATAGTGGAGAAGAGGGTCTGCAAGGTGCTACAATACCACATTTAGAATTTTAAAAGGACTGCTATACTGCATTTACAAGTAAACTTGTGTGTTTGTTTGTTGGACATAGGCTATTAAAACAGTATGCATTTTAAATTAAATAAAAGTTAATGTTTTTTCTTACTACTTAAACTGTCTGTTTTTCTCCTAAGCAGAGCTGCTTATCTCCCTGTGCCTTGTCAGGGGCGTGGTCAGTTCTGACTCCACCCTGATACATTATTAGCCCCACCCACCCTGTCTACACGTAGGTAGCAGCTGTATTGTAACCTGCTTGCAGGATTTTTTTTTTCTTTTAATTTTCTTTTTTCAATAATGCGTTCTTTTTATTTTATTGTGATATATATATTATCTTTTGACTCCATTTTAAATACAGTTTACATGATATTTTATATATTCAAACAAGTATTTTTTGCATAGTTCCTCAAAAGTAACCATGCACTTATAAGCACCGATCATATACCTTATTGTAATAATTTTTACACTAAATGGACTTCCAAATAATTCAAATAATGTCTACAATATTTTTTTATAAAAGCTTAAAGGTATTTAAACAGTGTTTCATTAGTTACCCTACATATGCAGATCACTTACATTACTGTCTGTTAATCAATTTAATGGTGTGAGCAGTGTGTTCTATCAATCCAGAGTCACTTGAAATCTAATACCGTGTAAACAGACTACACTATGACAAGACCACAATAGGAACTTTATAATATATGCATGTGCGTGTTTCTGCATTACCTCTTGTAGTTAGCTGGATTGCAAATTATAACAATGCATCTTGTACTTCCTGTAAAAATAACACGTTTCTTGTCATTTCATTCTAAATACTGTTTGCTGATATTAATGTAATAATAAAGTTTCTGCCAAAACGTCTTGCCCTGAACTTCACTAAACTACTGGGAATGGTGATTGAAGATGATCTAAGCAGTGAAGTTCCAAGAGTGGAAATTAGTGAATTAGCAGCAGAGCAAAAGCTCAACAAAAAAACAAACAGATTACTAAACTAAGAAGTACACAGGTTATATGATGTCTGTAACGGAGCTGGAACACGCAGTCCAATATCTCCGCTGGTATACGGTAAAATACCCAAGAGGCACTACAGTTTCACCATTCCCGACCTCCCATATTGGACGACACACAATTTGGGAGTCAAATGAATAGTGACTTTATTTTGTTATTGCAGAAATATTTATACCCATCTCTTCCCACAGGCAATACACATGCCCATATTTGGCCGCACAATACCCATAAAGAGAACAATAGGGGGCTCCCTGGCAACTTTGATACAATCAGACATTGATTCAATTACACTTCTTTGTTCTTATCTGAGAATGAAAACACTGTATACAATACCCATAAAGAGAACAATAGGGGGCTCCCTGGCAACTTTGATACAATCAGACATTGATTCAATTACACTTCTTTGTTCTTATCTGAGAATGAAAACACTGTATACAATAGACTTCCTTTATCTTATGCGGAGTCGCTGTAACAGGATTATCTCCCATGCCAAGTAGCTGCAAATGTCTGGGACAATATTCTGCAGAGCATCAACCAACATACATATAGTAGGATCATATTTTAACCATAATAATCATAAAACAGGGTAAAACAGTGATGGGTTCCACTACACACCTCCCCCGTGACCATAAGCCGGCATACACGGTCTGATCGGCCTGGGGATATCCGGACAAAAGTATTTGTTGGTCAATTCTCTAGTTTGACAACCCATCAGCATTACTGCAATTCACATTTACTCACATTTCCCATATCCCCAGATAGCTGGGATCTGAGCGCACAAAACTACCGAATAGCGCTCAGATCCTCTTCACACAGTTCAATTGCCATGTAGCTAAAGTCTTTCCCATAGTCTTTCATTATATGAATCGGCTTCATGGCACAGTTATCTGGGGTATCATGGTTCATACAGGGCAAGTACAGAATGACCCCCCTATATGTAAAGGGCCAGAATGAGTGACTTACACTCTGGTATGGCCGAACACTGGTTCCAAAGGGCAATATGTCCCAGGGCCATAGTCGCAGGGCAGGAGGCTGGCAAACAGTCCTCTCCAAGCCAAAGTGGCGAAGGGCACTTCGTCACACATCTCCCCTTTGGGGGAAAGTCTAAACAGGCACCTGGATATTTCGCTGGGGTGATGGTGCAACACGCTGAGGGGACTTGAGGGGCAGAGGCCAGCGGCACTCTGCCCTGATGCCAGCTCTTCTGCTGGTATAACCTGCAGGACCTCCTGCTCTGTACAAGGGTCAAAGGGAGGGCAGAGGCCGACTGCACTCTGCCCCACTGTCAGCTCTTCTGCTGGGGTACTTGGGACATATTCCGGCTCAGTAGCCAGGGAAACGTGGGGGTCAGTGGGGGTTAACATTTCCTCTGTTAACCCTGGGGCCACATTAGAAGTTAGCTGGGCAGGGGAATTTGTACTTACCCCCTCCTCCGGTTGTCCCAGTGAGGGTAGTTGGGGATCTGGACAGGCTGCGGGCGCAGAGACCACGGTCCCATCTGCGCCGTCTGGGAGATTGGTGTCTCCCCTGGTTAGGGTAAACTGTCGCTGGGGGGGGAAGGACGACACCTTTGGCCCTTTGGGGTACCCACTGCCGCTGTGGAGGAAGGTCGACACCTTCTGCTCCCTGGGGTACACACTGCCGCTGGGGGGGAAGGACGACACCTTCTGCCCCCTGGGGTTCACACTGCCGCTGAGGGGGAAGGACGACACCTTCTGCGCCCTGGGGTTCACACTGCCGCTGGGGGGAAAGGACGTCACCTTCTGCCCCCTGGGGTTCACACTGCCGCTGGGGAGGAAGGACGGCCCCTTCTGCTCCCTGGGGTACACACTGCCGCTGGGGGGGAAGGACGACACCTTCGGCCCCCTGGGGTACACACTGTCGCTGGGGAGGAAGGACTACACCTTCAGCTCCCTGGGGTACACACTGCCGCTGGGGAGGAAGGACGACACCTTCAGCTCCCTGTGGTTCACACTGCCGCTGGGGGGGAAGGACGACACCTTCGGCCTCCTGGGGTACACACTGTCACTGGGGAGGGGAATTAGTTGGAGTATTCCACGTGGAGCGGTTTCTGTTTCTGGGACAGTCTCTCTGCATGTGGCCCTGCTGGTAACACGTGTGGCACCTGATGTACCGTGGAGGGGTTTGGTAGTTCCCACCACCCGGACGCAGTGCTGGGGGGGGGGGTTAATGGTGGGAGGTGGGTTAGCAGCTTCCAAGATGGACTGCTCCCGTGCCCGCTGCTTTTCCATTATGAATTTGTGGACATCTGTCATTAACCATTCCAAGGTTTTTATGGGAAGCGTACCTGGGAAAAAGGCCAGTCTGCGTTGGAGTTCTCTTTCAAACTCAGTCTGTGGGGTAATAAGAGGTACTGTAACCATGAGTTCCTTTCTGTCTGCATCCCTGTAGTCCGCGGCCGCCTCCTCCTCCTCATGATGGAAAGCTGTCTGAAAACTAGCCGGTTCCATCCTGCTGTAGCCAGGGGCGCTGTACGGATACTAGCGTTGCCCTCAATTTGTACTCCACGGAATGGTGTCTCCTGCAGCTGTCCTTCTGACCGTGGGAACAATTCCGCCACTTGCCACCAAAATGTAACGGAGCTGGAACACGCAGTCCAATATCTCCGCTGGTATACGGTAAAATACCCAAGAGGCACTACAGTTTCACCATTCCCGACCTCCCATATTGGACGACACACAATTTGGGAGTCAAATGAATACTGACTTTATTTTGTTATTGCAGAAATATTTATACCCATCTCTTCCCACAGGCAATACACATGCCCATATTTGGCCGCACAATACCCATAAAGAGAACAATAGGGGGCTCCCTGGCAACTTTGATACAATCAGACATTGATTCAATTACACTTCTTTGTTCTTATCTGAGAATGAAAACACTGTATACAATAGACTTCCTTTATCTTATGCGGAGTCGCTGTAACAGGATTATCTCCCATGCCAAGTAGCTGCAAATGTCTGGGACAATATTCTGCAGAGCATCAACCAACATACATATAGTAGGATCATATTTTAACCATAATAATCATAAAACAGGGTAAAAAAGTGATGGGTTCCGCTACAATGTCCTATTACAATACCATCTTCACTCACCTATCACACTTCCACACACAGCCGTGTATCCTTGTGGGTCTTGTACCAGAAACAAATCAGCTACTTCCAGATTGCTAGCTCTTCTGTCAAAGTAAGCTTTCTTCATGGTTTTATCTGTTCATTATGTACCACAGAATGTCAGTAGTTTCACTCAGTTTCCAAAGATCTTTTTCTTAATTTTTTTCAAAATCCTTCTGTTTTGCTAGGCACCACAGAAGAAGATATGTCCCCCCACACACAGATGATGAAGTCCAATTTGTTACTCTTCAGCATAATAAAACAGTCTTCCATTTTGTTGCTTGACATCATTTTAGTTATCCATGTTTGCACATACAGATCAGTTCCATTAAATCAGAAACACACGCATCCATTTTGGCTTGAGTCCAGATGCCACGATGGCCAGAAATTACAGCTCTTTATTGCAGATGTTAGATAACAGGCCTTTCTGTCTTTCCATGAGCCAAATCATTCCACTCATCCCTATATTTATGCCGTATTTCGCTTGTGATTGTTCTTCATTTAAATAGTTTCATTCATTTGTGATTGTATAGCACTCTGTGCCTTGAGTCTCTATGGGCGAAAAACACTATAGAAATAAAGCTATTTTTATTGCCAGATTTATTATCAATCTGTCTTGTGCACATGAATAACTTGCTTGTTTCATTAGAACCCGGTGATCATAAGACATTAGGCAGGTTATATAATCATCCTGAGATGAAGATGAGATTTCATAGCGTCTTAATTAGCCACAACCCCCTGAGTTTCCAAGTCTTTTCAGCTACAAATTACCAGTGATTGGTTTTATACATAAACTGGGTGAAGTATGTTTTGGAGTCTTTATAAAGTATCTAAACAAGATGGAGTCCAGGGAAAGCATAGCAAAAATAACAGAAGGCAGATAATTTAGGCATATGGCAGAGATACAATCATATATGAAGTTACTAATCATTAAGTGTTCTCTGGGTTATGCTGGCTTACAATGGTTTGCAGAAAAACAGTAATTATTTTACAGTAACTCTTAAATAAAGCATTCCAAATTACATTTTTAGAGCAGCTCCCTGCCTATTTGCAATATGTTCCTGGCTCAAAGCCCGGCTATTTCCAAAATATGATACTGTTCTGTTTAGGGATTTTTTTAATATACAAGGCAATAGGCAGTGTAAGAAGTTATGCCTTCAAACTGAGTTTACTGTTCAGATAATGACACTGCAGATATTGTGAACACACAGCAACATTAAAAGATTGAATATAGTTACTAGTATAGAGTAAAAATCACATTCATTATACTGCATATATTCATATTGTAACAGATTATGGGGAGGTTCATATAGCATAGGTAGAACAATACCTAGACAGGACCTTCCCTGTTGGGTGGCCAACAGCAGTGTCGGTAGCAGCACAGCAAGGGCTGCTATATGGCGCTGTACACATTTTACACAATTTCTAACCTTAAACTGTTATCCTAACCCTTATGCTATGAAATCGAATTACATTTCTGATGGAATTAATTCAAATTGGTAGTAAAATATCTGCAGCGCCATCTAGCAGCCACCCCCCGCCGCTTGCTGCCACTGCTAGTGGCCACCCAACAGGAAAGATCCCCTAGACAAAGATATGTTTTTCTATATGACATTTGGTTATGTTGCCTCAATATGATTTCCATCTATAAATTAGACAAGAACTGAGTGTGTGTTCTTCATCTGCTCTCTTATAGGACTATTGTGGTCTGTTTTTTCTATACAGTCTTTTGTTTAACTAAAGATGAAATTGGTCTAAAATGTTGCTAGTAAACTAGTACATTTCCCTGTATTCCTGCTGAGATTACTAGCAGTCAGGAAGTAATCTGGTAAATGCAATATGTCCGATTCCACAGGAGCATAAATGTACATAACAGGTAATAAATTAGAGGCTGTGTTATTTTCTACATCCTAAAAACATGGTCCATACTTTCAGGTGTAATTCTATAAAACAGTACATTTAAAAAATATAAGTGATCCTTTCACCCATAGTCTGACTATATGAATGACTTACCTATCCAAAAATAGCAGAGTGCCAAATAAAAGAACCCATTTTTTTGTATACAATTACGGGTTTTCAACTCATATGTGTTTTAGTTTAAGATCATCACAGCAGCCATTTAACAACATGACCCCAGCATGATCCATTTGGCTTTTGTCAAACAGACAGACTACAGAAATTTGGGAAAATTACGGGCCAAAGCTTTATTAAAGCAACCAATTTTATATATAACCCTAAATTAACATAATTAACATTCTTACACAATTTATTTAATGAACGTCCCGGAGGTGGAGCCCGGCCAGTTCAGTAACCTCACGCTCTGGGCCCGCGCCAAGAGCCCCCCAATGCATTTCCAAAGCACGCCCATAAAGCAGGGCAAGCCCACTTAAGCCAGTGGGGCGGGCAACTCACCTCCTGCCACTGTGCGGACGAGGGACCCCTCCTGAGGCTGCGACCCCCCCTTTTCGCTCAATAAAGCCAAGGCCCATCTTGCCCCTTCCTTAAGCTCCAAAGTTAGCAGTTCTAGACCTATCTCTGTTAAGTGGACTTCATCAGGATAAAAGAATTCATCGGCATCTGCACCTTCGAATTCTTGATGCCTAATAGTAATAAAACCCAAGTTTCGTATAAAACTAGCCATCTGTTTATTGATCTTCTGTCTAGCCCTATCAACTGAAACCGAATCCCGAGCGTTCCGCCATGATCGTCTCTTGATCATTTCGGACCACACTACAAACAGGCCTGGAAATTGATCTAACCAAGACTCAACATCTCTCTTTATAACTTTTAACATCTTTCTCATAGGCACGACCCCCATGTCGTTGCCCCCAGCATGTATGATCAATATATGAGGTCTACCGTGTTGATGGGCGGTGCTCTCGAACAGGCCATTCACCTGTGTCCATCTCAAGCCTTGGAACCCAAGCCATCGTACCTGTAGGTCTGTCTCCGGTATTCCCAGTTGGACGTTGTTTCCAGTGACTGAGGCCAACCGGTGGGCCAGTACATGTAAGAATGGCCGACGATCCAAAGCTGTCTCTTTTCTGCCACACACAAAAAGTCAGTTTAAACGACCTGTCTGGGCCGCACATAGGACCGAAAACGTTGTGACTCCCATCTCCCAATACTTTTAACCATGTTTTTCGGCAAGCCTAGTCTTGTCGCCTCTGTAGCGGTCCCAATACGAAACGAGTGAGTTCCGAAGTTCGCCGGGTCCATACCCACCCGCAGCAAGATCTTCTTCAGCATCCTTTCAAATTGAAATCGAGACAAAGCATGACCGTTGGCATGCAAAAGCAGAGGGCCTGGCCCCGATGGACATTTTTGCAGGTATGACCTTACACTCACATAGGGGCAACACTCAGTGCCAACTTTGTACAGGACCACTTCCTTTCCCTTTCCACCTTGGTCCGTTTTTGACCTCCTTAACCACACCGACAACCTGTCACCTTCCAGAGAGGTGTCCCCTGCTAGCAGCTCCCCTGAACCGTTCCTGTTCGCCGAGACCAGTTCCCCCTATCCTGAACGCTCCAAAGAACACAAGGGAAAAGGCCATACGGAAAAGCAGGGATTCAAAAGAGTCCCTGCATAGCATACCCAACGCCTCCACTAGACGCAACAACAGTGAGAATGTGATTGGACGCCTCCTGTCCAACCTATGTTCACCCATAAACATGCCTTTCACCACCAGGCGAACCACAAATTCAAATTCAGCCCTGCCAGCTTGAACATGAAGGCCAACGCTGTTAATTGCCGACCCACGCGGCCCTGAAATTGCCTCTTTCTGCGCACTGCATCAGAAACCACAGCAGGACCCCTACTAACTTCTCTTCAGATGACATGCCTCCCGTGGCCTCTATCAAATCACTCTATTCATTCCCTACTCTCCGGTAGGCCGACCACATCCGTGGCGCCAACGACTGCCTGACGTAACCGGCTACCGACTGCTCCAAGTTTCCAAAGTTCCGTAGGGATGTTCTCGCCTTCCTCCTTTGCCTCTGGGGCAAGGGTTCAGAACCTGGCTTCCTGAAACCGAGAAAGGGCATCAACTACCCTGATGCTTAAATCTGGAACGTGTTCTGCTCTCACCCATATATTAGAGCGAAGGCAGTGCAGAACCAGATGCCGGATCACCAGAATCACCAGCCCAAAGGACGCTGAAAGACTATTGATCGCCCGAACGACAGACGCATTACTTGACTGAAAAACCACTTCACGGTCTTTAAAATTTTGACCCCACAGGTGTACTGCCACAACAATGGGAAACAACCACAAAACTGTGGAATCATTTGTAAGACTTGCCGACACCCACAACTGAGGCCATGCTGCAGAGCACCATGACCCTCTAAAGTAGGCGCCGAATCCGACCGACTCGGACTCGCCTGCACATAGACCCAGCTGCCCGTTTGACACACTGTCCGGGTGAATCAAAGTGCTGCCGTTGAAGTCCCAAAGAAATGCTATCCATACTCGGGCGTCCTTTCTCATTGCTCCCGACACTTTTATGAAATGGTGAGGCTGCTGAACGCCGGCTGTTGCTAACAACATTCTCCTGTTAAAGATACGACCCATGGGGATGATCCTGCATGCAAAATATAACTTCCCTAGGATTAATTAAATCCGCCGCAAGGACACCCTGCTTGCGCCCACCAGAGCTGTTAGCTCGGTCGATAAATCCATCACCTTGTCCGGAGGTAGGCTGCACTCCATTGCCTCCGAGTTGATCCAGATCCCCAAGAACGTCAATTCAGCAATGGGCTCTTCCATTTTCTTGTCCGCCAGGGGAACCCCGAAATTCTGACATATCTTCGCAAATGTCTCCAGTATAAAAACGCAAATGTCTAGCCATGCCGGCCATAATCCCGTGATAACCCGATTCAGTCCGAGCCACCCACTGCAGGAAGGTACTGAAAGCTTCGAAATAGGAGCACGAGATGGAGCAACCCATTAGACGGCAAAGGACCACAAAAAACTCACCGTCTACGAAGTAACCGAAAAGCCGATTCTACATCCACTTTTGCCATCAAAGCCCCGACGCCCGGCCGTCTGACCAGGTCTGTGGCCCGATTGAAGGGCGCGTAGGATACGGATGAGTACTCCTTGTCGATTCCATCATTGACTGAACCGCCCGAGGATAAGACAGGTGCTGAATCAGCCAGAATTTACCAGGCTCCTTCTTTTTTATTATGCCCCGGATGGAAATGACTAGTAAAACCTGAAAACCCTCTCGTAGCAGGTCGGCTGCCCTAGTTTTTCCCGGCAACCTACCGTAGCGTTCTAGCCACGGCAGCATTGTGTCCAACCATATGGGTGTCCGGCCCTTTTTGAATGGGCTCTCCTGCTCGGACCCCTTCCTTTGCTCGGTTACACCTTGCAAGACCATGCTCACCGACCCCAGAGGAGTATTCGGATTCCATCACTGCGGTGGCTCTATATCGTAAAGTCTCTCTCTGGTCTGAGGGCCTAGGAGGGTCAATTTCGTCATTAACCCCATCATGTTCCTGAGTCGCTTTGACAGTCCCTGTATCAGGAATTATGTCAGGGCTGGTAGAGCTGAGCTGTGGCCTAACTCTTTTGTCAGGGGATTTTTGTCTCTTTGCTTGCGTTGAGGTAAAGATCAAAGGACTGCACCTGTTCATCGACTTCCAGCTGTCACTGGAACCTCATCAATCACCACCAGACTGTCGTTGGCCGCCATCTCATCGACCACTAGGTTTCTTCTCCCCCTAATGGTCTCTTTGCTCCTACCGGTCTCTGCACCAGCGGTGCGTCGTCCCTGCGAAACACCTGCTCTACTGGCAGTGGGTGTGGCAGTGGAGACCCCAGGGGCCGTGGGGTGGGAACCTGTAGGAGCTTTTTTAGAGCTCCTTATATTTTTGCTGTTACTCCTAGAGCCCCGGGGCTAAGCAGGGGTGCTGTTGGAACCGTGGGTCTGCTGCAGGCCTTGGGGCAAGTCGCTGGGTGGTGGCCGGATGGCTAGGCCCTCGCCCGCGCCTCCCGTTGGCACTACCTTCTCTGCGGTGGGGGGATAAGCTCTTGGCTCGATTAGCCCTATTGCCCGAATCCAGACTGCCACGCTGCTCTGTGGGACTAATGGGCCTGTCTAGGCTATAGGGCTCACCCGATGGGCCCAGGTCACTCCAGGCCGAGCCTGATCCCTGGTAGGCACACCCTCCCCACTTAGCTTCTTAGGTCCATTCTATCCTGGACCCACCTGACTCCATGACTTAAAGCCCTGGTTCTGACCATGACGAGCAAGGCTTCTAAATCCCCAGGGTCCATACCCAAAACGCAACCACACACAGATAAACACAGACTGACAAGGACACACACACAGAGGGAAGCTACTATTATGGCACAGTATACCTAGGATTTATGGGATAATGTGTACATACAGAGCACCAGCGTGAGCTGCTTATCTGGGCAATGGCGGAAGTCCCTCCCTCTACCCTCTAGCCAATCTGGAGCGCCCAGGCTCCTCTGGGTCAGACCCGGCATGCCTGGGGCTGCCTGAGCGCTGGCCAGCTGTGCAACTACAATTAAATTCTCAAGCACAAAAGACGCAAGACTTTATCATTTGAGATTTTCCTTTGATACTATATCACTGTTTAATTAAGTATAATCAGGTGGATTTTTTTTGTTTTTAACATTTAGCTGTTTTGATCAAGAGGGTAATTCAGAACTGCTTTTCATCATATTTCTTGATTCTTATTCTGTTTTTTTTAGTTGTGCTACATTAGTTTTCTCAGTTTAGGAAAGTAAATTTTATTATGGGAACAAACCTAAAAAGAGCTTCACTCTTGTGGTTTTGAATATGATTTTAAAAATAATAATGAAAAGAGAAGTGTAGCAAGGGTGATGTCTCTTTAAATATTCGTGATATCAGGTGCATCGTAAAAGACAACTCCTAAATGTAGTTGCTCATATTTAAACTGGATGTGAATTATTCAGATATTTGGTTAAAAAAATGGACCCCATTCTATTGACCAGATTGCAATGCTACAGATACTTAAAGTTGAAATGAAAAGTTTGCATGTATTTTATTAGACACTTGCATCCTGAGAGTTACCCGCCCACAATCACTACTGACAAGGCAAAGACGCAATTTAGGGCTAGCCTCTCCATTGATTTTCAGACAACTCAAACATTACAAGTGCAACACACAAAATCCATATTCTATTAGAACTTTACTTCTAGCTTGCAAATCAAGTCAGACCCACAACTAGCAAAAGTATCAAATTTCTGAGAAAAATATTGCAAGTAGTAAATAGAACTCGCAGGGTGTTAAAACCAGTTCTGATAGCTGTAGCAGCAATTAAACAGACCCTACTGCACTTTAAAAGCATGGGAAAGCATGGAAAGACATTACAATGAATTGTTCTAATGCATTGTCTAGAGTGCTAGCCTGATTAATGCTTAGTCTCCAATTACAGCTTGTGTCTATATTCTATTATTTACTGAGATCATGATGATGTTCTCATTTTCTGTTGGCTGCGTCTAAAAAGTAAATTGCTGGCTTGGTTTAATATTGCGAGCTCATATAATCACCCCCCCTGAAATCTTACGTACGAAGACATGGTTTATGTATGGAGGCTGGTGCTGAACATGGTAAATTCATTGACCTTTTATTGTAATGGGTTCTGGCGCACTGAAGATACAGTAAAGTTGGATATGCTTGCATTACGGAGTGCAGATTATCATCTGCAGAAGATATTAAAGCCATTTCTGTATATAACATACCTATTAAGGTTTCAACTGGCCTCCTTTAGAGACTCCAGCAGCCCAGCCTATCTCAGCCTATATTCTGTGTCAGCCCATCGGTGACCCGCAGTCTATGGCATTTAGCATGATAGATAAAAATGACTGGCAATATGGTCCTATTTTCTGACAGAAGTAGCACAACTGACACATATGTACTACAATAAGACATGTCCAGCTAAATGCACTCTGGGGATACAGCAAAAGATTATGGGCCACAAAGGGAGTAGCTGCTTTGAGTCTGGGCATGTGAAATCTAGAATGGAGGTTTGACACCAGATTATAGGAGTGTGAGTTTAAATAGGTGTTACTGGATGGATGTGTAGTAAATGTATGTGTGTGTTAGTCTGATGATGTGTGTTTAAAGAGATTAATACAGACAGATGGGCAATTGTTGAGAAAAGTAAACTGTGAATGTTACTGAAGCTTTGATATTTCTTCCTGGGGTGTTTACAGTGACAGAGGCTGAAGCTTTAAGGGACTCTGTCACCCTAACAACATGTATGTTTCTTCTTAAACAGCATTAAAACAGTCTACACATTGTACTAGACATTTTTCTCTACAGTGAGTCATTTTCGAGATATCTAGTATTGTTTATGAGACATTAGTATGTCAATGCGTTACTCAGTGTGCCACTGTGCAGCTTATTGTACTTGCTAAGGGTGTGGCTCTCACTGAATAATAACACTGGGCGTAGGTTTTTTGTGTTTGTTTATGTAAATACATAGTGCCATTAAGTAGCACTTCAAGTGAGCTATTCACACATTTGCAAAATAATGCAAAAAACAATTCTCAATACCTCAGAAATTACTTCTGAAAACAATGGCTAGTATCTATTACTAATTTCATGTTATTTAGGAACTTTAAAAAAAACTACTTGGTTTTGTGCTGACAGAGTTTCTTTTATTATTTTTTTGGTACATGCACATTTGTACCTCCACGCTTGCAGTGCAACATCACACAATTGACTCACTAAACTTGAGTTGTGTAAGCTCAGCTCTAACAATATGTTGAAACCTACTATGAAAACTGCCAGAACTGAAAATGGTGAGATCATTTGTATTGGATAAATAACAAAGTTACCTCAAATCAGAGTAACAGTACTGTAGTGCTAGTGGGACCTAGAATCAGTGACACATGTTATATTAAGAACAAGTTAAAGGTATATAGGAGTTTCCCTGTTTTTAACTTTTTTCTAATCGAACACATAATTCTTATATCAGAAACACATTGTATTGACTCATTCTATTCACATAAAGATGTATTTTATTTAAAAAATGTTTTCCACGCCCCCTAGAATAGGCACCTGGTACTAGCCAATAGAAACACTGCATTCAAGTACATTTTTTAATCCTAACCTTTAAGCTAATACTGCAGCACAGTGCTGCAAATGCTGAAGCTGTTTCCTTGTGGTTGGAACATAGACTACACATCCCATGATGCTTGGCTGCAGAGACGGATCCCCAGACATTGCAACAAAGTTATAGTTGTCTCTGATTGGCCAAAATGAATTATGAATTTTATCCTAACTTAGCTTGGATTTTCAGGGGCATTCCTTCTCAAAATCAACTGCTGGAAAACTAAAGAAATTTGCAAATGTCAGGGTAAGTTTTTAGCAATGTTTGTTTTGGGATCTTTTTCAAGCAAAATGTTTTTATACACTACTAATTCTCCTCTGTTAGATGCACTCTAACATAATATATAATTTTCTATATACCTGTAATATTCTTCTCCTGAAGGAGTAGTTGTCTGAGCAATTAATTGATTACTGACCTTTATCCTATTTACAAATATTTACTAAAACTAAACAAACATTATAACAAAGGTGATACATTCAATTTTCCATCCCTTACAAAAAGTGATTAAAGGGCCAGTCTAAGTTAGCTCTACAGAATATGAGCCCTATGCTAATCTGGTGCTCTAACTTAGGGGAATGCAGTTAAAAGTCTGCAGGGGCTTTTTTACCTAAATTCTACACTAATTTAAATCATTCACTCCCCCAGATTACAGCCATAAATCCAGCTATTTTGCCGCAACAGATTTCTGTGCAGGGAACAGCCAAAGCAAGCTTTACGGATGAGACGGCCCTAGGAGCCAATAGGAAATGTGAACGTCATAAATCTTATAATGAGTGGGATGTGCAGGAACAACTGCCCGTAACTAGCTACAGCAATGGAACAAGTATATATATAAAGTAATTGATTTTTATTTATTAATATATTTTTACATTAAAAAGATGTGGCAATTGTATTTATAGGTTCAATAAATAAAGATGTATTTATTTTGTGTTAAAATATGATATATTTATGGACCATGCATTACAGCATTTGTTCCTAGGCAACGTGGTTTTGTGACGTGTATTAACCCCTTCAGTACTGGGTTGTGTGTTACCCTGGATTTTGTATCATAAAATGGGCTTAATGCAAACATATCATATTTTTTAATTACACATATGTTGATATTGGATTGTTAAGTGTCAAATAATGTTGAAATTTCCTAATTTTGTAGTGCTTTTTGTGCTATATTGTCACTTTAAATGCTTCTGGAAGACTTAGCATAGGTATGTAAGATTCACTCTGCAGTTAGGGCACCCGTAAGTGCTTTTTGGGGATTAGCATAGGGCCCAATGTTGGCACATTACAAATAAATTATTATAATAATCTCCACACAACCACATTTTACCCATCAGATAACCCGTGACCATCAAAAAATGCATGTGATAATAATAGTAAATGTTGGCCTTATGAAAAAATTTAAAATATATATATAAAAAGTTTCCATGATGTAAAGACGGGTACCTGCTCCCCCTTCCCCACCTACCTGGGGAGATGATATAGATTAGAAACTGAGTGGCCATGATTTACCAGTTAAAAATAAATTATGCATGCCACCATGCTCAGTGCCAGTAGTAGGGCATAAGAAGATATAGTATTTGTTTTGAGACAAACGTCTAGCCTTCAGACTAATATAGGATGATAGAATTATAATTTTACAATGTGAACCGGTAAAAAATATATAAAATATAAAGAGGTTTCACCCTTGTACTAAAGGCTGATATTGTTTTATATGAAAGCATCTCTTGTTTCCATAAACAATTTACATTCTAACTCTAATTCTGTAGTTGTTTGGTGGTCTAAATGATACAAGGCCAAATAAAGCATTTGTTTACATGGGAAAACTAATTGCAAATAATATCATACCATATCACATACCATATTATACATATGCCTCTCTAACTATATACATTAAATATGCCACTGCATTGATATCTCACAGAATATGCCAATAGGTCCCTCTGGTTTAAACTAATTACTGGCATATTTATGGGGTGCAGGCAGCCATTGTTATATCAAGGTACATTTTTAAATATTTTTTTCTTATTAAGCCGACATTTACTGTTCTCAGCACATTTTTTTATATGTTTGTGCAGTGATCGGCTGAATAACAATCGGTGTGTGGAGCTTGGACTTACCCTTTAAGTAGTGCACTTGATATCCAAGAACAGTTTTATCATTATTTCTTAAAATGCCTGTTTACAACTACCTAGGTAAAACACATTTGTAAACTAAAAGTGTGGATCATACAAAACTGTTAAAGCCTAAGAATGGCATTTAAATAACCTGACAACTCAAATAACGGCCATTGTCTCATTCAATTGTGTTGAAATGTACAGTATGCTCTTAGATTGCAGTGAACATAGATACTAGGAACAGAGGTACATTCAGTAAACATACGGACTGTATAATAGTAGGACATATTATTTTTTTATTACCTTGGTCTTTGTTGAAATGATGATGGACTTTCTTTCCATCATTATTATAATGACCTTTGCTGTTTTAAGGTCATTTTATTGATTTAGTATATATTGATATATTCATCATTCATCTTGTTAGTATATCCAATGACTTTTAATGAGGTATCTTTCTCTTCAGAGGCAGCAGGGGATTGAATGTTTAAAGAGATTGACAGAGAAAGAACACAAAATCAAGATGTAAACTTTATGTAAACACGCAATTTAGAAATTAAAAATGTAACTGTGCCCATGGTCGAAACTAGCTATTCCAATGTTATTGGATGCAGTTACATATTCATTTCTAGCTTCTAAGATACACATTAACTATTGAACATTAAAGGACTACTGTATTGGATTTTATCTATCAAGGAATAGGGAGCCAGATTAGTGAGTGGTGGAATGTGGCAGATGAAGGACAGATCTCAGTCTAGTGTGACAACAAGACATTAAACTTGAGGTTATTTCTGTATAATCTACAGAAAGAACCCATAATCACAATGGGCTGTATGTCCTAAAGCTGAAGTGTTTCAGAGCTTTGATGATGTCACATTTTAGGACAAAGCAGTGTAGTGTTAACACTACACTCGTTAAAATACATGACACTATGGGCCTCATTCTATTATCGGCCGCAGCCGCTGCGGGGCCGCAAGGACCGGCCGCAAGCTTTCCGGCTATTCTATTCCCCTCCGGCTGGGGCTTCCGGCAGGCTTGCGACCGTTACCTTGCTATCTCTTGCGGCCGCTCGCGCCGGAGGAAAGCCTTTGATCTAAAACGGCCGCAAGAGTTTCGGCCGCAAGAAAATCCTGGTTGCTATTCAATTGCTACGGGAAACCTCTCTGCAAGGCTAAAAAACGAGCCGCAGCTTACTTGCAGCAAACAGGTCCCGCTAGCACCAATTAAGCACATAAAATAGCTCAAATAAAGCCATCCTGCACTTTGCGGAGTCTATAAAGTGATATTCGGTGTTAGCAAAAATAGCACATAATTACCCTATACTCAAATCCGTAAAATAATTTTTTTTTAATATACGTAAAATATACATGTAAAAAGTCCAGAGGGCTTGGAGCACCTCAGACACACCAACGCCGCAGCCGGAAAATAAACAGTTAATTTGAACTCGGGTTTGGGCTGATGTGCAAGCTTGAGAGTGGGTTACTATTAATCCTCATGTCCCCCAATATGATCCCTAGCATTTACAGAGCTGTACAGTGCAGGCTTGAATTTATTTTTTATTTTTTAGATTTCTGCGCTTACGGCCGGTTCCAAGATATGCGGCCGGCCGTAAGAGGAGATCCTTGCGGGGCCGTATAATAGAATTGCGAGGTAACAGAACCCCCGCAAGGAATCGCAGCCTTACGGACGATTTACGGCCGATAATAGAATGAGGCCCTATGTCTTTAAAATCAAGTAGGATAGACTCATGGTAGATTATAACCAGTTTGATACAGTATAATGCCAACGCATATAAACAAATTTGGTCAGTTTTGCTAAACATACAACCTTTGAGTTTCCATAGAGTAAGCACATTATTATTTAAATGCAGTGAAATCTTAACAGCTCATTACAATTTTCTACACATAGTCATACGTTTATATTTTACCCTGTCACCTGTCTCACTTTAGTAGCATAAATACAAGGAGTCTTATTTCCAAGAGTTGACATTAAAATTATGATGGCTACTTAACGTTCATGTGTGACAAGCATGATCTGGAAAATATATTAAAATCACACCGTTTGTAATCAGATTAAAAGATCAAACTGAAAAAACAAAAGAGAATGATTCACTTATAGTTCAAAGGCTTTTTTTTCTCACCAGTGATGCAGCCACAAATCATTTGATTCTAAGTTCTTTAGGGCACAGATTGTTGAATAACACATTCTTAAATAATGTATTATTTAACTTAGATATCTGCTCTATGATTTAGCAGTTGGTGCCAACATTTGTAAGTCTCTGGAGAATTGAATTCTAAGTGCTTTATACACTGTTCCTTAGAGTACGATTCCTCCTGAGGGTGTCCTATATCTTTATGTACTGTGAACAATTGCAACATATCAATCTTTTGGCTTAAAAGCCTTAATTCCTTTTGCAATCCTTTGCAGATATCCACAGAGCTGTAGAACACACAGCTGGATTTGTATTAAGTAAGAATATTTCATTATAACATCATAACTAATATATTGTTAAACATTTAACTAAGATAAATAAAAGATACACACATCAAATCCTTAATAAAGTATAAAAAATAAGGTCATAAGGGTTATCACTGCAATGAGTTTCAAAATGTTGCTGTAATAATTGGGTCAACCCTTTTTAAATAAACCAGGGAGATCTAATGTTGTTAATTTGGTTTGGTCTTTGGCAGGCTCACATAAAGTAGTGGATACATTGATATACAATAGACATCCGATTATCTGAATTAATTTGAGACCAAGGTGGTCTGGATAATCGATAAGAAAAATTATATTAATTGGATAAAGTAAATGAAACCTTCTTATACAGGAAAAATAATATTATAACAGTATTATAGTGTACTGTTATAATAACAAAAAGTCAAATCAAACAGAAAACAACACTACATGCTGACTGGAATAACGAGGGCATGGGCTGACTTTGATGTAACCCCTCCACTCTATAAGAACAAGCAAATATTCATTGGTTACACTGATTTGGTTAATTCACAGTTTGGATATTCGGATGTTTTACAATATATATCTCCATGTACTATATATATATATATATATATATATATATATATATATATATATATATATATATATATACACAGTATATATACTAGGACATTGTCCGCCAAAAATGACGGGAAACAAACTGTAAGGCTGGCAATGCTGTTTGCTACCCAATGTGAGGCTTTTTCGCCTCTGAGCACCTTCAGCGCCCATCGCGAGCCTCTCCCCAGTGTACTTCAACTTTTCTGCTTTGCAATGATCACCTTCGGCGCGCATCGCAAGGCCCACGATCACCGCGTGGCTTGCAATGAGCGCCTTCAGCAATCATTGCAACCCTTTCCAGTTTGCGGTGCTCATCGGAGCCCCGCGATGAGCGCCTTTGGCGCTGATCGCTTGGCTCGCAATGAGCGCCTTTGGGGGACCCTTTCCTCCCATCTACTCTATGGCCCGCTCATTGCAGGGTTTGTTAACCTGCAAGTTTTGTGCTTGGGAATGCCATGTGTCTCTTTCCACCATCTCTCCCTGTCCCTTCCCTGTGTGTTTCTGTATTTTTGAAGTTCTGCGTGCCTGGCCTTGCTGAGCCTCGTTTTCATCCTGTTTCAGAATTTTTAAGTTTTTCGGCAGCCATTTTTTTTGTTAAAAAAGACAAAATATGCCTCAAATTAACATGCAACCTCACTCCCAGGCTTCCTGGCTCTTCCCCTGTGCTGTGTGTTAGTGTGTAAGTTAATTTGAGGCATGTTTGTGTGTTTTTGCAGGTTTTTCCAGTTCTGCGGTTCTTCCGTTAAAGTAGTATTTTTGCGAGCCCCGCAGTCCATCTACGTGCTTCAGGTCCTAGGTCATACAAGCCGTAATTTTACGGCCGTCGCTAAGTCCAGGGCCCTCGCGATGAGGCCTCATTGCAGCTAAGTGTCTCAGGATTTGCACCAGCTAAGTCCAGCGTGTCCACCCCTGTAATGAGCGCCTTCGGCACTCATTGCAGCCTATGTCCCGCTACAGCATCACCAACATCGTAACGTGACGCACACTGACAACTATATATATATATATATATATATATATATATATATACACACACAAATTAATATAAACACACACACACACATATAAATATATATATATATATATATATATATATATATATATATTATTTTTTTATATATATGCACACACACAGAGACTCACATATATGTTATACATATACACGCAGACACACACATTTATATATATATATATATATATATATATATATATAGTATCTTACAAAAGTGAGTACACGCATCATATATTGTAAATATTTTATTATATCTTTTCATGTGACAACACTGAGGAAATGACACTCTGCTACAATGTAAAGTAGTAAGTGTACAGCCTGTATAACAGTGTAAATTGGCTGTCCCCTCAAAAGAACTCAACACACAGCCATTAATGTCTAAACCTCTGGCAACAACAGTTAGTACACCCATAAGTGGAAATGTCCAAATTGGGCCCAATTAGTCATTTTCCCTCCCCTGTGTCATGTGACTCGTTATTGTTACATGGTCTCCGGTGAGAATGGGGAGCAGGTGTCTTAAATTTGGTGTTATCGCTCTCATACTCTCTCATACTGGTCACTGGAAGTTCAACATGGCACCTCATGGCAAAGCACTCTCTGAGGATCTGAAAAAAAATAATTTCTTGTCTGCATGGCTGTCGCCCCTAAAGGAAGCCTCTTCTAAAGATGATGCACAAGAAAGCCCGCAAACAGTTTGCTGAAGACAAGCCAACTAAGGATTATTATGATGGATTACTGGAACCATGTCTTGTGGTCCTATGCGACTAAGATAAACTTATTTGGTTCAGATGGTGTCAAGCATGTGTGGCGGCAACCAGGTGAGGAGTACAAATATAAGTGTGTCTTGCCTACAGTCAAGCATGGTGGTGGGAGTGTCATGGTCTGAGCCTGCATGATTGCTGCCAGGACTGGGGAGCTACAGTTCATTGAGGGAACCATGAAGTTTAACATGTACTGTGACATACTGAAGCAGAGCATGATCCCGTCACTCTTGTATTCCAACATGATAACAACCTCAAAAACACCTCCAAGACGACCACTGCCTTGCTAAAGAAGCTGGAGGTAAAAATGATGGACTGGCTAAGCATGTCTCCAGACCTAAACCCTACTGAGCATCTGGGGGCCATCCTCAAACGGAAGGTGGGGGAGTGCAAGGTCTCTAACATCCACCAGCTCTGTGATGTCATCAGGACTCCAGTGGCAACCTGTGAAGCTCTGGTGGAATCCACGCCCATGAGGTTTAAAGCAATGCTGGAAAATAATGGTGGCCACACAAAGTATTGTCACAATTTGTTCATTTCCCCTTAGGGGTGTACTCACTTGTATTGCCAACGGTTTAGACATTAATGGCTGTGTGTTGAGTTATTTTGAAGGGATAGCATATTTACACTGTTATACGGGCTGTACACTATTTTAAATTGTAGCAGAATGTTGTCACATGAAAAGATATAATAATATATGTACACAAATGTGAGAGGTGTACTGTATATAGTTATATATAGTCATATATTGATGTATAAAGATATATATGTTTGTGTATATACTCTATCTACTCTATCCACCCCCCCCCCCACACACACACACACACACACAGATTTTCTTCTGCTCCTACACCCCTGAGTATGGGCATATATTTGCTTACAATCCGTTTGGTTTGATCTGACTTCATTGAGTTGGCACAGGATTTTGCACCTTTGTTATGATAGTTAGTGAATACTATATATTGTATTGTTTATAGCATATACAAAAGTGACATTCGCTACAGGCTTTGCAATTTCAAAGGACTGTTAAACTTAGCAAAAAAAAATATAAAAATGCAGAAACCAGAGTGGCTATTACTTGCCAATACCAATAGCCTGTCTAGATACATTTTTCTACCTTTATTTTGTTTATGACACAAATATTGTAAAACAATTAAATCAATGTAATCCTCCCTACCATAAATATCAACACTACCCTTTTAAAAAGACTCTATAACCCCAAAATCAAGTTTCAATTTAGGTTAATCTTAATGAGCATAAAAACTGCACATACATTCTATTAGTCTTTTTTTTAAGTGAATCATTCATTCAATATTCAGTATTGTTTGTGCTGCATTTTTATGGAAAGGAATAGCTTCTGGATACTAATTAACTGCTTTAATGTGTTAATTAGCATTGTAGTCTGTCTCTGAGGTGGCCAAACAATATCCCCCAATGTTAGTATGCAGTTATATACCTTTCCCAGCTTGCAAAGAACTTTGACCTGTATATTAGCATTTTGAGCCACATATTAGCATAAAGCATCTGCAAAAGCTTTGCTATATATATCAGTAATAATCTACTGTACAGACAAAGTCCTAGTACAATGTATAGCCAGTTGGTGTGTTGGTTTCCCTTTAAATATAACCATATGTTGTTTTTAATGTTTAAGTTAATTTCATTACACACTTATTCACTGGCATCTTCCTTTTAATATATCATTTAATTATCACTATTTAAGAGTATATTTCATGTATGTATAATCTAATTCAGTGGTTCACAAACCTCTCTTCAGGCCATGCTTTAGGTCAAACACTGTGTGAATACACAGGTGAAGCAGTTTGAGGCTCAACTGCCTGTTGATTAATTGTTCCCCTTTGTTCACACAGTGTTTGACCTAAAGCATGGCCTGTCTGGGGAGTCTTGATGAGAGGTTTGGGAATTACTGCATGTAATTCATATAACAATATTTAAATAAATCAGTCCCATCCCTTTTCATTTTAAACATTATGATTTTGTATTTTGTCTAATTCATATATGCAAACATAACTTCCTTATCACACCTCCTTACATTCCCTTTTATCTTAATAATTCTGCTATTTCCACCAATATCAGAATTATCACTGTTTAAGCTATTATTAGTTTATTTTAAATTCTACTCCTCTGTTCCTTTCCTTGTCTAAATTTCTCAACTGAAACTAAAAAACCTTTATTTAAAAATCTTTTATTGTTTTCACTCTACTTATATTATAGTACTTTTACATTATTGTATTTAGTGCAATAAGATTTTATAAAGATTTCAGTAAGATCATTTTCAAATAATCTCTTCTCCAGAAAACGTTATTAAATCTTTTTCATCATTATTCCATTTCATAGGCAACTATCATAAAGCATCTTTGTGCTTCACTCATTTTCCCATAAATTGACCATCTTTTTCACTAGAGACCTTCCAAAATAGACCTATTAACCATACACCATTCCCACTACCTTGTGATGGAGGCAAGATTTAGGCTATGTATTCGATATCTTACCCTCCCTCTCTTCCTCCTTCTAGATATTCTTTCACTTTTACAGAAAAAATGTCTGACCTAATCCAATTTAACACTGATTGTGTGCCCATATAGTCACCTTCATCACCTTCAGCACCAAGAGCCCCCAGCTCGAATACTACTAGTTATCATTTCTGGACAGTTCCAAAACTAATGTTAGAATGTTGGGAAAATATTATTTATTTTCCTGCCTCAATGTTCAACACTAAATTATACAGTTTGTTATTTCCTAATGAGTCAATTCCAGTTTCAATTATGCCATCCAAATCTTTGAGAGATTCTCTCACCACCTCTGAGTTTCAAAACCTTTATCACAGGAGTATCATCAACTATAACTGAGATGCAAAAAAGGTTGCCCAGTATTGAGAATTTCATACCTATGATTTTGACTCAAGTGCTGTCCCTCAGTCAGGCTATAAATAATAACCCTAATCCCTCCACTTCACATACCTCCTTGGAGGAGATGTCCAACTCTAGCCCTCCTATAATTAGCTCTACACATTTTATCTCTACATACAATAAGAGGGAGATAATAGAGGGGGGAGATATTAATTTTGGTTCTTTATGCATCTTATCCAATGATATTGTTGGAATTAAAACAGACAAGGAGATGATTTGGTCAAAAGTAAATTCAAAGCCCTTAGGCTACAAATGAAACTCACCATACAAAAAATTCTTATGGTATTTAGTCTTTACTAAGATATTTTTTCCACTGCTTACCTTAACAGAAGAACAGAACTTGAACAATATATATATATAATTGTTGACTTCAGCAATTTATATGGAGGATTTACTTTTTATGAATATCATAGATGCTATAATTCCAAGGTCACAGCAGCCCTACAGAGGTTTATTTATAAAATAAATTGATCCATACTTGATAACGACATAATTTGTCACCTTTTGCCTTTTTTCTAAAGCCCACAATTTGTCAAAATGACTACTTATCTTCCCAAACAACCAATTTTTGCCAACATCCACCAGAAGTCGGGCCTAATTCACTTTAAACATCTCACAGTCCTCACCTTTATGCATTCAAACCCTCTATAGATAGATAAGCACAATCAATTTACTACAATGGCTCCTATAGCAGTTGCTGTCTTCTTCATATTTGGTCATATTGTAAAAAGGTGCAAACCCAATATATCTGCCCGAATAAAATATCAATTGATCTATTACTATCAGGAATAAACATTGATAATGTTGCAGCATTATTGTCTCTGCTTTATGCAGGAACCCTGTAAACATCCTCCATTTAGTGTCTTGAGAATAAAATCAGACTTCCCACCAAAAAAGTTGCTAATAAGAAAAAAAATCATTATGGTTTTTTCAGCGCCACACAGGCTATCTATTCTTAGCATAGACGCCCTTGTTCCCACTAATGAATTTTTCAATATATATATTTGTGTTGATGCCGCAATTAAAATACTTTACAATACCATCACATTTGTCTTGTATACAAAACTGTCATCCATGATGCTTTAAAATTAATTCATATTCATTAGAATCTATGGCATGAAGAATAAAGTATTCATAGCTAATAAATTGAATTTCAGCTCCAGAAGTAGCCCCAAACTTTTTGACAATTTTGTTGAGTTTTTAAAGTGGATCCTTCTAAACCACTATTCTAAACCACTATTCTTGACCCCCATTATCTAGATGAGTTTTTATTTATCATTCCTATTTTCTAAATGTCAGCCTCAGCAATGGCCTTGAAATGTTTTCAAATCTCAACATTCTCATTGCTCTTGAGAAAAATAAAAATAAAAATATTAATGGGAATAAGGCCAGGGAGAAAGCTATAGGAACATTACAATGTGAAACAGGCCACGTGATAAATAGGGAAAAGGCACATGAGCTAAATAAGTTATTTTCTTGTGTAACAACCAGTGAAGAAATCCAAACGTAGGAAGAAATCCAAAAGAAGTTGGGAATGTAAAAGTGAAAAGTAAATGGTAATAAAGCCCCACGTCCTGATGGAATACATCCAAGAGTACTGAGGGCACTTGGTTCTGTAATAGCCAAACCATTATATCTAATTTTTCAAGACTCACTCACCACAGGGTCGCTACCAGATGACTGGAGAAAAGCAGACAAGAGCAAATCCAGGGAATTATAGACCTATAAGCCTCACTTATGTAGTGGGGAAGCTTTCAGAAGGATTAATAAGAGATAGTATACAAGAATATGTCAGTTTAAACAAGATTATAAGTAGGAGTCAACACAGATTTATGAGGCATAGGTCATGTCAAGCACATCTAATTTGTTTCTATGAGGAGGTTAGTAGGAACATGGATCAAGGCAACTGTGAGGAATTGACTCTGCTGGGATTTGAACCCTGGTTTGCATGTTGCTGGACCTCTTCCCTACCGGTACGCCAGCCTGCCTCTTGCAGATTTGCCTGAGATCTGATACCTTGACTCTAAAAGCAATGAAATCAGTGACAACTCTCTTTAGCTGTGTCTGGTCAGCTGTCTGGTTTTTGGCCTATATAAGGCACTTCCTGTCTCTGTATCCTTGCCAGATTATTGTTGGTTCCTGATCCTTCAATAAAGCTTGTTCCTGTTTCACCTACAAGTTGCTGAACTGGATTTTTGCTGACCTTGGCTACTGGTCTCCACAACCTTGTGATTCCTATATCATTACAGCAACTCAGTGGATGTAGTCTTTTTGGATTTTGCAAAGGCTTTTGATACAGTGCCACATGGAATACTATTGTGTAAACTAAGGGATATAGGATTTGCAGTAAACATCTGTCCACGGATTGAGGGCTGGCTAAAAGACAGGAAGCAAAAGGTTGTTGAAAATGGAGCTTACTCAGATTGGACTATTGGGGTTAGTGGGATAACCTAGGGTTCAGCATTAGGTCCTCTCCTGTTAAGCACATGTATTAATGACTTAGAAGTAGGACTAATAACTATTGTTTCCATTGTCGCTGATGACGCTAAGTTGTGCTAGGTCATTAAACCAGAAAATTATGAACTTTCCCTCCAGAGGGATTTGCATTAATTAGAAAAATGGGCATATAAATGGAAACATAGCCATGCACTTTATAATCTTAATGGAGTAAATCTAGGGGTATCTGATATTGAAAGTGATTTGGGAATGCTTGTGGACAACCACATAGGTAACAGTGCTTAATACCAAGAAGCAGATTCAAAGGCATATGAAATATTAGCACATATTAAGAAGGGTCTAGAAGCAAGGGAAGCAAAAATAATTCTGCCACTATACAAATCCCTAGTACTTCCTCATTTGGCATATGGAGTACAATTTTGGGCACCATGTTATAAAAAGGACATTTTAGAACTGGAAAAAGTACAGAGAAGGGAAACAAAAATATTGTTGAATATACTGTTGAATATCTTTTTGAATAAAAAGAGCATTCAAGGTTATCCTGGTTAATTAGAGAAGGTGTATTGATCCAGGGAGAAGTCAGATCGCCAGTATCTGGGGTCTTTCCCCTAATGAGAAAATTGTCAATGTTTCTTTTTTTTTCTATTTGCCTTCCTCCGGATCAATTACCAATGAATCCACATTTTACAAAGATCAGAGAAGATCTAAAAAATGTTGAACTTGAAGGACTAAAAGTCTTTTTTCAACCATGTGACTATATAAAACATTTGGCCCAGCCACAAATACTGAATTCCTATGTATTATTTTGGATTCCGAAGATTTCAGAGCAGAAATATCCCCATAAAAAATCTGATCTCCAGTCAATTAAATTTTAGGCTTTCTCAACATTGCCACCAGCATAATTCCTCAAGGAAGAGGTTTCATTAACAGTCTCTTTCTAATCTAGGAGAATTTATTTGTAAATTTACTCAAAATTCCAATCAGCAACAATATTTACTCAATCAAATAAAAAAATAAATCTGTTTCCAATTGAACACCTCATCAAAATATTCCACAGAAAAAAGCCATTAATGGAACTTTTGTTTCTCCTTCCTAATCACAATTGCTATATGTTAAAAAAAAATGGTCTTATTCCAGTATTCTTCAAAATCCCTTAACAAAATCATGATTTTTTTTATGTTTCACTAATCCTTTTGGAATTTCATTTCTATATTGCATCACCAAGCTTTCCATTAAAAAATAACTTTTTGCAATTGATCCTGATGAATTTTTTATCTTCTAAACAGGAATTCATGGACACACCTGTCTTACCAGCAGCGTCAACAGACCAAATTCTCGAGATTGTGAACTCCTATTAAAAGAAGCCTCCCGTATCATGAAGGATGGATGCTCATTTAACATCAAAATTATTTACAACCATACTTGCTCATTGATCTATAATCTTTGCAATGCATAATACATATATATTTTTTTTATTTTCATACAAAAGCAATATACATAAAAAAGAAGAAAAAAGGACATTACAAACATAATGTATACAATAAAAAAAAAAGTACATACATTTCACAGAAACTCAAGCTACGAGAATAATAATTAGAAGAGGCCTATTCTTAAAATATATTTGGTTATCTCTATTTGTTATCTTTAATATATCGATCCCAAATCTGCCATTTTGGCAAAAAGGGCATGCTTCCATAACTATTTGATGTTTATAAATCTCTGTTTCTAGTCATAATATACTGAATTCGCTCCAAGTAAGAACCTGTTTCTGTTTCCAGTTTTTTACCATTAACCATTTAGCTACTAACAGACAGCATGAAAGTATCAATCTTTTAGGTAAGGAAATATTTTCTTCAAAAATATGGAACAAAAGTAACTTGGGATCAGATGTTATAACTACATCTGTCATTTTTATCAATTGTAAAATACATTGTTCCCAATAGACCTTAATATATTTACAATCCCACCATATATGGACATGGGTACCTACGTTTTTACAACCTAAGCATTCAACATCAAATCTATTTAGTCCCACAGGGACCCAATACCATCTCTGGACTAGTTTAAAGAAAAGTTCTCTGTACATAACACATTGGGACAATTTTCTCACTACTCTAAATCCTCCCCACCATTTGTTCTCAGGCCATTCCATTCCTAGTTCCATTTCCCATTTAATAATTCTGTCTGTTTTACCACTGTATTTAATATTTCTTAAGATATCCTGACAGCTGGCTAATTTATGAGCCATATTGTCTTTAGTAATCAATCGTTCAAAAGGGAACAATTCTTAGTTTGTTTGATATCCTAAGTTAGATAGTTTTTGATATATTGTTAAAAAGTCTACCAGGGAAGATATTTTAAATGAAGGTTATTTTGAAACAGTTCTTGAGTTAATCTAGAACCCTTATAATAAAAATCTTTAATATTTTTCATACCATTTTTTTTAAATATGATATACAGCTCAATTTGTCATTATCTAATCGTAATTCCATAGGTGCTGCTAAAGATAGTAAGTTGAAAAATGTGTTTCTATGTAAATACCAAAACTTCAATACTGAATAAATTCTGTTCAGGTGGTAATGTAGCAACATGGCTCATTGTTTCTAGATGGAAACAGGTCCAAAGTCCGAGTTGGACAGAAATAAAAGCAGTAATAACATAACAAAAAATAGGTTATTGGAGAGAGACTTCATAGAATTAGTTAGGAGTCATTATAGGACCTAAATTGAAATGGAAGATAGGGGATGAATATTTTTCAAACTTGATAGATAGGTGAGCCAAGAACACATATAGACCTTGATTTCCCCCCAGAGAGGGAAGACGCCTCAGAACCAATTGTAACAAAAATACTTACATTTTTCTCCTCATACCACCAAAACCTACTGTAATGAATTCACCATTAAACTAGTGCTTACATCAATTCCAGCTGTTTCTTAAAAGTATTAGAAAAATATAACTCTGTAACAAACTAGACTCCCTATTGATGGACCTATGTTTAGACACCCATAACCAACCTCTTCCTGAAGATCCCTTCTCCTTGATGCTAATATGACATTTTGTGGTCATCTAGGGCAGGATAATTTACACTACACAGCCCAACATATCCTATAATTTCCCTGTCCAATTCAATATAACAGTTACTTTTCCATAAATATCAGTGGTTCTTACCAGCTGATCCTAGGGCCAAAGAGTCCGTCATACAGGTGTATGCTCTGTACATACTGGTCCACAGGAACAAACAGGGGTAAGAAAACGGCCTAACACTTTAAATACACCACTATTATTAGTCGCAATTCTAGATAACTTATAATTGATGAATGTACCTACAGTAATTTACTCTTTCCAAATCAGTGTTAAACTATGTGAAAATGTATTGTGTCACATATAGTATCACTCTGTTAAACTGTTCTGGATATCAAAGGGGGTTCCGACTGAGCATTGCTAGATAACCAGCTAGTCTCCAGATCAAAAGGGTTGAAAGCCACTGCCTTAGCTTAAAAAACACTCCTATCAAATAATTATTAATTATTACCACACAAGCAATAAATGGTGCCCTTATAATATTGTCAATCAGTGTATCATCTTGAATACCTTCAATCAGAATCAACTCTGCTTAGTATCAAAGGTAAGGCTTTATCTAACACCCTACTCACTCATTACACAAGACTGTTACAAACTGGACTTGGCTATCAAGCACATAAATATTCAGATTGGTGCAGCTTTAATCAGTACATCCATAACTATATATCCACTATAATGTTTAACAAAAGGTCTGTAACGCAAAGGAGTCAGATGTTGTTAAATAATAGCTCTCCGAAGCTCGGCACACAGAGAGAGAGCGCACAGAGAGTGACTGCCGAGAGAGACGGACAGCACAGAAAGAGAGACACAGCATAGAGAGATAGCAGACAATTGAAGATAACATTATATGATACTGCCATTTATGATGGGCAAGTTATTAACAACAAAAGCTCAATTCTCAGCTACAAACATTCAGGATATGGCCAACTCAGTTCAAGAACTTTTAATAAACCCAAAAAGATGTAACTAGCAACATAGGGACGCTAACAATTGCTCTGGGACAAACCAAGTGAAACCAGGTCTCTGGTAACAACTCGAACTACAGTACTCTCACTGAGATGGCAGGTGTCGCCACGAGGAAGAACAATAAAGGGATCCAATCTTACTGCCTACCCAAATCTTCAGCAAGCTCTCCTACCAACAAAGCAACCATAGCCACAGTTCACGCAACGACAAACTCTGAAATGGCAGCGCCTAGCACTAAGAGTGACATCCAAGACCTTAAAGGACTTAATATCCAACTTCAGAGAAGAGGTCAAATCAGACATCCGGAAAGTGACAGCAGAACTATCTACAGAAATTAAAAAGGTGGACGATAAAACAATAAAACTGGACGCTAAAATTTCGGAAATAATGCAACATAACAACAGACTAGCAGAATAGATCTTGGCCTTGAAGGACGAACAATCTAGACAGCAGTTGTAACAGGAAGATCTAGAAAACAGATCTAGACGACAAAACATAAGACTGAGAAATGTGCCAGAGACAGTCAAAGACCTACACGCATACCTAAGGGATCTATGCGAATTTCTCCTCCCAAACATTCATCCGGAAAATATGAGAATAGATCGGATCCACAGAGCCCTAGGCTTCCGATCATCTCCACAGGAACGCCCAAGAGACATCATTGCCAGATTCCACTACTACTCCACCAAAGAATTGTTCATGAAGTCCGCAAGAAAAGGCATTCCTCCCATCGAGGGGCACACACCTCTGCTCTTCTCTGATCTAGCTCCGATTACCCTTGCCAAAAGAAGACAACTGAAACCGGTTCTGGACTGTATCTTGGCTCAAGGATGGAGGTACATGTGGGGTTTCCCTTTTCGCCTCAATATCTCCAAGGAGGGAAAGTTCTTCACAATTAGAACACTGGAGGAAGGTGTCAACTTGCTGGCAGAATCGAACATCAAAGTCACTGTCGGAGAGAATCTGCAATCAACAGAAAGCCCCCCTGAACAGAGACAGGGACTTAATACAATAAGTTGTCATTTTTTTCTTTTTTGGTATCCTACTATTCTGAAAAACAATGCTAGTTGAATGTTTATACAAGCAGGTGCAATAAGGCAGCACTCACACCAGTGAAAGTTCTAACGCACACTACAGACAGACAACCCAGGCCGTAGAGGCAAAAGCATCATACACCTAAAAGGCGTCCCTACGGGCACTAACAAGTAGACAGCCACATATCCCCACAGTAGGGAAAGTTTAGTCGGACCAATTCAGTGTCAGTTTAGAGACACTATCTGGCCCACCAGTAAAATACGAAGAGGACATCAAACGCTCTCCTCATAGTAGTTTAATTTACCAGACCTTATTTAAGTAAGGGACACTATAAAGTTCAAACATACTAAGAGCTTTCCTGACCAACAGAGAGACACACGAACAGACTCACAAACTTAGACTTCTTATCCAGGTTTACCATAGGGAACTCCACTAGAGGAGAAACAGGAATTTGCTTAGTTACTGAGCCAGGTTTTCCTAATTCCAAAGGATTAAATACAGTCAATTTGGCTCACTATCTGTTGTCTCTTTCCTTTGAGTACAGACACTCTCCCACACAGCTGGCTGCTGAGCTGTCTTCGGGGCGGAAACCAGTAGGAGGCACAGGATAACTAAGCCACAGGCATCCCGAAAGGTGAGATAACCTATTGCACACACCAAAAGTTCATAGACCTCAATAAGAAATATGGACATTGTCATTGCGTCACATAATGCTCATCGGCTGAACGAACCAATCAAGAGGGGGGTAGCCTTGAGGAATTACCAAAAATTCAATCTAGATATCGTAATGATTCAGGAAACTCACTTTAGAAAACAAGCAGTGCCAAAATATTGGGGGGGGGGGGGGGGAGTCTTTACTCAGGCATTCCACTCTACCGCAGACACCAAACAAAAGGGAGTCACTATTCTGTTCCACAGAAGACTCAACTTTCAGTTAAGTAAAATTCAAAAAGATAAAGGGGGGGGGGGAGTCTTTACTCAGGCATTCCACTCTACCGCAGACACCAAACAAAAGGGAGTCACTATTCTGTTCCACAGAAGACTCAACTTTCAGTTAAGTAAAATTCAAAAAGATAAAGATGGCAGGTTTATAGCAGTACATGGGACCATACACGAACGTAAGGTTACATTCTTGAACATATACGCCCCGAACACAGAACAAACGCCATTCTTTCAAAAAATACAGAAACTCACAGATAGCTGGGAAGATGGGCTTAAGATAATAGGAGGAGACATGAACGCGGTCCTGGACCCGTTCAAAGACAAGTCAAATGACCCAGGTTCACATAAAACCCCCACGGCGACCAAAGCACTTAAAAAACTCCTAAAATCAAACTGCATGATTGATACCTGGAGAAACATGAACCCCATGGAAAGAGAATACACATTTTTTTCCGCTAGACATGGTTCGCTCTCCAGAACTGACTATATCCTGATTCAACAGAACGTAACAGGGAACCTAACTGAGGCCTCTATATGCCCCATAGCATGGTCGGACCACTATCTAGTCAAAATCTCCATGAACAATCTCCTGCCGAAAGGAAATAGCCCGAGGTGGTCACTAAACCCTGGTATACTGAACGACCCAATCACACGAGATAAGGTCAGAACTGCAATCGTAGATTATCTTGATCTTAACACAGTAGGGAAGATAGACATAGACGGAATTTGGGCAGCTCACAAAGCAGTGATCAGGGGAGTCTGCATACAAATTAGTTCAATCAAAAAGAAAAAAGACCAAGCACAAATTTTACTCCTAAGCCAGAAAATATCAGAAGCACAAAAACTATATGTTAGAGATAAGTCACGACATACCAACGAGAAGGTACTAAGGTACAAGCAAGAACTAAACGCTATTTTAAGAGGGAAAATTATCACTATCCTACAGCGAACTGAAGCCAAATTCTTCAGATACGCAAACAAACCCGATAAAATGTTGGCCACTAGACTAAAAGAAAAAAGAGCAAACTTATTAATTGCCAAAATAATCACCAAAAATAGGCAGACAGTTTTTAAACCAGATCAAATAGTAAGCAAATTCAGACAATTTTATGCAGACCTTTATAGCAAAACAGCCGAATCAGGTACCCCAACCCACAAACTAGAAATTGAAAATACACTAAGTAACATAAACGTACCGCAACTAGACTCTAATACAGCCAATTCACTCTTAGAGCCCATCTCGGTCAAAGAAATACAGGAGGCGATCAAGTCCACAAAAGCGCACGGGGCCCCAGGGCCGGATGGCTACTCCAACCTCTACTACAAACATATGAGCGACCTACTTAGCCCCACCTTACACAAGCTATTTAACAGCTTCTTAGATGGAGGAAAAATAAAACCGGACTCCTGTCAGGGTTCAAAATTAACACAAGTAAAAGCATAGCCCTTAATCTATCCCTTCCTTCCTCCATGGAAAAACTACTAGCCAATAACTTCCCAATAAAATGGGCCCCGAATTCTATCAACTATCTAGGCATACAAATAACAAAATCAACTAAGACCCTATATGAAGCAAACTACCCAACCCTCATTAAACAAATAACTAGGGACCTGCACAGGTGGTCAGAACTAAAGATCTCATGGCTAGGAAAGCTACATGCCGTCAAAATGAACGTACTCCCCAAACTGCTCTACCTGTTTAGGACCATACCTATAACGATATTAGCAATAGAATTGAAAAAGATACAAAAATTATTGATGAGTTTTCTGTGGAACAACCAAAAACCTAGAATAAACAGAGAAACAACTACAGCGACTAAGAAGGGAGGTGGGCTCGGATTTCCAGACATTTCCCGCTATTTTAAAGCAGCCAGATTAGCACAACTAGCTAAATGGTATGTCAGGGACTCCCCCCGTTATGGGTTCAGTTAGAGAAACACATACTAGGGACTAATGACTTAATCATGCGTCAGTTACCATGGCTCTCAACCCAACAGGGCTTCAAGTTACCCCAATCACTCCCATCTAGTGTGAGGCACTCAATAAACCTATGGAAATATATAAATAAGAGGAACAGGCTACTGAGCCCAGATTAGCCCCCTGTGGCCACAATCAACCAACCCCAAAATAAACACTAATGCCCAATACAGATGGTGGATTGATAATAATTGCTCAATTGCGGCAGATTTATTAGTAGTTAATCAAAAACGGTCCACCACCGCATTCTTAGACGACAAACACCTACCTCCGGGGGAATGGCTTAACCTACTCGCTATAAACCAAAGACTAACTCACAACATTAAGAACAAAGGAGGGCAAAACATATCCATATTCGAAAAGTGTTGCATTAACTTCCCCGGAGGGAAAGGAAACATTTCCATAATATATAACCATTTAAGAGATTTAGCCACGCCCCATAAATTACACTACAAGTCGGCATGGGAAGCAGACCAATGGAACAACATTCGGAAACAAGCCAAAAACACATCACTTAACGTAATTCTGAAGGAAAACTCATATAAAGTTATGATGAGGTGGTACTTAACCCCAGTAAGAATGCACCTAGGGAACCCGACGATTAGCGACACTTGTGAAAGGGGCTGCAACCAGAAAGGGACTCTAATCCATAAATTATGGGAATGCCCTATGATTAGACACACCTGGGGGGATACTTACAAAACCCTAGAGAAACTATGGGGTCAAAGCTATCCCATGAGACCAGAGGAGGCCATCTTGGGATTACCGGTAGAAAGGATGTCCAACTCAGAACAATTGCTAACTAACCAAATTTTCCTAGCAGTTAGGAAAGTAGTAGCCGCCCATTGGAAAACACCCACCCCATCGTTTGAAGTAGTCTTAAGCAAAATTGAGTTCGTTCGGTCCATGAGCATCTTATCCGCTGAGGTTGACCATAACTACAAGCGCTGGGCCTCCTGCTGGGCCGCCTGGGAGACAAGACGCGGCAGATGAATAGGGTGAGTAACACTTTTCCCTCCAAAGGAGCTAGTAAGGAAACCATGGCAGGAGAAGTCTTAACTTACCCAACATCATTAGCCCCATACAGTAACCTAAACACAGAGTATTCAATCTATTAGTTGTTACCAATTAAGTTCAGGACAACATGTGGACAGGAAACCAAGCTCACAGAGTTCTTCCCATAGTTACGGGACTTCATCAAGCATAGTTTCCCCATTAGCCCTAAGTTAATTAGAAGTTATTTTCCGCTACTATAATGCTAGAAAACGGAAAAAGAAGAGGTGTTTTGTACACATTAGAAAACAGATGTGAGAAATAAGTTTACTGTTAATTCCTATTTACCACTTCTAATGTATTTGCTGTTCTATGTTTTATGTCTGACCTGTCTAATAAAAATCAATTAAAAAAAAACAACCTCTTGGCACAAAAATGTAACTTGACAAATCTTTATACTGACCCTGGATGTATTTATATAAGGTAATTATATCCCCTCTTAGACACCTTTTTTCTAGAGAAAAAAAGCTTAATTTGGTTAGTCTTTCTTCATAACTTAGCCCCTCCATTCCCCTTATTAGTTTTGTAGTCCTTCTCTGTACCATGTCCAGCTCGTAAATGTCCTTTTTATGAAGTGGTGCCCAAAATTGTACTCCATATTCCAAATGAGGGAGTACTAGGGAATTGTATAGTGGCATAATTATATTTGCTTCTATACCCTTCTATAAACATGCTAATATTTTATTTGCCTTTGCAGCTTCTGCTTGGCATTGAGCACTGTTACCTAGGTGGATGTCCACAAGCACTCCCCAATCCCTTTCAATATCTGATAGCCCTATATTTGCTCCATTAAGATTATAAATTGCATGGCTATGTTTCCTTCCCAGATGCATAACTTTACATTTTTTCGTATTAAATCTCATCTGCAATTTAGATGCCCATTCCTCTGTTTTATGTAAATCCCTTTGGAGGGAAAGTACATCATTATCTGATTTAATTACCTTGCACAACTTTGTGTCATCAGCAAAAATGGAGACACTACTTACCCGTCCCACCTCTAAGTCATCAATAAATATATTAAAAAGGAGAGGACCTAATGCTGAACCCTGAGGAAACCCACTTACCACATTAGTCCAATCTGAGTATGGTTTATTTACAACAACCCTTTCCTTCTTGTCTTTTAGCCAGCTCTCAATCCATGAGCAGATATTTACTGCAATTCCTCTATCCCTTAGTTTGCACAATAGTCTTCCATGTGGCACTGTGTCGAAAGCCTTTGCAAAATCCAAATAGACTACATCCACTGAGTTGCCTTGATCCAAGTCCCTACTAACCTCCTCATAGAAACTAATTAGATTTGTTTGACATGACCTATCCCTCATAAATCCATGCTGACTTCTTCTTATAATCCTGTTCAAATAGACATATTCTTGTATATTATCCCTTATTAACCCTTCTAAAAGCTTCCCCACTACAGAAGTGAGGTTCACTGGTCTATAATTCCCCGATTTGCTCTTGCTCCCTTCTTATAGGTATCACCTATGCTTTTCTCCAGTCATCTGGTAGCGACCCTGTGTTGAGTGAATCATGAAAAATTTAATATAATGGTTTGACTATTACGGAGCCTAGTTCCCTCAGTAACCGTGAATGTATTCCATCAGGATCCAGGGCTTTATTAACATTTATTTTTTCCAACCGTGTTAACCAATTATTCTGCGACGGTAGTGTAGCCCCATTATGTTACTTAGTAATACTTCCCAACTACTGGTATCTCCCTTGTGTATACAGAAGGAAAGAACCTATTTAGCTCATCTGCCTTTTGCTGGTCACAAATTATCAGATGGCCTGTGTCACATTGTAATGTTCCTATAGCTTCCTTCCTGGCCTTCTTCCCATTAATATACTTAAAAAATATTTTAGGGTTAGTCTTAACCTCCTTTGCAGCTAACTTTTCATTTTCTATTTTAGCCAGTCTAATAGCCCTTTTGCAAGCCTTGTTGATTTCCTGGTACTCCCGTAAAGCAGTCTCTGTCCCCTCTTGTTTGTATAATTTAAATGCCTGTTTTTTACTTTGTATCTTGATCTTTAAATCATTGTTAAGCCACATTGGATGTGATTTACTCCTTTTACTTTTATTATCACATGGTATATGGTGATAAGTATCTATATTTAGTAAGGATTTAAATGTTGTCCATTTGTTTAGTATTTTTACCTGCCAGTTTTCTATCCCAGTCTATACTTTGTATTGCGGCCCTTAGACCGTTAAAATCTGCCCTTTTAAATTTAAGATTTTTTTGTTGGCCCCTTACAGTTTTCTTTTTTAATTCAATCTCAAATGAGACTGTGTTGTGATCACCGTTTCCCAAAGGTTGCTTTATTTCAACATTTGATACCATATCGATTTTATTTGTAATAACTAAGTCAAACAAACTGAAATGTTTTAGGTGGAGGGAAGAGAAAAAAAAAGAAAAATAATGTGGTTGCATAAGTCTGCACACCCTCTTATAACTGAGGATGTAGCTGTGTTCAGAATCACATTCCCAATTGTGTTAAATAGGAGTCAGCATACACCTGCCATCATTTAAAGTGCCTCTGCTTAACCCCAAATAAAGTTCAGCTGCTCTAGTTGGTCTTTCCTGAAATTTTCTTAGTCGCATTCCACAGCAAAAGCCATGGTCCACAGAGAGCTTCCAAAGCATCAGAGGGATCTTATTGTTAAAAGGTATCAGTCAGGAGAAGGATACAAAAGAATTTCCAAGGCATTAGATATACCATGGAACACAGTGAAGACAGTCATCATCAAATGGAGAAAATATGGCACAACAGTGACATTACCAAGAACTGGAGCTACCTCCAAAATTGATGAAAAGACGAGAAGAAAACTGGTCTGGGAGGCTACCAAGAGGCCTACAGCAACAATAAAGGAGCTGCAGGAATATCTGGCAAGTACTGGCTGTGTGGTACATGTGACAACAATCTCCCGTATTCTTCATATGTCTGGGCTATGGGGTAGAGTGGCACGATGAAAGCCTTTTCTTACGAAGAAAAACATCCAAGCCAGTCTACATTTTGCTAAAACATATCTGACGTCTCCCAAAAGCATGTGGGAAAAGGTGTTATGGTCGGATAAAACCAAGGTTGAACTTTTTGGCCATAATTCCAAAAGATATGTTTGGCGCAAAAACAACACTGCACCTCACCAAAAGAACACCATACCGACAGTGAAGCATGGTGGTGGCAGCATCATGCTTTGGGGCTGTTTTTCTTCAGCTGGAACTGGGGCCTTAGTTCAGATAGAGGGAATTATGAACAGTTCCAAATACCAGTCAATTTTGGCACAAAACCTTCAGCCTTCTGCTAGAAAGCTGAACATGTAGAGGAACTTCATCTTTCAGCATGACAACGACCCAAAGCATACATCCAAATCAACAAAGAAATGGCTTCACCAGAAGAAGATTAAAGTTTTAGAATGGCCAAGCCAGAGCCCAGACCTGAATCCGATTGGAAATTTGTGGGGTGATCTGAAGAGGGCTGTGCACAGGAGATGCCCTCGCAATCTGACATATTTGGAGTGTTTTTGCAAAGAAGAGTGGGCAAATCTTGCCAAGTCAAAATGTGCCATGCTGATAGACTCATACCCAAAAAGACTGAGTGCTGTAATAAAATCAAAAGGTGCTTCAACAAAGTATTAGTTTAAGGGTGTGCATACTTATGCAACCATATTATTTTATTTTTATATTTTTTCTTCCCTCTACCTAAAAGATTTCAGTTTGTTTTTCAATTGAGTTGTACAGTTTATAGATCACATTAAAGGTGGAAAAAGTTCTGAAATGATTTATCCTTGTCTTATTTTTTTACAGCACAGAAACCTGACATTTTAACAGGGGTGTGTAGTCTTTTTATATACACAATAAAAATGGCTGAATATTTGTATTTTCCACGAAACCACCCAAGAGGATTCTTAATAGAAGATAACAAAATTATAGAATATTTAAATCTGATAACTCTGGCCCCCTTTCATGGTGGGTCCCTCACTGTAGACCCCCTCTGATGTGGCCTTGACTGAAGCCCTGCACTCAGATATATTCCCGTAACATCTGTTTTGCACTTTTCTCCACCCAACCTGTGTCTTGCCCTAAAATTATCTATTTGTAACACGTGGTCTCCCCTTTTGGATCGCTACCATGTTGTGGTGAGGGGGCTTGTGTACTTCAGTGACGCTGTGAGCTAAACCAAGTAGGGTCACCAAAGATGGGCAGGTCCGGCAAATTGTGGTCCACTGGGCAATGAATTTGCAACCCACTCCAGCATCTTTGCCAAGATAACCTTGTGGACAAGCACACCCAGAGACTAAACGATAGATGTGCCTGGCATGCTGCTGTCCATAGGGTCAAGAAGAGTCAGATATGACTGAATTACTAAACAACAACAACAACAACAACAACAACAACAACTGTGGACTGTTTAAGATAGGCAATGTATACTTGTAAATTAATATATGACATTATTTTAAAAGCTTAGAGGCAAGGTAATCTTGTATTTAAAACTGTATTATTTTCATCATTACAAAAACTACTTTTTGCAGGCAAAAATATGAAGTAAATCTTGTTAAACTCCTTTGAAACTAGAAGCAAGTGCCTCTGTGTGCACAGAGCATACACCTGTATGTAGAACTAATTGGCAGACAGGTATGACTCATGGGGCAATTATACTTTCAATGCCGGATTCTATTGGATGAGTAGGCATTAGCTCTTAAAAAAGATCAGGGTGTGCGCAGGGTCGGATCTACCTTTTTGGAGCCCCTAGGCAGTGAAGAGAAGGAACCCCTGCGAGCGAATGTGCAAGGAATTTACAGACCCATTTTTACCTTTACTGTGTGTGTAAGTTACTTTTCCTGTTGCAACTCTCTTGTGCTAGGTGGTTAACCCCTAGTATCCAGTCTATGAACTGCAGCATTTTACAGGAACCATTTTTTTTTAAGCAAATGGCACACCTGAAAGTGAAGGGCCTCTGGGCGGCTGCGTAGTTTGCCTAATGGGTTATCCGGCCATGGATGTGGATTGAAACATATTTGACCAGTGTGATGGTACATAGCTGGTGTACCTGGACCCATTAGCCTTCCCAACCTACAGATTGTGGGATACACCTGACCTGCCCATTCTGAACTGGGCATTGGGGTTTTCCATTACTCACCTGTGTGTCCGGGCAGCAGAAGGGGACGTGCTCTGTGTGTATGTTAACTGTTTGTAAGTCTTGAATATAAGCACACGTATGTTCTTATACTATTCAAAGTTTCCGTTTTTATTTTTTTCTTATCTATCACACATTACACTGACTCATTCTACACACAAACAGATTGATTTTATTTAAAAAAATATTTGGTTTCCAAACTCCCAGAGCTGTCTACATAGGCACATTACCTACCAATAGAAACACTGCATTTGGATACATTTTTTTTAAACCTAAACTAACCTTCAAGTCAACAGCAGCACAGTGCAGAAATCCACAGAGCAATGTCTGGGCTCCTCCTTACTTCCATGTGGAGGGGGGAAAAAGACCACACATCGCATTATGCCTGGCTGCACAAACTGACTTCCAAAGCGTTGAAACAATGTTATAGCTGCCAGTGATTGGCCAAAATGAATTATGAATGTTATACTAATTTACCTAATGTTTTTCAAGGGGCATTCCTCCTCAAAATCAAGTGGCAGAAAACTGAAGAAATTAGCTAATGTCAGGGTAAATTTATTAATGTTTATTTTGGGATTTTTCATGCAAAAATGATTTCATGATTCCGAAATCATATACATTTATAAACCTTGAAACTTAAATATGCCTTTAATAAATGTGATTTCACTGATGTGCGTGATGTCTTTGTGCTTTTTAGACCATTTTTTCTGCCACTAGGAGGCGCGGACAAGATTTTCGTCAATTATTTAGGGTCAAGATAAGGGTTAAATATAGGGGTTAGGGTTAAGGGATTGATTTAAAGGTTAAAGTTTTGGATCCTTTCCCTCTTCAGTCGCTCAAAATTTGACAGCAGCAGTTCCGCCGCCAACCAATAGATGGTGCTGCCGATTTTCGGATACTGATGCACATTCATCTAAGGCTCGACGAAAGAAGAGGCCATCGAGGGCCGAGTGCCCAAGCTGAACGTAGCGATGGCCTCGCTGTCGATTCAGCTCCGTCGAGTTCCGCCACGTCGGAGGGGGAACTAGTTCTTGGCCTTCCCTCAAACCTAACAGCGCCCTCAATCGGATAGGTCGTGTAACTGCAGCTGTCAGTGCTGCCGAACACATGCAGTGGGATAGATCAGGGTTTGGGATTAGATTTATGGTTTATGGTTAGGTTTAGGGGTTATGGTTTAGGGTTAGGGTAATGGCAGATGATAAGTTGTTCACTAACAAGAAATTGACAACAATTTTGACCGTGCCAGCTAGTGGAAAGATCCTGCTTTTCTACCCTTTAAAATGATTGTCGTACTCTGTCTGTAAATTTCCTGGTATATACCCACCACTACTCTAACACTAACCCTAGTCTTATTCTGACACCCTTACAACAAAGTGGCAGACAGATTGTGGAAAAGATCTGGATTTGGAATACAGCAGCAAGCACTCTCCATAAGGCACTACAGCCATAAGTACCAAGTAGGAGTACCAGACGCACTACCTGTTCAGTTGTTTCCATGACCCCATGGCATGTATACATACAACAGGCACATCTTGTCTCTTGGTGTGCTAATCCACAAGGTTTTCATGGCAAAGATACTGAGTTCCTTCTCCAGTGGACCGCAATTTGTCTGACCTCTCCTTTGACCTGGCTGTCATGGGTGACCCTACATGGTATAGCCCACAGCTTCATTGAGGTACACAAGCCCCTTCACCATGACAAGGTAGCGATCCAGCAGGGGAGCAGTACCTACATTTGGAATTTATGGATACATTCAGGGCAGTTTAATCTTCACTAGGAACTTAATTAAAAACATACAGGATCTTTTGTGGCGCAGCCGAGATGTCAGTGAATTTCTTGTCAGTGTAAATCTTATAATCTGCCAGTACTCCAACCCCTAACACCTAACCCTAACCTTAACACCAACACCTAAATCTAAGTCCTACCCGTAACATCAACACCTAACCCTAACACCAACACCTAATTCTAAGCCCTACCCGTAACATCAACACCTAACCCTAACATCAACACCTAACCCAAACCCCTACCACCAACACCTAACTCTAACCCCTAACACCAACACTTAACATCAACACCTTACCCTAACCTGTTAGCTTAATACCAACACCTAACCTTATCACCAACCCCTACCCCAACACCTAACCTTAACAGCAACCCCTAACCCCTACCACCAACACCTAACCTTAACACCAACCCCTACCCCCAACACCTAAGCTTAACATCAACCCCTACCCCAACACCTAACCTTAACACCAACACCTACCCGCAACACCTAACCTTAACACCAACACCTACCCGCAACACCTAACCTTAACACCAACACCTACCCGCAACACCTTACCTTAACACCGACCCCTACCCCCAACACCTTACCTTAACACCAACCCCTACCCCAACTCCTAACCTTAACACCAACCTCTACCTCCAACACCTAACCTTAACACCTACCCACAACCCCTAGCCTTAACATCAACCCCTACCCCAACACCTAACCTTAACACTAATCCCTATCCCCAACACCTAACCTTAACACCAACATCTACAACCAACCCCTACCCTTAACACCAACCCCTAACTCTAACCCCTACCACCAACACCTAACCTTTACACAACCCCCTACCCCCAACACCTAACCTTAACACCAACACCCAAAACCTAACCTTAACACCAACCCTTACCCCCAACACCTAGCCTTAACACCAACACCTAACCTTTACACCAACCCCTACCCCCAACCCATAAGCTTAACACAAACACCAACCCCTAACTCTAATCCCTACCACCACCTGACCTTAACACCAAGCCCTAAACCCAACACCTAACCTTAACACCAACCCCTACCCAAACAAATAACCTTAACACCAACCCCTACCCCCAACTCTAATCCCTACCCCCAACACCTAGCCTTAACACCAACCCCTAACTCTAACTCCGAACAGCAACACTTAACCCACCTAGTAGCCGATATTCCGGCCAGCCATTAGGAAAGGTACAAAATATACTGTTAACATTATCAAGTACCATTTTGTAGATGCCACAAAGAGAAAAAAATGCTTTGCATTCACTATATTCAGGCAAGAAAATTCCAAGGAAAGGATAACTGATGCTACTGATGTAGCAATACATGGTATGTGTGTTGTCCCTATACAGTAATAGATATGTAGATCTGTGAAAGGGAAGCACATATATCTGGGTCATATGTGAGTATATGTTATGAGGCAGATACATGGCTCCCACCCCGGGTGCATGGTCCTGTACAAGTCCTATAACGAGCTGCACCTAGAGGGAGTGAGGCAGACAGTGATCTGCAGGCGTGGGCAGGCAGCCCCAGCCCGGCCCTCCTCTATGTGGGAGGCTGCTGCTGGAGGCAGGTGGGATCCGCTCCGTGTCGCTGCTCTAAGTCCTGGGATCACTTCCCACACTCTCCTGATAGCAGCAGATCCTGCAGGCGGATCACACTAACCCTGAGCGCTGGATCTATCAATGACAGAGCCGGGAGTTATGGAAGCAATACAGAAACACTAGATCCAGGGAACTAAGCCTCGCACGCCTCCTTATTACAGCTTTCTGTTGGCTGGGAGACACATGCGGACTGGAGGAGCTGATACCAGAGCTTATCCTTATGTGTGAGGTCCAGAGCAGCCCCTACAAGGGACACCATAGGCACCCAGGAGCAGAGGCTGCTACCCAAGGCACCACCATGGGGTGAGTGAGACATGTATCACATCCTTCCCATATCATAACGCAACTTGCTCCTGATCAGCTGTATGAGTGGGTGCCAGCACATGTTAAAGGGGTCCCATACCACCCTGCTTATAGATAAGGGCAGAAGTTTCCCAGCTGATCCTACCAATCTGTAAGAGCCGCAATAATTAAACCCCATTCTGCTTACCACCTGTAGTTTTCTATTAACATCTATATCCCCCATTTTGATGAAATAACCTAATATTGTGAGGTCTTATTACACAAATCTACAGTTGAGAAACATGCATATTTTAATGAATAAGTTATTTTTATTAAAGGAACTGTCAAGCGGTAAAAAGTTGTGTGTTTTGGTTTTATTCTTCACTATTTTTTGTGTTATTTATGGCAATAAAATGTTGTATAAACTCTATGCACTATATTTAGTCGTTCAGTCATGTCTGACTCTCTGTGATCTTATGGAGGCACATCTATTGTTCTGTCTCTGACTGTACTTATCCGTAAGGCTATCTTAGCAGAGATACTGGAGTGGGTTGCTAGTTCCTTCTCCAGTGGATGGCAATTTGTCTGACCTCTCTGGTATAACCTGCTCATCCTGTGTGACCTTACATCCGCGGTTCTCAACCTTTCTAGTGCCACGACTTTTTGATAAAATTTCCTAAGTTGTGGTGACCCCCTAACAGTAAAATTACAGATTAGAATAGACCAAAAAACACATTTCTGATGGTTTTAGGTGACCACATGCAAATTTTCATTCGATCCCTAAAGGGCTCGCGACCCACAGATTGAGAGCCACTGCCCTACATGATAAAGCTCACAGCTTCATTGTAGTCCACAAGCCCCTTCACCACGACAATGTTGCGATCCAAAAGGCGAGTCAATAAATACAGTATTATTATAATTAATTCAGCCCAATACTCTAGATCTGCCTGTCATCTTTTCTGTATTGTTACTTTTTTGCATTTCCTTCATCTAATTCTGAATAATTAATCTCCTCGGTCCAAACATTAAGAACATTTCTACTCCTGAATATTGTGAAGTTATTGCTCAAACAAAACCATGACTCATGTCTAAATCCTCCTGGCATCATCCAGTTGCAGATGTAGAAATGGCAAAATTAACATTTTAACCCCAACATTATAAACAAGGAGGTCTTTAAGTGCTAGAGCTTTTGCATTTATTAGTTTTTGGTCAGATTTGACAAAACATTGTAGTTTTAGCTGAGTTTTTAGTTGACATTAATTTATTGGTGTCGGCAGATACCATGGCAACCCATGGTTCTTTCAGTTTGTGTTAAAGGCAAACGGCCATTTTAACTTCTGTTTGAATCAACTTTTATGCAGCTGATACCACAAGAAAGTAAATCTAGGCTGTGTAAGTGTAGTAAGATTCATTTGTCATCATATGAAGGATTTGCAACTTTAATTCCCATAAGAGATCTATAATATCCAGAAACCATTGTACTTAGCTGGAGGCATCAATATGGCATTTGTACTAGTGGTTGTAAGCATTTTATGTAATATATTTTGCCTCTACTACATGGTGAATGTGCACGCAGTTTTAAAATCAATACAAATGGACGTGGTCATTATAGCATGTGGCTACTTTAGAGTATTAGAAAACCCCAATGCCCAGTCCAGTATGGGTAGGTCAGGTGTATACCACAATCTGTAGGTACATAAATACAAATGGAGGTGGTCATTACCGCATGTGGCTTCTTTAGATACGGTGGATGACATTGCAGAAGACGCATACAACTTCATTTTGTAGCCAAATAATTTATGGCACAAATCGTTATTTCCCAAGTCTAAAGTATCCCCTCCCCCTTCTGGATCGCTACCTTGTTGTGGTGAAGGGGTTTGTGTGTCTCAAAATTGTGCGTTTTTCCATGTTCGGTTACATGTTTCCATGTTCGGTCACCCAAGATGGCAAATTGTAGTGTACTGGAGAAGGAACTGGCAACCCACTCCATTATCTTTGACAAAAAAAACATATTGATAAGCACAATCAGAAACACAGACAGCTGTGACTGTTGTGCTGCGGTCCATATGGTCACCGAGAGTTGAACACAACTGAAGGAATGAACCACAACAACCAAGTATCCCTGGTGTGAACAGAAATGGTGAGCTCAAACACAAGATTGCAGCTTTTTACTCTGATCTTACCCTGAATTGAGTATATTGAAGTCCAACGTAAGGTCAAAGTAAAAAGTTAAAGCAAGGCTCAGCAGGCTTACCCACAGGACATCTCCTAAAACAAACAGATGTGAACCTTTGCAAATCCCAGGACACTCAAATAGAAAGTGTACAGCCCTTTAATTGTTACTAATCACATACCTGCAACGGTTTGGATCTAATTTGCCCTTCTAGTAGTGAAAGAGTTAATCAGTTTCAGGAGTACATTGGGGAATCTCCTGCCCGCTCATCGTCTTGCTCTCCACTTCATAAATGGGAAATCTATTGCTTTTTTTTCTGTCTCTTGGCAGACTCCATTTCATTTTGTTGTATTACCATTCATAACTAATTTAACCCCTTCTCTGCATTTATATGCTATTCAAAACAATTCAACTTTTTTCAGCTCCCAACTGTTTGTAGTAGTCTGATGAATTCTATGATAATCCACAATGCTCACTTGTATTTCATGTGAATCCACTTTCCCAAAGTATGATCTCTTATTCTAATATATTATTTTTTGGGTGTATTATTTCCTTTTGAGGTTTGTTCTATCGTATAAAACGCATAGATATTAAATCATTTTCTCCTCCCTGTTTTTATTAAAATAATTACCCGCCTAATAGAACAAAGAGTCTATGTTTAACCCCGGTGTATTGTGCTGCCAATATCTGCCATGCTTGCGCCTGTCACATTGCATGGTGACAACAAGAGACCATAAGTTGCTTATAAATATAACCATTCAGGAGCTGTTGTTATCTTTAGCTACAACATTCCTCTGAACTGTGGCAGTCTGTGCTTTTCTTTTCCGGATAACAAAAATCATCCACCCACAGCCTCTCTACAGAATATTACATTTAAGATGTTTCCAAGGTGGGGGCGGTGAGTGGGGAATGGTATGTTATCGCTTTATCTACCCATTGAAATGCTTCAGATTATTTTGTTAATAATCTACAGTGAAAATAATATATTTATTATATATTCAAGCTTTCAGTCATTAGCACAGTCTCCAGTTGTGAATGGACAATGGCAGAGAAGGTATTAAGGGATAAAATCCTCCAGGTGGATTGCAACGCCAGCATGCTATTCATATTGTACCATTTATTAACGGACTAATCACAATGGATTTATTTTTTTAATGTTCTGTTGCTTTAAATCAATAGGACATCATTATTTGCAAGGTGTTAAAATGGAATATTGAAGTACTGTGTTTGGTTGAAAAGTCTTTTTCGCTGTAAAGGAGAACTGGCAGCGGAAAGAGGATGTATTTGCTTATGACTTTTTGTGTCGGTTGAATTTACAGCATATTAAAATAATTTTTAATGTGCACTGCTTATTCTATTTAGATTATATTTAATTTGCCATCACAGCTCTTTTGAAACCCCTTAGCAAATCTTCCCGTACATTTACTAACTTGAGAGTTTATTCATCATAGAGTTGAAGTAGTTTTTGAGTAGAGAATCTGAGATAATCCGTCAAGCTTTGAACTGTTCTTTATGAAAATGGAAGCCTTAAAGGGTTTCCTTAGGCATTATGCTTTGTATAAATGTTTTTTATGAAGTTGCTAAAAGAACTACTTTAGCGACCTTATAAAGGGGTCTCTAAAAAATAGTTAGGGGCTTGTCATTGAAAAATAGTAAGTAAGTGTTTAAAAGAACAGAAAATGTTTTATAAACTTTTTTTTTTCTCATCAAGCTGAACTATTCTTTAGAGACAATCATATCACAATTAATTTAAGGATGCTTAAATTACTATTTTATTAAGAAGCCCCCAAATCCTTACTCCTTTCTTCATGTTTTCTCTCATGATAACTGTCATTTTGCACTACTGTGACCTAAAACCATACCAATGGAAAATGTGTTTCACATTACCTGTGTCTCATGCTGCTCACAAACACATCATGTCACTGGTTGCTAGTAGCATGAGACAGTTGTGTGGAGCCCTTCTTTGTAGGCATGGGTTTAGGTCACATCTGTCCAAAATGATATGGGACTCATGGGGATGAACATGAAGAAAGCAGAGGCTCCAGACGGTAAGAATCAGTTACTCTGGGGTCTTCTCATGAGTAGGTGAAGTGTAAGTGCCATTGTTAAAGGAGTTTGATATAAATGACTATTTAATAACTATTTAACAGTCTAGTAACATTCCTAATTGCTAGAGATCAATACTTAGTTTAGTGGTGGTGTACTGTAGATAGGACTGGTTTCCTCCTTCTGTAATTCCAAAAGTGTCAGAATGTATCCTTATGAGACTCAATGTGTTGTCATCTTTAACCACTACAGTGACACTTATGGTGTAGCTATTTAACATTTTCTACAGTGGGTGACTGAGAGACGTGCTCTGCAGCTCTCCTGGGGAGCAGAGGATGTCTCTAATTTGACCTCTGCTTGCCCCCATTTGCCTATACTAAGAGCAGTTGAGGAATATGCATTACTGGAGGACCCATGGACATATGGTGACAATATTTTGCACAACGACTTCACACTCATCCAGGAAGTGATCAATTTCCATTTTTCAAAAGAGGTCTAATGTTTGTGTATTCATTTTGGGAGATAGATGAGAACTGTGCAAGATCCCCTCGACTCCATTGCTTATATTTTTATGGTGATAAAGTAGTATTTAGAGGGACATACAGCTCTATATTTGAAACAAGCAACTCATTGCTGTGGGGCTAAATTATGACCTCTTAAAGGCACACTCCTCTTCTAGGATTTCAAACTTAGTAATCCTTAAATTTATTTCTAAAACACAATCATTTCAAAGGGATCAAAGTACAGATATATATATATATCTATATATATATATTTATATATATATATATATATATATATATATATATATATATATATTTATATATATATATATATATATATTTATATATATATATATATATATATATATTTATTTAGTAAATCACACTTTTTAGATGTGATCCCTCTAATAAGGTGGGGAAATTAGACCAGCTATTGTGAAGATGCATAGTCTGTGAGCCACATTAAATGCCAAGCTTGTAAGTTCAACGTGAGACCAGCAACTGCTGTGGGCTTGAAATTTGTCAGAGTTACAGAGTGTGCTGCGAGTTAGACGCAAACCCGTAAACCATTTGTTGATCGTAACCGCAATCAATTACTCAAACCCTTAGTTATGAGTTTCGATGAAGCCAACGGCAACAGAGATCTTCAGAATTACGTCACTGAAAAATGGAGGTGGGATTTCAAAGCCTTACAGGTTCAATTACGAGTTACGATCAGACCCACATTCCAGATGTAGTGCAATATTGATAAATCAGTAAATATTATATTCGATCACATGCGAGTTCCATTATATTATTGTTTATTTATAATGCGCCGACATTATATGTATTATCACATTAATTGTTGGGATCGATATAACACGGAAATTAAACATGAAATAAATAATTTTTCGGGGCCGATTTGCGAGTTTGAAAATGTTGTGCTATTAATTTTAAGACCTAACATCACTTTCCCTGTTCATAAAAGTACAGTAGTGTGTGTATGTGCATTTAAAGTGCTACCGATTGGACTTTACCCTTCTTGCGGGTCCTCTCTAGCACCCGTTGGCTTCTTGGCTCCATTTGCGGGTTACAGGCTTGAATGCCAGTGAATTAGTTGCAATTTAATAGCATGATAGGAAACGTAACCGTTACGGGCTTGAAAGAACAAAGGATTTGTGGCCTTGCAATTCAATTTCTCACGTCCCATAGCGTTTACTCGCACGTACCCCTCAAGTTGCTTTACGAGGCCAATTTAGTAGCCGTAAGTCTTGTGGGCTACATTACGAGCTACGGTTTTAAAAGTTAGTGGAATTTAATAGGGCTCTATGTGTTTTAATATAATGCATAAAAATGCAACTTTGGCATGAGACAGGCACTTTTCTGTACAACAGAAACTAACATCAATAGTCCAATAATCCCTTTTTTTTTTTTTTTAAAGATGTCAACTTTTTTAAACGTGAGAAATTCTCAGGTCTACATGTCAATACCTCAATACAAAAAATAAGTCGCTCCATGTCTATTATCAACTTTGTTTTTTGACATGCTAAGAAATAGGATTGAAGTGTTTGCTTCTAAGACTAATAACATAATATTTGCGGATCTATCCTGTTTATGTGCGCATTTCTGGATGCCCTGGAAGTGCGCCGCTGCCGACTCTAGGGATATGGCCGCGCTCACATCCCCATGTAGCTGTCAAAAACTAGGTAGCACACCCCAAGCCCCTAACCCTCTTATGCTAACCCCTAAACCTCACTTACTAACCCCTTAAACCTCACTTCCTAACCCTATAACTCTGTAACCATAACCCCAAACCCCTAACCACTTAGTGTTGTTGGCGGCGCGCTTTCAGAAGTGCGCAAAAATAACAGGATAGGTCCTTATTTGCATTTGGACATCATAAAATAGTATTCAGACAGTTCTAGAGAAATAGAAAATTCGAGTTATAGTTATTTTAACATATGTCTAGGGAATGAATAGTGTCTGGGTGGTTAGTGTGTAGGAACAGGGCAAACTTAAAGGGCCGGGTTGTACTTGTCTGAAGTACAATTTTTTTGTCTGATAACTCACCCCTTCAGTTCCTGGGAACAGAGCGTCTTCCACTTACGATGTTTCATTGTCTCCCATATCCGCTGACACACTGTGGATTTCTGATTGAACAAATTGTTTAGTGTAGAACCCACATATGATTCATACTTTCTATTGTCACTTCTACCCATTTAACACCTGCCATGCTGCTTTCATTGAGTATGACAGGGACTAAAGCAATCGCAATGTTTAGGGTGTGAACGGCACTATAATCTCCTATACTATATTAGGTTTAGATTTCCGGATACTCTTTACTGTGGCTCTTCTTTAGATGTGTATGAGGTCATAAAGTGTAATCATCACAAGGATGTATTGTGCGTCTCCTACACAAAATATTAAGGTGACATGGGATTCACATTTTTCTAGAGTGAATTTAAAGGAACAGCTTTAAACATTATTTTTTTTACTTTTAGTCTATATTTTTTGTATTCAGATGTTATAAATACAGCTTTTCAGCAATGTCTAGACCTCTGATTTAGAGTTTCAGCTGCATCCTTTAAGTGTGAGTAGATGTCCATATTTCATCTCAAGCTGTTCCTTAATATACACTAGTCAGTCTGCAGAAGAACATTTAAACTTTTTGAAAAGTAAAAATAAATATATATTTTTTTATTTTAGAATTGTTTAACATGTATTCATTTAAATTCATGTTAAACACAAATGTGAATGTACCTTTAAATGAACACTGCACCATGAAAATATGTAGGAGTGAGATTATATAAAGGAAAAATTCATACAGATAGTTTTTAAATAAAAAATAAAATCATTTTTGCTAATAAAAAAAAGTAGAACAGTCATTAGTTGTATTACCTTTTTATATGCAATAATTCTGTAGTGTAATCTACCATTTTAGTTTCAACTGTGATACTTCCTGAAATGAAAGAATATACTGGGATCTTCTATATAGTCGAAATATGGAAGTTAAAACCCACAGCTCATTAGTTTAGTTTACAAGATCATGCCCTCCTGAGTTGTAAGATAAAGCCTAGTAAAGAAAATTGAATCCTGCAGTATTGAATAATTGCAAGTAACAGTGACATTTTAAGCATTGCCAAATGTAATAATTCAAAGAACTATATAGGGGAAATTGTGACACAGTATTCCTGATTTGGTGAGCTTCTTATATATATTATCCTAAAGACATCAAACTCAGATATTTGTCTCCGTCATTTAAAAGACCACTGGGTCCTTTCCTTCTACACTGTTGCAAAATCTGACAGCCGAGTGCCGGCGCCGAACATAGCAATGGCCTCGCTGTCGACTCAGCGCCGTCGAGATGCGCCACGTCGGAGGAGAGAATAGTTCTTTGCCTTACATCAAACATGACGCCGCCCGAAAATTGACAGCGCCCTCTGCCGGATGGCTCCTGTAATTGCAGCTGTCAGTGCTGCCGAAGACATGCGAAGGTGAAGAGGGATAGATCCGACCACTGAAGTTATAGACTTAAAATATCATGTTTTGGAGATGTACACTTGAAACCAGAGAAAATGTTATTTGAATGTAAGAAAAACTAATACAGACTCCATTTTATTTGCATTTTATATGCAATGATGCTGCTTTGGAATCTACCGTTTTTTTTAGTTTCTGCAAATATATTTCTTAAAATGGGGGGAGACAATGGGCCAGATTCTATTGCCCAATTCGTAAATTTATACACACTTAAAATCACTCTTAATATTGCTACATATTCGGCAAATATTACCTATTGGCACTAATTAATTCTTAAGTCAATAGAATGCATATAAACATTTATAAAAAAAACACCCAAAGCCAAATTTATGAGTTCAAGGCATTTGCAAGTAGCTAATAGAAGCGTCCTGGGCTTTCGTTGGGCCTTATTCTATCTGCACAAAAGTAAAAGCACTAGGGCTTTCAACAGGGCTAATGGAAAACTCATGTGCATTTATGCCGCATGGTAAAGAATAATTGCATATTAAAGTTTAAGAAAATGGACACTAAATAGAAACAGTGTGCTGGACATGCCCTATGCTGACTGCTGATTGTAACACCTAATATCTCAATCCTCTTTTTGTGTTTGTATAGCTAGTTTCACATCCAAAAACATTGAAAACTGAAGAAACTCAAACCTGTTAATGTAAGTTTCTTATAAGACAGTGGTGGGCAACGAGGGCTAACCACAGACTAAGATTTCAGTGGCTCTCTGCATGTGTAGCCAGGTTTTCTCTGATTGAGCACAGGTGACTTACTCAGTTTCATTCATTCTAAATGATCTACTTGCACTCCGAGAAATACTAAAATCCTGGACTGTTAGCAACACGTAAATTAATAAGTTGATCACACCCCCCCCCCTCCCCACATCAAAGTTTAATATTTTCATATACCACTTTGCTCCATGCAATGCACTTTTGTAATGTTTAAAATAAATATTAAGTGAATTATATTATATATGGGACAACTGCATCCATTTAAGCATGACATAAAAAGATTCATTTTAAAGAAAAGTTGCTTTCTTCTTTAAAACTAATTGTGCTCTTTGTTACATCTTGTTTTGCGACATTTCAGCTACATGACTGTATTCAATATCCATTAAACCTTAGTCCCTTTGGAAAATGTAAGCTGTGTTTTATTTAATGGGACTCAAATCTTTTCAAGTAGAGGCTGTTTCACTGTACACTGAGCCTGAGAAGAGCAAAGAACACAATTTCACGGTGCTGACTCTTTGAAAACGTAAAGATATAACTACAGGATATTTGGACCATGCTACTTACATGCCGGTTAGGACTCGAAGTGCAAAAAAATGATATTTCAAATGAGTGATGTGAGAGATTTGTCATTAGCTTGTGTGTATCCATTAGATGCTCTGCACACACTATTACATGCATAATAAACCAGATTAATGGGATTTTTTAGCTCTCTAAACATACTGAAGTGTCTTTGAAACAAAATATTTCTAAATAATTTATAGATTGACTGTAAAATCAGAATGGCCAGTCCGTGTCTTTATACTTGCTGTCTCTCTGCATAAAGTTTCAAGACACAACAAATGCATTTGAGACCAAGCACTGGATGACCATATTCTTCCCTCCAGATTCACTAAGTTTCAAAGGGACTGCAAAACTTATCGCTGAAGGTTGTTATGGGGAACATAGTCATTGCAGCCTCCCTAAAACACTTTGTAGCCAGGGTGAATCTTTAAGAATCTATCCCTGAATGCATTTCTTGTAACTTCCAAGTGGGCATCCATACAGGCTGGATAGCCATTGACAGAATGAATATTCATTTTATAGGGACATGGTTATTTACATATTTAAAGATAATTTTATTAACAAGTGCTTAAACGCTCAGTTTTTACTCACTCAAACCATCCAAACAGTTCCTGTACAGGTCCACTCCCTGTAGCTCATGCATACAATACAGTGCCTTGCAAAAGTATTCACCCACCTTGACTTTTTACCTATTTTTTGTTACTTTACAGCCTTAAGTTCAATGTTTTGTTAAACTGAATTTTATGTGATGGATCAGAGCACAATAGTCTAAGTTGGTGAAGTGAAATGAGAAAAATATATACATAAAACAATTTTTTAGAAATAGAAAACAGAAAATTGGCCTGTGTGTATGTATTCACCCCCTTTGCTATAAAGCCCATAAAAAGCTGTGGTGCAACTAATTGTCTTCAGAATTCACATAATTAGTGAAATGATGTCCACCTGTGTGCAATCTAAGTGTCACATGATCTGTCATTACATATACACACCTTTTTTTAAAGGCCCCAGAGGCTGCAACACCTAAGCAAGAGGCACCATTAACCAAACACTGCCATGAAGACCAAGGAACTCTCCAAACGAGTAAGGGACACTGTTGTTGAGAAGTACAAGTCAGGGTTAGGTTATAAAAACAAATATCCAAATCTTTGATGATCCCCAGGAGCACCATCAAGTCTATCATAACCAAATGGAAAGAACATGGCACAACAGCAAACCTGCCAAGAGACGGCAAAACTCACGGACCGGGCAAGGAGGGAATTAATCAGAGAGGCAGCACAGAGACCTAAGGCAACCCTGGAGGAGCTGCAGAGTTCCACAGCAGAGACTGGAGTATCTGTACATAGGACGACAATAAGCCGTACGCTCCATAGAGTTGGGCTTTATGGCAGAGTGGCCAGAAGAAAGCCATTACTTTCAGCAAAAAACAAAATGGCACGCTTTGAGTTTGCGAAAAGGCATGTGGGAGACTCCCAAAATGTATGGAGGAAGGTGCTCTGGTCTGATAAGACTTAAATTGAACTTTTCGGCCATCAAAGAAAACGCTATGCCTGGCGCAAACCCAACACATCACATCACCCAAAGAACACCATACCCACAGTGAAACATGGTGGTGGTGGCAGCATCATGTTGTGGGGATGTTTTTCAGCAGCCGGGACTGGGAAACTGGTCAGAGTTGAGGAAAAGATGGATGGTGCTAAATACAGGGATATTCTTGAGCAAAACCTGTACGACTCTGTGCGTGATTTGAGGGTAGGACGGAGGTTCACCTTCCAGCAGGACAATGACCCCAAACACACTGCTAAAGCAACACTTGAGTGGTTTAAGGGGAAACATGTAAATGTGTTGGAATGGCCTAGTCAAAGCCCAGATCTCAATCCAATAGAAAATCTGTGGTCAGACTTAAATATTGCTGTTCACAAGCGCAAGCCATCCAACTTGAAGGAGCTGGAGCAGTTTTGCAAGGAGGAATGGGCAAAAATCCCAGTGGTAAGATGTAGCAAGCTCATAGTGACTTATGCAAAGCGACTTGGAGCTGTGATTGCTGCAAAAGGTGGCTCTACAAATTATTGACGTTAGGGGGGTGAATAGTTATGCACATTAATGTTTTCTGTTATTTTGTCCTATTTATTGTCTGCTTCACAATAAAAAAAAACATCTTCAAAGTCATGGGAATGTTCTGTAAATTAAATGATGCAAACTCTCAAACAATGCATGTTAATTACAGGTTGTGAGGCAAAAAAACATGAAAAATGCCAAGGGGGGTGAATACTTTTGCAAGGTACTGTATGTCTATAGTACTGGAGTTACTGACCAATCATAGATTGTGCCTCAGCAGAATTTCAGGATTAAGCTTCTGAGACACAGCCTGTTATTGGCTAGTATATATAGTACTGTAGACACATCGAATGCATGAGCTACAAGGGTGGGCCTTACAAGGAATGTTGGGAAGGTTTCAGTGAGTTAAAACAGAGCTTTCGCACTTGTTAGTAAAATTATGCAAATCAACACACAGTTTATTTTAATGTTACAAACAGGGTACCTTCAATATTCCGTTAAGTAGTTGAAATGTATTTTATATTCTCATCACAGAATTACTACTTACAAAAGCTGTTCTTTAGCATGTATTATTTTCAGGGCCAAGGAATCTTTCCTGTGCTACAAAAGGAGCATGGAAATATAGATATTTTTGTGTTATGTTTAAAAGAGGGTGTTTGAATTGTTTTTCTTTTTACATTTTTCTTTTCTGGCCTACTCCATGACAATACAATGTAATTACTTTGAGGGCTTGTCAGTCATTGAACATGAATACACCTGGGTTATTGCTCATTGGATTAGAGGGACGAGGTTCCAAACTGTGCATAGTGTTACATTTTCTAAAAGCTGAAACAGACCACTGTAGTCAGATGTTTTCTTTCTATATACATCATGTCAATTAACAAAGTTTTAGACCCAGTTTGTGCAAATAAAAGCGTCCATTGTATTCAAAGTCTTCTCCAGCCTTAGGAAGTTGATCAGTAAAAAAATAAAATGGTAGATTTCACCACATCATAATTATCTATAAATAAACAAAAAAAAAATAGAGTCTGTGTGATATTTTTTACACTAAAATATTTAGCCTATTTTAAGTGCAGTTATTTTATATGAGTATTTTATGTACAAAAGTATCATGACCCTTATAAATGACCACTGCAGTTCAAGAAAAGATAAATTTGTGTACCAAACTATCAATATTAGGAGCTGTTTAAGCCAGGTACATAACATATTTTTGCTGCTTCTGTATAGAAGTACAGGAATCAGGGAAAGGAGGGAACAGAGAGACCTTTTGAAGATAATTGAATAAGTTTGAAATAGACACAACGTGCATTCCCTCTCATTGGCCCAGTAGCAGACACCTTGCATCATTCACTGCAATAATATATCTCCAGGAATGTAAAAGTCCCTCTGTCACATACAACTTCTATCAATGTATCATGGATCTCTCCAGGGTCCTGAATACGCATCAAAGTTTATTTTTTTTCTATTTAAAAACTAGATTTTATGACTTTGATTTGCTTAATTATACTTGTTTTATTATAACGTTTTTCAAAACTATTTTTTTTTCCTTGTGCGGTTGTCCTTTTAAAGGATCACTGTCATGCATTAAAAAGTAAAGCACATGGTTTTTTTTTTTGGTTTTTTTTAGGCTGAGACCATTATAAACTGCTGTTAGTGCTGTTTAAAATCAGTAAAATGTGATAATATTTAACAAAAATTAAATTATCTGATTTTACACATTTTCTCCACCTAGCTATGTCTTGTCAGGGGTCGTGGCCAGCTATGTCTGGGGGGTTGGGCCATCATAGAGGTTGGAAACAGGCTGGACTATGATGTCGTTGGCTCAACCCCATAAAGTTATTGGCACCTTCCTCACTGCCCATACAGAGGTAAAACCTCCTTGTAGCTGCCTCATTGGCCTCACCCAGTGACATCACTGGGGCAGGGCCAATGACTAAATGCATTATCATAGCCCCGTCTTTGAGCATGCTTAGTCTGTACCATACATATATATAGTTTGTTACTAATGCACTTTAACTCCATGGTGATCGTATAAGTACTATTTAAAGATATTTACAATTTTGATGTAATTAAATGTACACAAATCGGTTGGGACAACCATTTGCTTTTAATATATCTTAAGCATCATATCTTAAAATGTTTTTCAATAAAAGTTAATTTTTATATATTTCTGTGGTTACTAAATCATTCTCATAGTAGATTAGATTCCAAAACATTCTCAGTAGCTTTGAGTGTCTTTTCTTTGTGTATTCAATTTACACCTGCTATTGAGTAATTGTGCCTATCGAACTTCAATAATTACGACTGTGTTTATATGTTGAAACAATGATCGTTATTTGAAAATCTTAGGGGCATATTGATAGGCCTCTCTCCTAGAAGACAATTCTAAAGGGATTCATTTTTAGTCTGAACCATGATCTAGATTGGTCAGGTTTTTTTAGCCCAGGCAGAGCCGCCCACACCATCTTCAGTGGGTGGAGAGCATTAGCTCTGTTTGGGGGAAAACTGACAATTTGAAAAGTAAGACACCGTATTAGCTTTTGTATTTTAAACTGCATACTGTTTTTATAGTCTGTGCCCAACAAATCAACAAATAAGCTTTAATTGCAAATGCACTACAATGGTCCTTTTAATATTTTCCTATTCATATTGTAAGTTTGCAAATTTTCTCTCTTGCCTGGCGCATTGGGGAAAGCTCTATGGACACTGGATTCTAAGCTCAAAGAAAGGGCCCTTCATCCTTAGCAAAGTGTTACTATTGCTATTGTTTTTGCCTTGATCATAATCCATGTATAGCGCTACGGAATATGGCGCGTTACAAATAAATGCTAATAATAATCTTTAATTGCTGGATATCTATTTTAAATCACCTAGGTGCTGGATCATATATGTAAAAATACAATGTCACATTAAACATGGCTGTTGACACATTCCATTAGAAAGCATTGCCATTTGTATGCTAGCCACATGTTAATTCATGTTGGCACATGTGAGCAAACGACTGTCTGTACATGTAGTTTATTTACGTTCTCTTTTCGCCTTTTTGTTTCAACTGACTGATCACGTTACACTCATTTGCTGTGTATTTAAATTCCTAATGAGTTTGTGCTAACACTCATCAGACTGTTAGTGAGCTGTCCCTGCTATAAACTCTTCTAACAAACGGCTTCTGTTACAGGAGCTTTGTAGTGACAGCTATGGAGTCTTTCATCCTCACTGTATAAATAGCTAAGGTGTTACCAGAGAAGAACTACTATCTCAAACCAAACACAACACGTTCTTATTTTTTGTATCTGTATCAGCTGAAAATTATGTGCATTAAGTTTTTTTACAAGGTTTATATTTCATTCTCTTGACAAATGTATGCCATGCTCACGTGAAAGCTATACATTTTTATTCAGGAGATAGTAATGGGTATATTTGTATAGATATGTGACGAATAACCCCAAAAAGATAGGAGACAAAAAAAACATTTTATAACCGTGCCAGGTTTTAATGGGTTTGATTGCTAATAACTGTTCTAATCTATGAGTTTATGTTCTTACACTGATGACCTTTATGCAATCTAGTCGGGATATCTCAATATCACAACCTAAGCACAGGTGTGTCTATCAGAATTAATATCTATAAATTAATATTCTATAAAAATAAAAAAATCTGAGCAAATTTTCTTTCCCGTATCACAATTTTTCTTTCTTAATCCATTATAATGCCCCAAACAAAGCATATTCCTGCCTACAATTTCTGTGTACAGCTGTAATTATTATTGGAAGGGCTTGGTTTACAAATCAGGTGCCCCTAGGCACAAGCTCCTTAGCCATCCCTGGGCCCACAAACTCCTGTGCCTCTGTTTCACTACCACCAGCAGTTGTAGGTGTAACAAATCAATTGTGCTGCACAAATTCTAATACATATAGAAATAGATTGTGAGTACCATATATTTGATGGAAAAGGAAATTTGGTCTGGAAAAAGTAGATCTAAAGCATAGGGGAAAGATACAATGTTTTTTATTTGCTAACCAGACATGAGAAGGAGGAATCCTAGTTCACCCCCCTAAACAAAGAACTGACTCAGGAAGGTGGAGTCTGTGTGTGAAATGTTAACTGAAATTGAATTGAATTGTTATGCAAATGAGGCAGTTGCCTTGTTCAGCTAGTTATATGCTTATGCATATTTTTTTCTGTTAAGTATTCCTAGGGGATGTTGTATGTGTGAGGGGGGGGCTACATTTTTATAAGTCGAGGGTTAAAGTCATGAAAACTTTCTAAATCACAAACCGGTAAGTGTCAAAATGCAGGATGTCTTAATTATGGACTGCATTTGGCCAGGAAGTCTTTAGCTCTAGTGTCCTCATGCATTTCAAACAACAAGGACTGAATCTAAGCTAGAGTTAGATGATTGTAGTCAGAGTGCTTCAAAAATCTAAATACATGTAAAAAAACAATTTTGTTAATTTTTTTCTTTCTCATTAACTAATTCCCCAACAGTTAAGGATTTCTGGGTCACTCTACATGTGTATTCAGGTTCTCTCTGTGTGAACATACCTGAGTTACTCAGTTTCTCTCATTCTGATTTGATTTACCTGTGCTTAAGTCAAAAGCTATAGAAATCCTGGACTGTTGATTAGGATTAAACTATTAATTTATGAATTATTTTAATTATAGGCCTAGTTCACATATGTATACATGAAATTAAAAATTCCGTCCATTCAGTTTTGATAAGTATTTGTGTACTATAATTCATATTGTAAAGCAGTAGATCTATGCTGATTATGAGTACTGAAAATTCATGCAATTGATGGTACTTATTCTCATGTGTTTCTGATTGTTACTGTAGGTGTTCAAGTATTTCCAGTTATTTTTAGCTGTTTCGGAATGAAATAAATATGGACATAAATGCATAAATATATATGCAAATGCCAACAACTAAGTAATAAAGAAAGTGAGATGAAATAGGTTATTAATTGAATACCGTTGATTGGAATTTCATTATACCTAACAATATGTATAAAGCTTAAAGGGACAGTATTTTTGTTCTCATGGAAACACAAAAAAGGAAAGAAGCACTTAATATACACAAAAAATGTAACGCTGTCCCACAGTGGAGGGATGTCCAAATCTTTCATCCTCCCTTTGTTAGTTCTCTTTTATGATGAGAGAGATATCTCAGTCACCACAGGGATCCTACAGAGAAGACATCCTGGGGTATGACCTGCGATTTCCTTGATAAACCAGCATGGGATTCTAATTCTAAGGCAAACTGTCAGGGAGAAGAAAACACTTTATCTGCTTCCCTTTGTAAGACAATATTAGGGTGAATTTACATTATTTATAATGAAGCAAGTTTTTTAACTAGTTTTAGACATTCAAATGTGAACACAGATGTACTATTTATTTACTGTACTACTGTACGTGGAGGGCTTCAATCGCTCTTTTGCTCACCATACATTAAATGATTGTTCTGGTGAACTACCTACACATAGGGTCCATAACGCAAGCTGGAAACCCGTCTGTCATGGACCCCTTTTTCTCAGCCTGGGTGTTGGCCCATTGAGCTCATCAAATGACAGACAGCTTGGGTCCAGCCACTGGATTATGTATGTAAACACCTCCATTGTATTTATAATCCAATCTAGCACATTGTTAGTAGATTAAGTTAATCACGTCTGATATGTGCTAGAGACGGCAGTATGTGTATTGGATGTTAATCCTTATGATCTCCGGAAGCTACTGTTAGCCCCCATGTGAAGCATGTCCCTGCTTAGCTTCCCAGAATGCAGTGTAATAACTGTATTTCTCAGAATTCTGAGCAGGAAGCAAGTTTTTTTTAACTTATTTTAGACATTCAAATGTCAACACAAATGTACTATATATATATATATATATATATATATATATATATATATATACACACACACTAATTCCTCTATTCTTTTGCATTTGTTGATTTCAAAGGAGAAAACACACACAATTGTTTTTAAAGAAACAGGTAGACCAATGGTATAACTTACAATACTAAAGTGCCTGACACAGGATCTGGCGAAAGGTTGAATTGGGTTTTGGGGTTTAATCTGATATCTCGCAACTAACTGGCTATTTTTCAAGTTAAAATAACTAAGTCAGAGGTGCTCATCAGAGAACAAACTAATCTTAATAAGTTAGTTCTATGGACATGATAATCCACTCAGAGAGCAACCTCTTTTAGCTCACTTGTGCCCTTCACAGGGAGAAATATCCTGCAGTATATCAGTCTGGTCCCACTCAAAAGAGTGATCCAGCCCCGAAATACCAGGCGATTCTACCCTGAACCAGGAGAAACAGCAAACCCCAGACTCGTTTCAGCCTTTATGGGCCTCCTCAGTGAGGTGCAGCTGACCTCCCTAAGGCACAGTGAGTGAGGGGTCCATGTCTGGAGTTCCCTATCACCCTTCGGGAGACTAAACCCCAAGGGTAATTTGCAAAAACAAAATCACTAAGTCAGAGGTGCTCATCAGAGAACAAACTAACCTTAATAGGTTAGTTCTATGGACATACTGAGCTAAAAGAGGTGCTCTCAGAGTGAATTATCATGTCTAAAGATCTAACCTATTAAAGTTAGTTTGTTCTCTGACGAGCACCTCTGACTTGGGTTAACCTAAAAAATAAAATAACTAATTTAGGAATTGAACCCCTATATCCTCACTTCTCTGGTTAGAGCAAAATTAGCCTGGCCTGATCCATCCAACCCATAGAGATAAATTACGATTCTGGTAACCTGACCAGTAATATTCTTCTTCACATTTACTTTCTTTCTCAGTTTCTGCAAAGTCAGTGTTTTTGTGGTGTGAGCAGATGATCATTTCACCCTTCTTGCAAAACTATATATTTAAAAGAATATCTGTTTGCTTTCTAACTTTTTTCTAATTTAACACATGCTGCTTAGATCAGAAACACACAATAAATCGAGTCAGTCTATACACTCACACACACATATTTATTTTATTAAACAAAAAATGATTTCCACACCCCAGAGCTGCTCACATAGTCACCTCGTACTAACCAATAGAAAAACTGCATTTAAGTACGTTTTTTTTTAACCCTATACTAGCCTTGAATCCAACAACAGAAATTTTGCAGAAAGCTGCAGCATCACTGGTGGGTTGCCTCAGTCAAGAGAGGAAACTTGGTTGTGTTTTGAAAGCTATGACTACAAATCTCATGATACTTTGCTGCAGAGACTGTTGTACCTGCCTCTGATTAGCTAAAACGAATTATGAATTTAATGTTCATTTTAGCAGGGAATTTCAGAGGTGCTAACTCAAGAGCTTTAGCAAACTTTAGTGTAAGTTTAATAATGTTTATCTTGGTATTTTTTCATGCAAAATATTGATTCATAATCCATGACATTTAAATATGACTTTACATTTTTAAGCGCCAGCATCCCTTTAAAATATTTAAGAAATATCAGGGTTGTCTGTTGTTAAAACCTATTTTAGTATTATGTAAGCAATTAATGTGTAATTGGTAATAGCAACCCCCTCTTCTGTTTTGTCAATATAAAAATAAACCAGGGTTAGGAGATAATTTGGGAAAACACATCCATTCTGTTCCTTATGGTAATTACTAAATGTTTTTGTGTGGCTTTGTCTATTGTAAAAACAACAATTACTAATAAGCTGTATACACTGCATACATTTTCACCTTTCAATGGTTTCAGGTTTCTTTTCCAGAGGTGTGTGTTATGGATACTCTGTGTGTATTCCTCCAATGATACTAGGGCAGACTCTGCTTTCTGCTGCATCAGCTTATATATGTAATTGGGTCATAATAGCACTGTTTGTTGCTGCGCTGTCCCTTTTTTAAAATGCTGCTGATGACAAAATATCCATGTTTAAATTAATTGTCTTGGGCTTCAGAATCTGAAATCTGTCGATGTGCTCCTCCATCAGGGAGGGTTCATTAAAAACATATATACGTAATTCACTCACCCACTATTAGAGAACTAGGATGTTATGACTCATGTATCTATAGTACATAGCTTACTACCAGCTTAAAAAATACGTTTTTTTGCTGACAACACAATGGGTTGCAAGCCACTGGAAGCGAAAAAAACATCATATCTTCCTAGCGCAGAGAGGTTTTCATTGTATGTCTCTGAAATATGGTGCAGGGTGTTTGGCAGCAACAACTGTGTGAGAATTCACAGTATTAAACCGTGTCAAATTTTTTTATGTACACACTTCTCAGAGGTGTAATGAATGTCCATGGAATCCCTCTCTCTCTCTTCTATAACATCTACATGGCTCCTGAGTGTGATATATATATATATATATATATATATATATATATATATATATATATATATATACGGTATATATATATATTCATTGCTTTAATCATTAAATTTATTTTCTGCTGGGGATAGGAAGCAGTCTGTATATGTTTGGTCGGGAGCCAAATGGAGGGTTTATAGCTCAGCTCATAGTTATGTTACATAAAAATCAGGGAGTGTTTCTGCCTGGGTCCTTGAGGCCCAGGTCTAGGGCATCACGTTTTCAGGGGACATCAGGCTGCCTGAAGATGCAGTGCAGTACACTGAAATATTTTTGTATATGTGCAGAAATGTTTGTATGCAGTGGTATACTGTTTTGTAAGTGTTCTGACGTTATAAATTAAGATATATACAGTGGATAGAAAAAGTCTACACACCCCTGTTAAAATGTCAGGTTTCTGTGCTGTAAAAAATGAGACAAAGATAAATCATTTCAGAACTTTTTCCACCTTTAATGTGACCTATAAACTGTACAACTCAATTGAAAAACAAACTGAAATCTTTTAGGTAGAGGGAAGAAAAAATATAAAAATAAAATAATATGGTTGCATAAGTATGCACACCCTTAAACTAATACTTTGTTGAAGCACCTTTTGAATTTATTACAGCACTCAGTCTTTTTGGGTATGAGTCTATCAGCATGGCACATTTTGACTTGGCAAGATTTGCCCACTCTTCTTTGCAAAAACACTCCAAATCTGTCAGATTGCGAGGGCATCTCCTGTGCACAGCCCTCTTCAGATCACCCCACAGATTTTCAATCGGATTCAGGTCTGGGCTCTGGCTGGGCCATTCCAAAACTTTAATCTTCTTCTGGTGAAGCCATTCCTTTGTTGATTTGGATGTATGCTTTGGGTCGCTGTCATGCTGAAAGATGAAGTTCCTCTTCATGTTCAGCTTTCAAGCAGAAGCCTGAAGGTTTTGTGCCAATATTCACTGGTATTTGGAACTGTTCATAATTCCCTCTATCTTAACTAAGACCCCAGTTCCAGCTGAAGAAAAACAGCCCCAAAGCATGATGCTGCCACCACCATGCTTCACTGTGTGTATGGTGTTCTTTTGGTGATGTGCAGTGTTGTTTTTGCGCCAAACATATCTTGCAGATATTCCTGCAGCTCCTTTAATGTTGCTGTAGGGCCTCTTTTGGTAGCCTCCCAGACCAGTTTTTTTCTTGTCTTTTCATCAATTTTGGAGGGAGCTCCAGTTCTTGGTAATGTCACTGTTGTGCCATATTTTCTCCACTTGATGACGACTGTCTTCACTGTGTTCCATGGTATATCTAATGCCTTGGAAATTCTTTTGTACCCTTCTCCTGACTGATACCTTTTAACAATAAGATCCCTCTGATGCTTTGGAAGCTCTCTGTGGACCATGACTTTTGCTGTGGGATACGACTATGAAAAATTCAGGAAAGACCAACTAGAGCAGCTGAACTTTATTTGGTGTTCATCAGAGGCACTTTAAATGATGGCAGGTGTATGCTGACTCCTATTTAACACGATTTAGAATCTGATTGCTTAATTCTGAACACAGCTACATCCCCAGTTATAAGAGGGTGTGCAGACTTATGCAACCACATTATTTTTCTATTTTTTTTTTTCTTCCCTCCACCTAAAAGATTTCAGTTTGTTTTTCAATTGAGTTGTACAGTTTATAGGTCACATTAAAGGTGGAAAAAGTTCTGAAATGATTTATCTTTGTATAATTTTTTTACAGCCCAAAAACCTGACATTTTAACAGGGGTGTGTAGACTTTTTATATCCACTATATATATATATATATATATATATATATATATATATATATATATATATATATATATGCACATGAGCTTATGATTTGAGATATAGTAAGGCAAAAGGAGGGGCTGCAAGTGAGGTGTTTGGGGAACACAAATATGAATGTTCTCTGGCTGCATAAAACTTGAATACGCCGACGATAAAAATTGAAGCTGAATGCAGTCTATTACCTTCCTTTGATCTCATATATATGGTAAGTGACACGCAATCAGTTACTATATATATATATATATATATATATATATATATATATATATATATATATATATATATATGTAGTAACATAATGTGGGTCAGATTTAACACCTTTCTACATCTATCCATTGGAATAGAGCTTGGTGCTTGAAGGACTTGTAGAGGATGCTTGTGCAGTATGATGGAGAGCTTCCCAGCGCCTAGAGGGCTGCCACTGACAATGTCATATCCTATATTGTGTGCAAGCTGTTGAAGTTGTGCTTTTCAGTTTCACTTCCAGTCAGTTCAGAGGCTGAGTTAGTGTTTTTACAAACGCAGATCATCATAAGAAAAGATGTCTATGTGGTTTTAGCTCTGTTTTTGCACACATGCTGATTTGGCCATTTGTGCAGTAATGTTATAACCTGCAGAGAATACACATTTAGCAAGGAACAGCAGTTTGGCTCCCTGTGTGTAATCCTCATACATACAGTAAGTTAATTAGATGTATATAATTTTTTACATGCAGTTGCAGAACTAGAGTATTTGGCTATAAAAGTATCCATCATGAACCAATTACATCACCACATTGATGAATATATGCACATGTTAACGTGATTCAATTTAGAGCATGTATATTGTCTAAATGCATATTTTGGTTTGTTTATTGCACTTGCTAAACAGTCAATTCATTTTATTTTATACAATTTTGTTCTTACTAATGATGTTTGTTCATCGCCAGTTTATATTTAAAATTATGTTATAATACTGGCTAAATTACCTTATTGTATTTTAGTGTGTTAGGGACAGATGGCATTGCATGCGACCATATGGTAAATTAGTTTCAGTCTGTTTACGGTAAATCTACAATTAGCCCAAAAAAACCTTATCTCTATTGTGAAATTGTATAAATCCTATTTTTACTAATCCGTGATTTGTATGAACAGCCTGTATTTAAGGAACTGTTGAACCTAAAGGAGGTTAGATTTTGGGGTAATTCTACATAAGCCTAAATACATACTTTACTTCATGACTTCTAAAAGTTTTGCTACGTCCTCAGTAATCTGACTGGCTTCTTCATTTAGTCTATCCAAAAGTGGTCAATATTTCCTGGAAGCTTTAGTAATTGGTTATTTTGCTTGGCCATTTGTTACCCCCTGGATTAACTGATTTATTTACTTACTAACCACACTCGTGGATGGGCGAGATGACTATTGACAAAAAATCATTTGGATCTATAGCAAAGGAGCTTGCTAGGGGCTGTGAGAACAGACATTTACTAGACCCTGCTGGATGTCCCTAATTAGCTGGTCCTTTTCGGAGGGGTAGTGGAGTTACATGGGGCGTCATGATAGGCTGTTGGGAATGTTTTTTTTTTTTTTTTTACTGTAGTGTGTGTCATTCAATAAAGATGAGTGGTGGAGGAGACGTGTCTAGTTCTGTCTGTCCCTCATCTCTTATTAACCAAGAGCCTGATTCAAATGCAAGCCCGCATCTTGCGAGATCCAGGCCGTATGCCTGCTGGCTCCCGTTCGTCTCCGATTCTGGAGCTATTCAGTTGATCAAGGCCGCAAGTTACGGGCCCAAATCCAAACATGTAAACCATGCATTGGTTCGTAGCAGTTCAGGGCGGGAATATGATCAATTAAACAAGACCGTAACCATTCTTTTCGAAACAGTCAATAGAAAATGAGACATTACGGCAGTAAAACATGGAGGTTACATGTCAATCACCTAGGTTCACGGGTCCAATATGCGATTGGATTCGCAAACCATTAAAATACAGAATTATGAAAATGAATGCCAATTGTTCTAGTCCATGTTGGTGGCCTGATATGTATTAACTCATTGATTCCCGAGACTGATATAACCCCGAAATGACACATACATTTTTTTATTTTTATCTAATGTCTTTCATCGCTTTCCCTTGTCATTTACAGTGCAGTATAGATTTTATATTTGTATTTACAGTGCTACGAAAAGGTGTTTAACCCCCTTGCATGTCCAATCTCGTACTCGTCGGATTTTCTCCTTTATTTGCCATTTACGGGTGTGAAACCATTTGCGGGCTTGGGGGGGGGGGATTGGTGCAATTGAATAGCGATTTGCGATTTGAGCCATCATAACTCTTTAAAATCAAGGACTTTGGGAGGCTGTAAGTTCCAGATTTAACCATCGCAGAGTTTTCAAACCCGTAACCGGTTTGGAGCACGCAAAAAGACACCAATTGAATAGCAAATTAACTTACGGCCTCACAGGCTCCAGGAACTTTTGGTTGCTCAATTGAATCGGTCTAAAATTGCAATGTAGTGTTAGAGCATCACTGTATGCCTTTAAAAATGGAACACTCACTGGAACCATACACAATTGTTCTTACAATATACCTTGACGTTTCTATTTTCTTGTGTACTTGAGGTTGGTGAGCAGAGATTTAATTCTTTCCATGAATATAACAATGAGTGTTGCACCAATTAAATAATTCTCCTGCGTGAAAAAATTGCATACCATGCTATTTGTCAGTAAGCACTTCCGTGCTTGAACAGGATTGCGGCCGCAGGTCCGTAACTTGTGTTTTCAAGGCCGCAAGATCAAAGGCTTTGCGGCAGTAAGCTGCTATTGAGCTAATTGCAAGGGATCACAGCTTGAGTCTCGTAAGCGGCCGGAGGCCGCAAATTGGATAGCTAATTAGCTTGCGGCCTCCCTTTGCGGCTACTTATTCCGAATAAGTAGGGTTAGAATGAGGCCCTTAGTGTTTAAACTGTGATCTAGGTGGCCATGTTCACTTTGTGACAATGCAGCCTGCACCACAGCCTACAGAGAAACAAGTAGGTTTCCAGACCGGGTGAGTTGTTGGTGACAAAATGTGTCAAAATTGGTCTAAGTGGTTTTAAAATGATTTGGAGTAAACCCTATATCCATTTTGTTGTAGTAGGTTAAATGATCACTAATATTCTTTGTGTTTCAAGTAGGACACCAGTACCAGCAGTCCCTGTCCACACATCACTTATATACCTATTATTATAATGGGCTGTAATTCCTATACATTATCAAGATTGAATGTATTTATATCAACTCATTTTAGAAATGCAAATCTGATTCATTTTCTGATGGGTGTTGTATCCAGAGCGGACAGAATAAATGATTTAGGGCCTCATTCAATTGCGATTTGGCCAATTGAATAGGGCTCTATATAAGCAAAGAGCATATTTTTTTTAAATAAGTTTTTAGTTAGTGAAGAACTTTCTTTTGCATAGCAAAGTTTTTAGTTAGTGAACTTCTATGTGCTTATATAGAGCCCTATTCAATCGGCCAAATCGCAATTGAATGAGGCCCTTAGTGTTTATAGTGTGGGGTCACTCGTTGATACACATATCCCTGTTGTTTAGTTTAAGCTTTATAAATTGTAAGACAATGACACTATAAATGAACTGATATTAACTTCTGATGTCTTTAAATATCTAGTGATGCATATATTATCATAATACAGTAATGTAACTCCAGCATAATTCTGTTTTTTGATGAAACAATATGTTAGATACTACTTCTACTTTTTATTTTCTCACCTTAAAGAGACACTGTACTATGTTTTTTTTGTTATTGCATAGTTAGACAGTATACAGAACTTTATTTTGATATGTTTATTATTGTTAAAAAAAAAACATTCTATTTTATTTTAAATGAAATTCTTGTGTTTATGTGTCTGCCATTTGACAGATAGACCTCCCTATCTGATCCTCATTTGGTGATCCCCATGGCACCCTTAATACTACCATAGGGTAGTCCTTATGGAAAACTGCTGTTCCCCCACTGGGCAGTCCACAGTGACCCCTATAGTCCCTAGCACAATCTCTCCAGTAAATATAAATAAACTACCTTAAAAAAAAAAAAAAAACTTACAAGAAAAGAAAAAAAAAATGCGTAAAATAGTTTAATTAAGCTTGTAGGGGGCTCCTAAAATCTAAACTGCTGGCTCCTAAATATTATTTCAAAGTATAATGCATTTCTATGAAGGGTTTTCAGGCTCCTATAAAACAATATACTGTATCTCTGTCTTCTAAAAAAAAATCCTATATATAAAGCTTAAAGACACGACCCCAGTGGTTAAAATTCAGTGCTTTCACTGCTGCGACATGGGTTCGATTCCAGTAAGGGATGCTATGCAGGGTTGGGCCTGGTCAGTACTTGGATGTGAGACCACCTAGGAGTACGAGGAGCTGTATGCTGGGGCCCACTGGAGAAGGAACTGGCAACCTACTCCAGTATCTCTGCTATTAATACCAAGTGGATCACATGGTGTTTACTGCCCACAAGGTAATGGAGAGTCGGACATGACTGAATTACTCACACACACATACATATAATATATAGTAGACTCTCAGTTATCCAGATCTCAAGCAACCAGAACTCTCAAGCAACCAGAATTTTTTTTGAATAATGTACTTTAAATAAAAATGTAAATTTACAGGGCTCAATAAATGCCAGGAGCCAGTTTGTCAGGCCACAAAATGTTTACAGGCACCTAGATTTCATCCACTATACATCCCTGCAAATGAGTGTGACCTGAAAGCAGACAGACATGAGTGATTGATCCAGGGCAGTGTTGGGGTTACATTCCACAGGGTCAGCACCGCACCCTCCAGCCGAACGTACCTGTGTGTAAGTGAGGAGTGAAAGCTGCTGCTGCTAGAACAGCCCTCACTGACAAATGTACTCAGCAGAGCATCCTATGTGCAGCTAATCTAGGCCTCTTTCATATGCAACTCTCAAGCAACCAGAGACTACATTTATCCGGCATGTACCATTGCCCGCGGGTGCTGGATAACCAAGAGTCTACTGTATATGTTTCAAATATTATGATTTATTTACAATGCAGAGAGGCAGAGTACCTATTAGTGAGTAAATAACATTTATTTAAACCATGCACGGCACTACCCCTTTTTTATACTTTCAGCAAAGTGAGTGTTTTTAAGTGAATCTAATTTCAAACCATATTGCTTTCAATATAGTCTAAATGTAGTCCACAGATGTCCTTGTAGAGGTCACAATGAAGCAATAACGCTTGAAGTTAAGAGTCATTATCATCTCCTCTCTGGGACCTGCAAGTGTTGGTTACCATAGCAAGAGCATCAAATTATCATGAGACAGCCTCTGTTCCAGTAGCACTGTGGCACTAACCGGAATAATCTGAAAACCGCATCCAGATCTGCACTGGGGGTTATAGCTCAGCCATACTACCTCTCTGAACTATTATATATTTATCCATAGAAGCCCAAAGCAACTCCATTTTTAAATTTGCAGATTTTATATTTTCTCTTTTTTTTTATTGATTTTTTTTTCTATTACATAAAATATCAATTCTATTGGATTTAATCTGTTTTTGTTATCTGATCCAATATGTTACAGAGAGAGAGATTTAGTTTAAACATACTTAAATATAAAGTCCCAGTGAAACTGCCAAGGAAAGCCCACTAGTTTCTTTTTAAACAGGTGTGCAGGCTACCATGTTTTACTTTGCAAGGTGTTTTAAGTCACATCAGTAACAAAGATTTAGAGACTGCCTGTCCCACTTGAAGCTTGCCCACCTTGATATACACAGACGTTTTTATAAAACTGACATCCCACTAGAAGCAGTTCCAATATGTTTAACAGCGGCGACTTGAAGCTGTTTGCATAGTAAAAGATGACAGCAGATCTTACAGGGAAACTATATGACTGCCCCAGGCAAGCTGATTTTGGCTTAGGAAATGTTATATATATCACAAATATAGTTGTCATAATTGCGAGTTTGTGTGTAACTCTCGCAGTTATGGCCGCGAGTTGCGCATGCGCAATGCACAGCAAGAGGGTGGGAGAGGGCGAGGAGAGAGACAGGGGGAAGAGACACAGGGGAGAGGGGGAGAGAGAAAAAGTAGAGGGGTTTAGAGGCACAGGATTGGGGGGAGGGAGAGCTACACAAGGGAGGGAGAGGGAGGAAAACAAGGGTGGAGCATGGGGGAAGAGACACAAGGGAGGGAGAGGGGAGGAGACACAACGGAGGGAGAGGGGGAAAGAGACACAGGAGAGTGAGAGGGGGGAAGGTGGGGAGAGACAGAGGGGAGGGGGAGGAGATAAAAAGTAGAGGGTGGAAAGAGCTGGAGGAGGGGGATTAGAAATATAAAATATTATCCCGTCATTGGTGACGGGCAAGTGGCTAGTCTGTGTAATATATATATATATATATATTAAACTTGTTTCCCTTATTGACACATTAAATAAGTCTGCAAAACAGCCTGTATCCATTAGCAAACGTGAAAAATTCCTTCCAGACCCCTATAATATCTTTAAGTGTTACACATATATTTGCCACCCCTCTCCATTACTAAATATTTGTACTTTTTAGAAGAATTCCTTTAAATGTCTTTATTAAATACTTTACAGAGTTGTAGACCTTTTGATTTGTGTCTGAGGTTCATTTGGTATAGGGACCAACCAAACACATTTTTGAATGGCCTTAGAAAGTGCTTGCCTTAATAGTATATTCAGTATTTGTCCTTTTACTAACCATCATGTGGATGAGACTTCTTACCCACACAACCATTCTTTTTTATTCCTACCTTTTTGTTTCACAACTGGTATACCCAACCTGTCTTGTCTTGTATATTTAATATGGTGCTACAGCAGTGTTTCCCTTGCAAGCATGTAGGAGATGACCTCAGTAGCATCACTTGTGCTGTAGTCACAACTGACATATATAATAAATCACCACCTCTTCCTCACTTGGGTACATTGTTTTATTATTGGACTGTAGTCTGTTACTATTAAGAAAGTGTCATGTGAGATGGTTATTTTTAGTTTTAATAACCCCTACTGTCTTAATAGCATTATTAAAAGATGAGAGCTTTGTAATAAATATTTTTTTTTTGCATTAATATTGAGAGAGTAATTAAATATTTACATAGTTTTGTTGGAGAATACTGTAGTTCCTCTAATAATTAATAGCTCCTTATTTCACAAACTGAGCATTCCTCAAGCCAGCAGGGAATATACATGTGTGGGTGTTGTCTTGAACTTATAGCAGCGTTTAAAGCACAATATTTGCACAAATTATATATGAATTGTTACTGAGTGTATATATATATTTTACATTATACCTAATACTTGACTCTGAATGTGCTTCTAAAAATTATGAAAGTGTTCTTTTTGTTTTTTTATGGAAATGTGGAGTTAATACAAGCTTGGCAATTCCTGGTTCACTGTCAAACAGCCAGCGACATCGTAATACTAATGTAGTCACCTCCAAAGATGAAAGCGACTGACATTGTGTGCTGAATGCAATTTCTACTTTGCGCTGAAAAAAAAAAGAGTATTCTCCATTTATATAACTGAAGGCTGTACTATGTGCTTTTACAATATACTGAGGTAGTGGTTTGTCAGTACACATTTCTGATCTTTTGATCCCATCTGAAAATTACTATAACATTTTTTTTTATTTCTAAAAGAAGATCAGTGAATGTAGAAAACTGAAATGTATCTGGTGGACTAAATTGTATTTGTCACGCTATTAACAGTCCTGAATAAAAAAAAATGAACATTTGGTAACGTTGAACTAAAATAAATCAGAAATTCTTAAAAGGACTTTTTGGTTCATATTTTGTTTAATTTTTGTTCAATTTTTTGCTTTAAAAGCTTTTGATTATGTTCTTGTAAACTTTGGTAGACACGTTATTTTTGATATTTATAGTACATTTTAAATAACTTACTTTTGAAGAAGCCGACTCATTGGCTAACTTTCTATTTCAGGCTCTGCTTTTATTTCCTTTATTTTCTTATACCTTCTACCAACCAATCAGATTTTTTTAAATACACATATGTAAATAATAAATTAACTAGCAATGCAAATCAAACAAAGGAGGTAGTGCTTGAAGCCAACAGACTTTTCACTCTGACAGCTTAATTAACGTTATTTAAAAATGTATTAAATAAACATCATCATAGAAATGTTGAAGGAAATAATTAATGAACCATCTGAACCCTTTTAAACTGTGTCATTGGTGTACAAGTTGGTGTTACCAGGAATTCAAATGCAAAATTTACTAAATGGATTTTTACTGTTCTCTGTGGAAAGGGAAAATTGGCTGAGATGAGGATGGTTATTTATATTTTGGAATTGATTGTTGTTTCTCTGGTTTATTGTATATTTTGGGATCTAAAACACAAAAAGAGGCTGCTCTCTGAGTAGGTAACGAGACCCATAGAACAAACTTACTTAGGTGTTCGTTCTCAGATGAGCTCCTCTGACTCTTTGTTTTGTTATATTGTGTGTTCTGCCAAAGGATTCTGATCCTGGAAGCCCTTTTTAGAGATCTTCTGGTTAGCTGGTGTCCCTAACTGAATTCATTTGTAAAATGTCATAAGTACTGTCACAATCTGCTACTTCTATTGGACTTGGTAAGAACCTGGCTCAAACCTATCCAGCAGAATCATGCTCTCCTTGTACACCTGATAGCAGAAGATGGACCAAACACCAGTACCACGACCAGGTACTTGCTTCAAGGATATCAGGATTAATGTGCAGATTGACACTTACACCTTGTTTTATTTAAATCCAGACACAACTGTCATACCTTTTATTAATTGTCACATTTTACACAACTTTCTGGCACACAGGCTGGCCAATCTTTTTATCTGGTCAAGACCCCCTGCATCTGTTTAACTAGGTGGGGCTCAGTGAGTCATCACCAGATAACCACACTGTAACATAATCACAATACATACAATGTATATGTAATTTTAACCAAAAGTAATAAAAATACATAACTATAACAATAAAACAGGGTAACTTCTTGACAGCTCAGGCCCAGGCCATGGTCCAAAACAGTCCCGTCAGGCCCTGGGTTTGCATGACAATTACTTTATCCTGAAACCAAGAAACATCACATATTTCTTTGGTTTAGAAACCTAGAATTTGGTCATCCATCAATATGCTGCGTAAAAGGAGCTTTTCGAGTTTTTGGTGCAAATGATAAGATATACAGCAATTTTGTCCTTTGTCCAGGGCATATTAACATATCTGGCTTCCCTAGTCACAAACTCCTTATTGCAACACCAATATTTTTCATGCACATCTTTCGAAATAAATGAAAATAATTTTAAGTATCTTTATCCATCTTTTTGTATCTTTTTTTAGGGCTTTTACTAGCTATACCTTTATTTTGATTATCAAGTTTATATTTAATAAATATTTGCAGCATTAAATTAAAGTTTTTTTGAATCAAGTCATATTTAGAGTTGAGTGTTTATGCACTCAGGTTTGTTTGAATAGTGGGTATCTATTCAAATAAAAGTAAAATTCGCCAATCTCTGACCTGCTTCATTTTGTTCTCCAAGGCCAAACTTGTGTACAGATATATTTTGGTTCCAATCTCCTATGATGATAGTAACATCTGTTTTTGGTGTAATATGTAGGAGGTGTTAAATAGCCTTTTAGAATTGGAAATCTACAGCATCCATGGCTGGAGCATAGAATTGAACACTTTGATATTAAATTGCTTGAATTTAATTAAAATTGAAATCATTCTGTTATTTATTTGGTTGTAACCAAGCACTGCTTTGGCCTCCCTTTGATTAGAACGCTTACTCCATTTTTTCTGCTTGATTCTTGACCCCAGTAGAAGATATGATGGTTGTCTAAAAGGAAATGCCCCGTTCCAGTCCATTTGAGTTTGCTAATTCCAGGGATATAACTGTTTATTTCTTGTTATCTTATGTTTGACTACGTCCATTTAGCACAAGAACTTGGAATGTTAGAGCTATGAACCAAGGCAGAGTTCTTTTATAGCATAGGACTTTTCTTTCCCATCCAAACACACCCACATCTCTGTGTCCTCTTGGCTTTGGTCCAACCACTTAATTAGATCTAGTGATGCTCTTCCCCAGTAATGTGGTAGGCACCTTCTGACCTGAGCAGCTCATCTTCCAGTGTCATATAATTATGTCTTTGGTTGTGCTTATCCATAAGGTTTTCATGGCAAAGATACTGGAGTGGTTTGCCAGTTCTTTCTCCAGTGGACTGCGATTTGTCTGACCTCTCTGCTATGACCTGCCCATCTTGAGTGATCCTACATGGTATAGCTCACAGCTTTGTTGAAGTACACAATAACCCTCACCATTACAAGGTAGAGATCCAGAAGGGGCCTGTATTGTACAGCATGTCTAATGGAGATCTCTGCCTCTTTGAAAATGTCCAATGCTTTTGCAATACATTTTACTTTATGTATAGAGAGTTTGTCATCTTCTAGATCTGTCTCTCCTTAGACTCTGCACTTCTGATTTCATGTGTAGTCATTTAAAACAAAAGCAGCAACAATTTTCTAACAAGCTGTAATCAGGAGAGAGGAGGGAAAAATGGTTTCCTACTCCTTAGGGTGCCCGCCAGCTGATACACCTGCCACTCTGCACAGCACTTTTCTTCCTACTTATTTATTAAAGGAACATTAACTCTGGAGGACACCTATGCTTACAAGGTATCTGTGACTGATGTGAAATACATAGCAAGTGTGAAAGATAAAGTGTTAAGTGCAGTGCAAATCTTCTTTGATTGTTCAATATGGAAGGTTTGCATCTGTTGCTTCTCATAATGAAGAGATGTAAATCTGCACCTAGGTTTACAGAAAAAAAAATGAATCATACAAAACCTGACCATATACTGATTTATTTTATTATTGCTTTAACTCATGTTGCTTTCAGCTCATTAACAGCAGCTGGTAGCAATATCCTTTGTTATTTTCTTCATTACTTCAATCAATTCTCAAGTGGTGCGCAAGACCAGGAGACAAAATTATGCATAATGGAAACTCCAGAATAAACGCATAGAAAATGGTCCTAACTTTGCATGGCTTGTTTTTTTTTATTCCATACTCTGGCTTGCTATTATGTTGCTTCAAATGATAAGAACGATTTTAGGTACTTTATCTATCTGCTTTGACATCTGTTTGATGCTTTTATATATATATATATATATATATATATATATATATATATATATATATATATATATATATATATCTTTTTGACCAGTCACAAAGTATGTTATGATGGGTGGAAAAGGGCGATTTAAAAATCCTCCACTATATGTACAGTATGGAGCTGATCTCCAGACTTGATCTATTGCAGCCATGAACCTGTCCTTGCCTCTAGCCTGTTGTTCAGAAAACCTTGCTCTGTGCTGTATTTAGGTTTTTCTGTAAATATATTACTTAATTCTCCAAAATAATCATGGGTTATTATTATAACTATATAAAGCACCTTGCATTATATTCAAATGGAAATAAATAATTGGTAGGAAATACATTCCAGATACATTTATATTTCCCAAGCATGTGAGGAGGCATTGTTACTCCAGAGAATTACTCAGCGAACAGTATTTCCACTGTCGCTAAGGACTCTGGGTAGTGACATGCAAATGAGCCTCACAATGTGACACTTTTTTAAAATTCAAGATGAGTTCTGACATGGTGTTGGGGAACATATATTGATGGCTATCAGGACTGAACAAAACCAGGAACCTCCTAAAATCTTAATTGTTGGTCGTACCTTTTTTGTTTAATCTACATATATCTAAACACATGCAATCTGTCCTAGCTCCTGATAAGACCATTGTGGCTCCCCACTAATGTCTGACGCCTAATGTGTTTCATATGAAAGTGTTAACCATTTGTCTATGCAGCATCTAGCTGTCTTTCCTCTCTGTTGTGCATATTGTGTTTTTTTTTTTTTTTTTTTTTTTTTTTTTTTTTTTTTTTATAATGGGACACCGTGATAACTGACAGAAGTTGCTCCCTGTTTTTTATTTATTCACCAAAATCTGATTTGATGTTTAAAGACTTTTTGAGTTGCTGACATTACAACAAAAATGTAGATCTTGTGTGATGGGACAACTTCTATTCTCATTGAGAGGAACCACATTGCAACTGTGCTTTAATCTGTCAAGGTGATACCCAGAGACTTGTCTCATGTAGATTGTGACATTTTATAGATACAAATAATATGAAGGAAAACAGTACCACAGCTCAGGAAAAGTGGATTTTGGATTTGAAACCTATTTTATATACTGGGTGCCAACACCCATTTAAAATTACCATCAGAAATGTATTAAGGTTTCACAATGCCTTAGACCAAATGTGCATGCTCCCTAATCCGCACTACATATAGACATTTTGGACAAATGCACACACTTTTCTATGGCATGCTGCCCATTGGAAATGTTGTTACCCTTGGCAAAAAACACTGAAGGAAATCTTATTTTCAGTAGATTATCCTTGTGTCAGTAGGCTGCTATTTTGTCTCGCCTACCTACTGCCTATTTTCTTAGAATCTCAGGGGATGTCTTTTTTCCATTTTTTATTCTATTCAGCTGTGTGGACAAGTAAATTCTGGTCTCAATTGGGAATTAGTTCAGCTTTTAGTTTTTGCCCCTCCTCCTCACTCATGGCACTCACCTGCTTTTCCTGCTCTGTACCTATCCCCTTACTCATCTCTAAATTAGTAAGATTTTCTCTAAAATACATTATGCTCATGGCTTACATAGCTACTAATGTTAGTTTTTGTACATACTTAACAAATGTGTTTTTCCATGGTCAAGTAGAAGCACTGTTGCAAAAGTCAAATTGAGCAGGTGGTAATAAGGCTTTTGTCTTTTTCAGGAGAACTGAATTAATTAGAAAATTCATTCATATGCTATATTACTTAAGCCCCGCAAAAATTGTGTTTTTTTAGAAGTTTTCATCAGTCATGAAACAGCTGCAAAAATAATATATATCCTAATCAGAGCAACCTGTCCGTGCATTTAGGGAAGGAAAGATTCCACTCTTCCAGGTCAGGTGCCGGGGTGACATCTTTCTACAGCATGGCTTTTCATCATAAAGAAACTAATATCTTTTCTAGCTTTGTGGCTCCCTTATGTTATCACTCCAATAATAATATCTGACCTATTACTGACCCTAACATAAAACGGCTAACCATCTGAATCTGTGGAAAAGTAATGTTTGTACGGTTCCTCTATGTTTGGAAAGACTTTGCTGTACACCTTGTCTACCTCGGTCCTGTGATGGTTTGAATAATAACTCATCACAGTGTTAAATTATTTAGAGAATCGTCTATCATTATGTTGAGAAAAGGGAAGCCAAAACTAAACTAGATATTACACAGAAATTTTAGAAGTGGCATGTCTAAAACATAATTGTAAAATGACCCGTCGTATTGTAAGTTTTGTTGTAAATCATCCGCTTGGAATGCTGAATATTTTTAGAATAGGTTATTCTTAAAGAGCATTAAAAACTGTCCGTATGTTGTGTTATCAATTTTTTCTAAAGAGAAACATTCATGTGAAATTCCATATTGTTTTTGCTCCATTTATATGCATATGAGCAGCTTACACCCATTAATTGGCCACTTTGATGGGCTAATTAGGATTAGAGTCCATTTTGACCACTACAGAGACAGACAAGCAATGACCTGCAATATTATCTGGCAGTTTAGCCCATCTCCAACCCATCCATTCTAAATATTTCATAAATGATTTACTATAGAGAGAAACTGTTAGTCCAATGTATAGCCAGTTTTTAGTGCTTTTTAAAAATGAATTTAAAGGGCCAGTTATCTCACCATAAGTGCTTCATGGTGTGAAAGAGCACAAGATTTTATGTTAAAATTATCATTTTTTTCCTTTAATTACTCTTATAACATTTAAAAACTTTTTAGGTCTGTTTACAAACACAATGACTATTCCATGATTAATGACATATGCCGACAACGGCCCGCTGTTGTAGCTCCGGGTGCAGAGAATGATTTATATGTTTTTCTTCACATTCAGGAATCCTATAGCCTAGCAGTTAACCCACAAGTAACTTATTTCAAACATTCTAACACTCCTTTCTATGCACAGATGAATTTATAAAGGGTTACCTCTAGTTTCCTTTTGCTTTCTGCACTGGAGCTTGCTGTCGGTCTGTCTGTCAGCTTGCCAGTGACACATGTAAACATACATTTGATCAATAAATATCTCAATGAAAAAAGAATTGATTTCAAAAATTCAAAAAGTCATTTAATATGCTGAGAGATCTTTACATTGGTGTGCTCCACATTGTACTGAATTAAGTGGCTCTTTAACTTCCAGTGATTTATTATCTTAGCTGGCCAATCAGTACAGAAGTAGTTATAATCCATACTTCTATAATCAAATGCAATTAAATAAATAAGGAAAAAAGTAGATATGGACAATAGTGAAATGACTTTCCAACTTCAACATCATGTCCAGTAATGGTGATGCACACACAGAACAAGAAATATATATTACATTTAACAAGCTGTTTCCACAAAGCTGTACTGCATGTGGACACTGATTGACACCCAGTACATTATTGTTATTAAAAGTGTGATGGAAGAAGAAAAAACTGGAACCTGGACATTTAGGAGCTTTTAAGCAAGGTGAATGCAGACTTGTGTTAAATTACTTGCCTCTTAGCACAAAATCATGCTGATGTTTTGAGGTGTCGGGTTGCTGTGGTGTCCGAGTGAATTAAAATTCTACTTGTATTAAGTGGAGCCAATAATAGAAGCAGATAGCAGAGCAATGTGTAAAATGCTGACTGATAAAGTAATCTAAGTGCATTGCACTTGTAACATTTTCTAGACTTGTTTAGTTTAATATTCACATCTATATCTGGCATACATGCGCACAAAAAAATCTGATAAAAATAGCCCTTTTTTCATTAATCAATCCCTCCTGAAATTTGTACTGCTGGAGCCTACACTTTTCTCTGAAGTATAATGTATCTCTATGAAGGCTTCCTTTCAAGGCCCTAGAAACAGCCTGGCTAAGTGTTAGATATACATATACCCCTCTGTGTATGTATATGTGTGCGTACATGTGTTGGTGTGTGTATGTATATGTGTATATATATATATATATATATATATATATATATAATTAGTGTGGGGATATTTATAGCCCTACTTATACTTGACAAACAGATCATGATGCCTGTCACTCTGAACCTCTGCTATGTTTCCCACTGCTTACATTTATTCCCTATTCTGTGATGAAAAAGAGAAGCGTTACTCTCGAAAGCTTGTCATGCTACCTAATATGCTTGTCCAATAAAAAAAGATATTGATAGATCATTGATAGAATACAGAGTGTATGCAGTACTATTGTTTTTATTAATAAATATTTTTTATGATTGCCCAAAAGTAGGAAATCTGTAAAATTTACAAATCTATTGTAACGGAGCTGGAACACGCAGTCCAAAATCTCCACTGGTATACGGTCAAATAACCAAGAGGCACTACAGTTTCACCATCCCCGACCTCCAATATTGGACGACACGCAATAGGGAGTCACATGAATACTCACTTTATTTACCTTTACAGAAATATTTATACATCTCTTTGGCCACAGGTAATACACATGCCATATTTGACCACACAATAAACATAGAGAGAACAATAGGTGGGTCACACCTCCCAGGGACTAGCCGGCTACTTTGATTCAATAACAGACATTGATAAGATAATGCTTCTCTTTGTTCCATCTTTCACAATGTGAACACTTTACACAATAGGGCTCTCCTGCCTCTAGGAGACCCTAATAGGATTATGTATTATGCTAGGTGTCTGTAATATTCTGAGCTAATATCCTGCAGAGCATCAACCAACATACATATAATATAACAGTAGGATCATATTTTAACCAAGAATTAAATAACCATAAAACAGGGTAAAACAGTGATGGGTTCCGTTACACACCTCCCCCGTGACCATAAGCCGGCATACACGGTCTGATCCCAACGGATCGGCCTGGGGATGTCCGGACAACAGTATTTGTTGGTCAATTCTCTAGTTTGACAACCCATCAGCATTACTGCAATTCACATTTACTCACATTTCCCATATCCCCCGGTAGCTGGGATCTGAGCGCACAAAACTACCGAATAGCGCTCAGATCCTCTTCACACAGTTCAATTGCCATGTAGCTACAGTCTTTCCCATAGTCTTTCATTATATGAATGGGCTTCATGGCACAGTTATCTGGGGTATCATGGTTCATACAGGGCAAGTACAGAATGACCCCCCTGTATGTAAAGGGCCAGAATGAGTGACATACACTCTGGTATGGTCGAACACTGGTTCCAAAGGGCAATATGTCCCAGGGCCATAGTCGCAGGGCAGGAGGCTGGCAAACAGTCCTCTCCAAGCCAAAGTGGCGAAGGGCACTTTGTCACACATCTCCCCTTTGGGGGTAAGTCTAACCAGGCACCTGGATATTTCGCTGGGGTGATGGGGCAACACACTGAGGGGACTTGAGGGGCAGAGGCCAGCGGCACTCTGCCCTGATGCCAGCTCTTCTGCTGGTATAACCTGCAGGACCTCCTGCTCTGTACAAGGGACAAAGGGAGGGCAGAGGCCGACTGCACTCTGCCCCACTGTCAGCTCTTCTGCTGGGGTACTTGGGACATATTCCGGCTTAGTAGCCAGGGAAACATGGGGGTCAGTGGGGGTTAACATTTCCTCTGTTAACCCTGGGGCCACATTAGAAGTTAGCTGGGGAGGGGAATTTGTACTTACCCCCTCCTCCGGTTGTCCCAGTGAGGGTAGTTGGGGATCTGGACAGGCTGTGGGCGCAGAGACCACGGTCCCATCTGCGCCGTCTGGGAGATTGGTGTCTCCCCTGGTTAGGGTAAACTGTCGCTGGGGGGGAAGGACGACACCTTCTGCCCCCTGTGTTTCACACTGCCGCTGGGGGGGAAGTATGAAACCTTTGGCCCCCTGGGGTACCCACTGCCGCTGTGGAGGAAGGTCGACACCTTCTGCCCCCTGGGGTTCACACTGCCGCTGGGGAGGAAGCACAACACCTTCTGCCCCCTGGGGTTCACACTGCCGCTGAGGGGAAGGACGACACCTTCTGCCCCCTGGGGTTCACACTGCCGCTGGGGGGAAAGGACGACACCTTCTGCCCCCTGGGGTTCACACTGCTGCTGGGGAGGAAGGACGGCCCCTTCTGCTCCCTGGGGTACACACTGCCGCTGGGGGGGGGAGGACGACACCTTCGGCCCCCTGGGGTACACACTGCCGCTGGGGAGGAAGGACGACACCTTCTGCCCCCTGGGGTACACACTGCCGCTGGGGAGGAAGGACGACACCTTCTGCCCCCTGGGGTACACACTGCCGCTGGGGAGGAAGGACGACACCTTCAGCTCCCTGGGGTACACACTACCGCTGGGGAGGAAGGACGACACCTTCAGCTCCCTGGGGTACACACTGCCGCTGGGGAGGAAGGACGGCCCCTTCTGCTCCCTGGGGTACACACTGCCGCTGGGGGGGAAGGACGACACCTTCGCCCTCTGGGGTACACACTGCCGCTGGGGAGGAAGGACGACACCTTCTGCCCCCTGGGGTACACACTGTCGCTGGGGAGGGGAATTAGTTGGAGTATTCCACGTGGAGCGGTTTCTGTTTCTGGGACAGTCCCTCTGCATGTGGCCCTGCTGGTTACACGTGTGGCACCTGATGTACCGTGGAGGGGTTTGGTAGTTCCCACCACCCGGACGCAGTGCTGGGGGGGGTTAATGGTGGGAGGTGGGTTAGCAGCTCCCAAGATGGACCGCTCCCGTGCCCGCTGCTTTTCCATTATGGATTTGTGGACATCTGTCATTAACAATTCCAAGGTTTTTATGGGAAGCGTACCTGGGAAAAAGGCCAGTCTGCTTTGGAGTTCTCTTCCAAACTCATTCTGTGGAGCAATAAGAGGTACTGTAACCATGAGTTCCTTTCTATCTGCATCCCTGTAGTCTGCGGCCGCCTCCTCCTCCTTATGATGGAACGCTGTCCGAAAACTAGCCGGTTCCATCCTGCTGTAGCCAGGGGCGCTGTACGGATACTAGCGTTGCCCTCAATTTGTACTCCACGGAATGGTGTCTCCTGTAGCTGTCCTTCTGACCATGGGAACAATTCCCCCACTTGCCACCAAATGTAACGGAGCTGGAACACGCAGTCCAAAATCTCCGCTGGTATACGGTCAAATACCCAAGAGGCACTACAGTTTCACCATCTCCGACCTCCCATATTGGACGACACGCAATAGGGAGTCACATGAATACTCACTTTATTTACCTTTACAGAAATATTCATACATCTCTTTGGCCACAGGTAATACACATGCCATATTTGACCACACAATACACATAGAGAGAACAATAGGTGGGTCACACCTCCCAGGGACTAGCCGGCTACTTTGATTCAATAACAGACATTGATAAGATAATGCTTCTCTTTGTTCCATCTTTCACAATGTGAACACTTTACACAATAGGGCTCTCCTGCCTCTAGGAGACCCTAATAGGATTATGTATTATGCTAGGTGTCTGTAATATTCTGAGCTAATATCCTGCAGAGCATCAACCAACATACATATAATATAACAGTAGGATCATATTTTAACCAAGAATTAAATAACCATAAAACAGGGTAAAACAGTGATGGGTTCCATTACATCTATACATCTGTATTTTGTTTTTTTTATTACAACTTCTTCCATCCTTGGCACAGCTCAGTTTTGTCTGCCATAAAACTCCCACAAAACCAAATGGATTCTGTTTTTTTTCTTCAGAAAATGGAAGTACATATCTGGCGGTTAAATATAGATTTTTGCCATTTATTTATGAACTGTACAACATTACAGAGCACACAATCAATGTTCTTCCTCTAAGGCAAGACTTTATTTTATTCTTTGAGACACAGTATACTCAAATTCTTTAAGGCAAAACTTTATAGCCTTCAGAAAGAACCACTGAAGTTCAAGAAAAATGGTACTTATTTGTAAAGTATGCACCAAACTAACATCATTAACAGCTGTGTAAGCTTCAGCTTGAATTTTTTTTGGAGAAAATCTGACTTTTTAAAGACTGTTTTAGTATAGGAATCCATTTTGTGTTTGTTAAATTACTTCTGCAGAGCTGAATCTTGAGGGTGTGTGTTTTGGCTGTCAGTGGATAGAGGGGTGGGGAAGAGGAAAGAGAGTGCCTTTAAGATAAATTGATAATATGGAAATTGACAACATACCCCTTCTCCCTCACTGGCCCAAAAGCAGACTCCTTGCTTCAGGAAATGTAAAAACAGCTCTCCACTTAAACACTCTCTTAAACACTCCACCTATGTGTAATTAATCTCTCCAGTGTCTGGCAGCGGCATCATGCTCTTAGATATATATATATATATATATATATATATATATATATATATACAGTATATATATATATATATATATATATATATATATATATAATTTCATTGTACAATTGCCCTTTTAAGACCCATTCTAGCTAAGTCTCCTCTATACCATTCTTCCTCTCTTTTCTGTCTTTTTTTCCCCCCCTGCTTTCTTGGATTTAAATTGTTTCAATTTTATTTGCTTTTTCGTACCTTCTTGTACAGAATTAATAAATCAAATATCTTGCTTAATCCGATCTAGACATGTGCATTGTTCATACATCGCTGCCTCATGGGATTTGTATGTAAAACAAAATCATTTAGGTAGAAACAGCAAGTTTGATAGAATCACATGTCGTTGGAATATTAAATAGACATTGGCTTCCTTACCAGATTTCTGCATACCTTTTGTCATTTGCCTGTTGTACTCACTCTATTTTACTGTACCCACAGAATATGTTTGCATAAATAGAAAGTAATAATTATATTAATACCACAACATTTTCATTTCACGAGGCAGCTATTTGATGACCTAGACATATTGCCTGTGTAATTGTTCTCTTTCCTCTGGGTAACTCTGTTTCCTTTTCTTTACCAGAGAACAACCCATCTTCACCACAAAAGCACACGTCTTCCAAATTGATCCCAGCACAAAAAAGAACTGGGTCCCTGCGAGTAAACAAGCCGTAACTGTTTCCTACTTCTATGACAGCACAAGAAACAGCTATCGGATTATAAGTGTTGATGGAACCAAGGTGAGCATGTGTAAGCTTTTTACTATAACTACTTGCCAGGAATATCACCTACATGTCTTATGCATCAAAGTTATTTTATAGACAAATGGGAATATTTTTTTAATATTTGTTTTTATGCAAAAATGATAATTATTTAGTTTTTTTATTCAAGATATTACATGCTATATGTGAATTGAAACCAAGGTATTCAACATTTTGGTCATTTTTGTATGTGTTGTTAACGGGCCACTGAAAGTATTATATTTTTAATTTGGCAGACAGATTGTAAATTCTGCACACATTTTAATGCAAATAGGTCCACTAAGCAACTTACTTTATTATACAAGCAATTTTGTAAAATAATTTAATGTACTCCTCACTTTATTTTAATCATATGATATGCATCTTCTGAAGTTACTAGTATCATAATAGTTATGATAACTGCCCTACAGGTGTGTGGGTAAAAGAGTTTATAACAAATAAATATACAACTACCAGTAACTTACATGACTGTAAAACCCCTTTTAACTATCATCTAGATCTCGAAAGCAATGATTAAAATAAAATACATTAATAGAATTAAAAATACTAAACCAATTTCATATTAACCAACCATTTTTTACTGTTCCCAAAGAGTAAGACAACCACTATTATTTTCCAACATATTTTATCCTGTCATAATTGTGTCAGAAACAAGAAACCACCCACATCTTCTTTTGGATGAGTGTCTATGGATTGATTAGTGAACTGGTGACAGGTGACAGGTTTACAATATAGAAGCTCAATGTTAGACTAACACTACTATACTGAAGAAAACAAACCCCATATGGCAAATAACGTTATCATCCCCATTATTGTTCCTGATGGTAATGGAGGTGTGAAGGTTTTATTAGTTACTGATATTAATACATTGCTTGACAAATCCCTGGATCCAGGGAGCCATGGCTTCTAAAAATATACTGTTGGCTCACAACTTTTTAGTTATTCTATTTCCATATATAAAATCCATAGCCTGGCTCCTATAAGAGCCTCAAATACACTCAGTATATTGTAATGTTAATTTGAACAGTGTTTTTCCCTTGTGTACCTTTTGGTGCCCTTTTTGTAGGAAAAATTATTTGCACATTAAAGGCTTGCAAACTGCAACCGTTCTAAGCACTCCTTGTGGCAACAAGCCATGTGGCTTAGAGACCGAATATGAAAGGTCCCATTTAAAAGGCAAATAATTTAGATGTCATTAAAATATGTGGTAATAGTTTTTGGAATATAAGCTTTTTTTTTAGCCGAGTTATCTTCCTTGCTGCTATGCTATAGGGGCACAGCTCGCCAATCAGAATAGAGATGTGTTTTCTGTCTTTCGTTTTAAGGGGGATTAACACAGTTATTGCTCAGACCACAGCTAGCCATTGCAATACCATATAATGCAAGATATATAGATAACTAAATATGTCTGCCAGTACACATAAACATTGCATTAGATCACATATATATGACATAATTGGATACTAAGGGTAAAAAAAAGTGTGCATGTTTTCATTAAAGACCATATGTATAAAACATATATGTATATATCTGATGAAGCAGGAAATGCATACACAAACTAGATGCAAAATCCTTCACTGGGCTCTCTGACATAGATAAATGCCCCATGTCCATAACATACCACCCAATTTTCCTATCGTGTTCTTTTGGTATTAGGTCTGCCTGTGTCCTACACAACTTTATCTGAATCTGAGTACAATTTAATTCTTGAATTATGAAGCTCCTCAAATGGTACTAAATACATTGTGCTTTGTAAATGCACATACAGACATTATTACCTGCGGCAAAAGTTGTTGTGTAGGGCACAGGATGGAAGATATACAGCCATGTGAGCTTGTGGGACTGTATGCAGGACACGGTAAGGCTCATCAGTTTAAGCATTCTGCCACCTCCAATCAGTATCTAGGAAATGAGAGACTAAGAGCCTCCAGCAGTTGCATCACCATGGTTTTGAACATGCTAGGAGTGTCTAAATGACAAAGCTGTTACTCACTGGCAGGCCCATAGACTCCAATTAAACTGCAGTGGTGTACAGCTGCTACACAACCCTACTCATTACTAATGCAGGACACTGGAGGATGGCTATAAAAAGTATTCAAATCAAATGTAATCACAAATATATATGGGTGAAAAAAGCATAATTTACAAAAAAAACATTTTTACGTTATTCTCACTACTGTATCTAATGAGCAGTTTGGATGACTTCAGTGGCCCTTTAAGAATAGCAAGGGGCGTATTCAGCACTATAGCCATGTGAAATGTTCACGGTACTGGTTTAGTTGCAGACTTCACTACATGGATGTGTATGCATTCATGCAATTGTCTGATGTATAGGACGCTCTTTTTACCTTGCCTGTTATTGATTTAAAAAATACTGCATTTTTTTAATATATGAATTTGAACTGCTGTGTATAAACAATTTTATGCTGAAAAAAATATATGTTCAGTGACCTTTTAACTTGTTTACTGTCAAAAGACCTTATCCACAATGTGTAATTTATTGCTGGGATGATTGTAACCCCTATGACTAAACAGTGCTTCCATGTAGATGCTAAAGACAAAGGTGCATAACCTATGCTTGTTTTCATGATTTGCCGATTGTGATACATAAATAATCCCTTATTTCACACTTGAGCTTTTATATTAAAAATGGAGAATAACCTTCAGATGTGAAAATCAGTACAATCTCTTTTTTATGCTGTTCTTTATGCAAATAAGAGACATTTTTGTGGTTTAAAGCACTCTGATACAACAGCAGCTCTGAATTTGTTTCATGTGGTCCAATTAAAGGTTTCATAATCTTCAAAGATCCCAGATATTCAGAGGATGAATGTGGCAAAAGCCTGTGCATTTAAAAAAAAATAGTAATAGTGTTGATTTAATATTTTAATTAAATCTCATATGGTATAATGTTCCTTTTAGATGTGCAGGCCATTATATGCGAGGGAAATCTATACATTGATGCACTGCACTGTCGGATAGTTGAGGATATCACTTAAAGGTTGTGGTTCCAGAAAAGGACACTTGTTTTGAAGTATGGTAGCAAAATCAAGATCAGCAAGTCATGAACATAAATACATTTTAAAGAAAATCAGATCTTATGAAGACACTGGTAATAAATCAAGAAAACCATTGTCTCTGTCAGATCACTTCCTGAAAGATGGTTTATCAGGGTATGTTTTGTATCTATCAATGGAGGGAGGGATGGTGGGGAGAGAACAAGGAGAGGTTAAGAGACTTTGCCAGAAGAGTGGATATCATTGAGATAGACACCACAAGCATTCGCCCTCACAGGCCTAGACATACAGAAATGTAAAAACACATCTTAAACCAAAGTATAGTGAATATCAGCAGGGTCCAGAAGAGATATAATAAAAAATATATATTTTATATGAAATAATAAAACATATAGGAATTTATATATTATGTCCCGAGTGTTTGTTTTAATAGGTTTATGTGGAGATTCTCCCTGACAATCAATGGGCCACAGAAAACAGCTGGTGGGCTCCATCAGGCACGTGGGCCCCAGTTGGATAGCAGTGTTCTTGTTGCGCCAGGCTGGACCCACCTTATGCTCTTCTTTTATCGGAGTGTTTTTGTCTGTATTAAAACTTCAACCAATGCCATTACTGTAAACTATGTTGCCACAAACCCTCTAACCGGTGTAAAGTACTTTAAATGTAAGCTCTATAAAAATGTGAAATGAATAAAATACAGGTTTGAAGTTTCTCAAAGAAATTCCAAGCATAATGCAGCTCTTTACAATTAGAAAACGCATAAACAATACTGCATTTACTGACAAACGTCTTGAACAGATCAGAGGTGTACTGAGACCTTACATTAGAAAAGATCAGACCATGAGATCTATACAGTTGCAGTGTTTTCTAGGTGGAGGAAAAGAGGATCAGGATACATCTTGTCTTAGTAGTGAGAACACTCTTAGTGAATATCTTTATGCCAGTATCTGTAGCACAATTTACAAGGATACAGTAATGTCAGCATGGAAAGTACAATAAACACAAATTACTAGGGTAAAACAAACTACAAGGTATAAAGAAATATCAGGAAAATAAATGTAATAAGACAACAGTCAACGGAAGGCACTGCTCTGAAGAGCTTACAGTCTACTGTATCTAAAGACAACTGTGTCCCATAGTATGCTGTTTTGAACAAATGTGCAATCAATGGGCAACATATTAGAAAGTAAAGAAGCAATTTTTAGCTGTTTTATGTAGTTACAATGTAGATGCACATGATTTTGTTTTGTCTGCCTGCTTCAAACTGAAGAAGTCCTTCTTATACATAGTACCATACTGTTGGGAGGACCACTTGTAATTGTACAAGATGAAAAGCATCTTATTCCTATATTCTATTTTACTTGACAGCATGATCAGCGGGGTATTGTGCTGGCCAAGGCTCATCCAAATGTATTCACCAACCATTAGCACAGATATTTTACAGTTGAGCTACATTTTATATATTATATTAAAGTAAAGTGCTTGCATATTTTTAAATTTGTTACATCACTTCCTGAAAGCTGGATAATGAGGGTGTGTCTTTTGGCTATAAGTGGATAGAGGAGCGAGAATGAGGGAACAGAGAGTCTTTGTTATATAAATGGATAAGATTGAAAATGAAGCCAAACCCCTCCCCCTGACTGACCAGAAGCATAAAAAATTGCATCAATAGATGCAACCACAGCGCTCCGGAAATGTAAACGCACCTCACTCACACACAGTTTACACCTACGTATCATGGATTCCCACGTGGTCCACTGGAGGCATTACAATTTGTTTTTTTTTGTAATTAAAAATATCTTTATGATTTTTTTTCTGCTTAATGAGACAAGAAAGTTTTCTGGATTTCACTAATATAATAAACCTATGTATCTCTTTACTTTTTGTGTACCTTTATTTTCTTAAATCTTGCAAATAGTTCCTAATTGGTTTTTCCCATGTGCAGCTCATGAAGACAGTATACTTCTGAGTACAGGGTGTACAGTGTCTCATGGTAATCAATCAGTCACAACATTTTGCAACGTGCTGCTGAGAGATTGCGTCTGACAGGCTAATTTGAAATACTGCGCTTCACGTTCTGTATATTCATGAGCTGCATGAACAATGGAGGGCAGACCCAAACAGATCCAAATTGTAAGATTTTAGCCAGAAAATACACCGCTTTTAAGCACTTCCTAATAAAATAATGTGCATAAAGGTAAATAAATCCATATTTTATATATTATATTCCAAGTGAAATCGAGAAATCTACTGATTATGCTCTTAATCAGTCACAACGTTTTTCTTGTTTCTCCTTGTACTGTATATTAAATATTTGTATTTTACCCAAAGCAAAATGGTTTAATTGTTGTAGGAAAGGAATTTATTGCTAATAGTTATAGATAATCAGAAGTATTAGAGATATATAAGATATATAAGAGGGTGTCCAGACTTATGCAACAACATTATTTTTGTTTTTTCTTTTTCTTCCCTCCACCTAAAATACTTCAGTTTGTTTTTCAATTGAGTTGTACAGTTTATAGGTCACATTAAAGGTGGAAAAAGTTCTGAAATGATTTATCTTTGTCTCATTTTTTTACAGCACAGAAACCTGACATTTTAACAGGGGCGTGTAGACTTTTTATATCCACTGTAAATACATACACACACACTAGCGACCTGCCCGTCAAATATGACAGCAATAAAATGTTAAGCATGGCAATGCCGTTTGCCACACAATGCGAGGCTCTCCCCCCTCTAACTTGCGGGCCTCGCAATGAGAGCCTTTGTATAGTTGAAGAAGGACATGCTCTCCCACCTGAGAGATCAGGTTAGGTCCACATGGGGAGTCTGGAAGGCTACATGTAGCCCCCAAGCTCCTGTTGCCCACCACTATTTTAGAAGCTCATCATCAGAAGCAAAGTTTCCATGTGCTTCATGTAAATGTGTTATCTACCAATTCCACTGCTTTCAGTTGGACTTTGGGAAAATCTCATAAATGGCACAACCAGTTGAGTAAACATTTTGCCCATAATCCAATTTATTTCTTAAAAGGAGCATAGAATAGGGAACAAAGTGGTCATTTAATTAATTCCTCCTTGGTGAATGGTAGCCAAACAACAAATATCACAGGTCTTCACAGTAAATCTACTGCACTGTATACTGATATCCCTATTAGAACAAAAAAGCACAGACTATAGAAAAGTTAGTTTAATTTTTATTCTGTTCCTTGAAGTTTTTATTTTTGATGGTAGAAACTAAAGAAGTGTCTCTTGGTGACTCAGCAATATGTCACATATACCAACAGTGACAGTGGGATGTACTGCGGGCCGGGTGAGGTACTCCATACAGATGTCATTTTATTGTGGCCCTGGCACCTATATAGAATACAAATGTTAACTAACTTTGTAAGAAAAATGATTCACACATTTGAGCAATGACTCATGTCTCTTGTGGAGCTGCTAATGACATTTGTACAATCCAGTCCAACCTTCAGTTTACAGTGATGTATTTATCCTGGTATCCATTAAATCCACTGGTGCATCTGTAAACTAAAATCCTATTCTGAGAAAATTGCTTCATTATCTGTGAAATATTATGTAGGCATACTCTGCAATTGCTATTTTACTTTTAGTACTTAAATGACCACCATGGTCATTTTTTTTGTTTTCTAACTGGTCTTATGAATAACAATATTTTGATATAAAAAATATTTTTAGAAAAAAATAAACACATCCAGTAAAAACCCTGTTATCTGGCACCAGACTCCCTATTGCTGGATAACTGTAGTTGCCGGTTAATCGGGAGTACCTGAATTTAAGGGTCTAAACGAAATGATAAATTTCCCAAGCCTGCAAATGGATTCACACTTGTAAATGCAAACAGGAGCACAGAGGGGGGAGAAAGACAAAGGGGAGGGAGAGTGGGGAGAGGGTGGAAATAGACACATGGGAGATAATGGCAGGGAAAGAGACACAATTTGAGACACAGGGACAGGAGTTAAGTGGAAAAAACCCAGGGGAGGGAGAGAGGGCAGAGAGACACAGGAGGGAGAGAGGGGGAAACAGACACATGTGAGGGAGAGGGGAAAGAGGGTGGAAAGAGACTCAGTGGAGGGAGTGGGGGGGGGGGAAAGAGACACAGGGGTGAGAGAGAAGGTGAAAAAAAACAGGGGAGGGAGAGGTGGCAAAGAGACACAGAAGGGAGAGAGAGGAAACAGACACAGGGGTAAGAGAGTGGGGAGAGGCTCGCAATGAGTGCTTTCGGCCCGAAAGTTGTGCATTTCCCGACGCCTGAAATGAGCTGCTCATTGCTGGGCTAGCTCATCGCAAGGCCCGTAAAGTAGAGGGGGGGGGGGAGGGGGGGAGGCTTGCAATGAGTGCCTAAGGCTATCATTGCGAGGCCTGCAAGTTAGAGGGGGGAGAGCCTCGCATTGTGTGGCAAACGGCTTTGCCATGCTTAACATTTTATTGCTGTTATATTTGACGGGCAGGTCGCTAGCGTGTGTGTGTGTGTGTGTATATATATATTTATAATATCCTTCTTTTTTGTGTATATAAGAAATTACAAACAGGAGATATCCAGCTATATTTATTAAATAATAAGCAATATAGCATTTATTTTAAATGTAGGTACCTGTAAATCTGAACTGCTACAGCAGCTGTCTGTTGTTCTAATTGTTGTTTTTTGTGTATCTATAAAATGTCTCCACATTTTTGACAGGGTTAACCAGTGTTTGAAATTGTTACCTATAGTTCTCTCTGGCAATGTGGCTTGAAACGTTAACCTTATAAGTGTGTGTGTCTGGATTTTTTTACCATAATGCAATCACTTTTAAACTTTACTTTTGTATGTAGCAAACAATAATTTAGACAGAGCATTGTAGGAAATAAGGTCAATTTTGACCGAATATGTTAGCTGAAATTATGCAACATTTTTTTTTTCTATACACCAACAAAGTAGCATTGAAATAATATGCTTGCCAATATAACTTTAGTAATTTTCAACTGAATAGCAGTTACCCCCTCTGCCCTTTTTTTATTTTACTCACAATGGTGCTCATGGATCTTTTCAATAGCAAATTAAATTCTGTTCAGTAGCAACAGGCACAATATGGGATTCCCTGCTCAGGGCCTTATTTGCTAATTTTACCTTGATTCTCAGTCTTAATCCATTCTGGACGCAGGTTAAGTACCAAAAAGGTTGAGTACCAAACACCAATAAGGAGTAAACTGTTTTTGGCAAATGCCATGAGTACCAAGGTGTTTTGCTCATCCAGACAGGTTGAGTATCAAAAATGTTGAGTCACGAGGAGGTTTAAAACCAAGGTACCACTGTATTTATTAATTATTGTGACAAATACAAACAAAACTGTGTACATTGTCCAATACCCCTTCCCCTGTCAGCTGTCCGCTTCCCTTTTGGATGACCGCTTGTTCAGATGTAGCATTTGTTGACTACTTGCTGTTACAGTAATGTATTGCATATGGTTTATTAGAAGTAGGATTATTTTAATCCCCTGCAGATAGCTGTGACTGAACAATACAAGCTGTATATCTGAATGTCGAGATCTTTTTCATCTAGTATTTTTTCCCTTGATTTACTAAATTAATATAAAAGGAAACGAGAACACATTAGTAACTGGTTGCTATTGTTTGCATTATGGCCTAATTATATAACATGAAAACAAGTAGCCTCAAAGCCAGTTGGTTGTGTTAATTCTTGTTAATGCCAAAGGAAATTAAATCACAAAGGCAGAAGGTCTGTTTTTTAGTGTAGGTGCATTCCAAGCGGATGTGAATAGATATCTTGTTTGTTAAGGATAATTAGTCTAAAATTATATTCAGCAGTTCCTAACGAGAGGATGCACCCACTTCTTGCTTTAACTGGATGTACTGTTAATGTGCATACCCCTCACAGTGTGTTCATTAGGCAACATATTCCTGTAGGCTTGGAGCTGCCCACACGCCTTTTCTTGTTTTTATTCCCTACAGCTTACAAATTATATTTGTTCAGACATGAGACTCAATGAAGTACGGAAAACCAAATTATGCTGATTTCTCATGCAGAATGTCTACTTGCTCATATCTATGCATATATCTTTGAGGCTGCCTAGAACGCGTACGATGTTGGTTATGCTTTGCGAGCCTCGCAAAGCCTTACTTGCGAGCCTCGCAAAGGCAGTAACTTTTACGCCAAAGCAGTAACACTTACACCAAGGCAGTGACACTTACACTAATACCAAGGTAGTGACACTTACACTTACACCAAGGCAGTGACACTTACACTTACACCAAGGCAGGGACACTTACACTTACACCATGGCAGGGACACTTACACTTATACCAAGGCAGGGACACTTACACTTATACCAAGGCATAAACACTTACACCAAGGCAGAGTTAGTGTGGGGAACGCTTACGATGTTGGTCACACTTTGCAAGCCTTGCAAAGCCTTACTTGCAAGCCTTGCAAAGGCAGTAACAAACACATACCAAGGCAGTATCAAACACTTACAGTCTAAGCACTACACTACACTATTAACCCTAACTATACCCCATTAACCCCTTAACCCTAACTATACAGTTTATAGGTCACATTAAAAGTGGAAAAAGTTCTGAAATGATTTATCTTTGTCTCATTTTTTTACAACACAGAAACCTGACATTTTAACAGGGGTGTGTAGACTTTTTATATCCACTGTATATATATATATATATATATATATATATATATATATATATGTGTGAGTGTGTGTATTTATATATATATATATATATATATATATATATATATATATATATATATATATATATATATACATTTACCTATTTTGTTACATTACAGCCTCAGAATATAATAGTCTAAGTTGGTGAAGTGAAATGAGAAAAATATATACATAAAGTTATTTTAAGAAATAGAAAACAGGAAATTGCCATGTGCGTATTTATTCACCCCCTTTGTTATGCAGCCCATAAAAAGCTCTGGTGCAACCAATTACCTTCAGAATTCACATAATTAGTGAAATGATGTCCACCTGTGTGCAATCTAAGTGTCACATGATCAGTCATTACATATACACACCTTTTTTGAAAGGCCCCAGAGGCTGCAACACCTAAGTAAGAGGCACCACTAACCAAACACTGCCATGAAGACCAAGGAACTCTCCAAACAAGTAAGGAACAATGATGTTGAGAATGACAAGTCAGGGTTAGGTTATAAAAAAAAATATCCAAATCTTTGATGATCCCCAGAAGCACCATCAAATCTATCATAAACAAATGGAATGAACATGGCACAACAGCAAACCTGCCAAGAGACGTCCGCCCACCAAAAATCATGGACAATGAGGGCATTAATCAGAGAGGCAGCACAGAGACCTAAGGTAACCCTGGAAGAGCTGCAGAGTTCCACAGCAGAGACTGGAGTATCTGTGCATAGGACGACAATAAGGCGTATGCTCCATAGAGTTGTGTCTTATGGCAGAGTGGCCAGAAGAAAGCCATTACTTTCAGGAAAAAACAAAATGGCACATTTTGAGTTTGCAAAAAGGCATGTGGGAGACTCCCAAAATCTATGGAGGAAGGTGCTCTGGTCTGATGAGACTAAAATTAAACTTTTCGGCTATCAAAGAAAACGCTAAGTCCTGCGCAAACCCAACACATCACATCACCCAAGGATGTTTTTCAGCAGCCGGGACTGGGAAACTGGCCAGAGTTGAGGAAGAGATGGATGTTGCTAAATACGGGGATATTCTTGAGCAAAACCTGTACCTGTACCACTCTGTGCATGATTTGAGGCTAGGACGGAGGTTCACCTTCCAGCAGGACAATGACCCCAAACACACTGCTAAAGCAACACTTGAGTGGTTTAAGGGGAAACATGTAAATGTGTTGGAATGGCCTAGTCAAAGCCCAGACCTCGATCCAATAGAAAATCTTTGATCAGGCTTGAAGATTGCTGTTCACAAGCGCAAACCATTTAACTTGAAGGAGCTGGAGCAATTTTGCAAGGAGGAATGGGCAAAAATCCCAGTGGTAAGATGTGGCAAGCTCATAGAGACTTATCCAAAGCGACTTGGAGCTTTGATTGTCGCAAAAGATGGCCCTACAAAGTATTGACTTTAGGGGGGTGAATAGTTATGCACATTGACTTTTTCTGTTATTTTGTCATATTTGTTGTTTTCTTCACAATAAAAAAAAACATCTTCAAAGTTGTGGGCATGTTTTGTAAATTAAATGATGCAAATCCTCAAACAATCCATGTTAATTCTAGGTTGTAGGTTGTGAGGCAACAAAACACGAAAAATGCCAAGGGGGGTGAATACTTTTGCAAGGCACTGTGAGTGTATGTATGTATGTGTATATGTGTGTATATATATATATATATATATATATACATATATGCACACACAGATGTACTATTTATTTATTTATTACATTTTTTTATTTCCTGCTCAGAATTCGAGAATCACAGTTATTTGACTGCATTCAGGGAACCTGGGTAGGGACATGCAAGTGTGCCCACAAAGGCTTCACTCTTGTAATTGAATATCATTTTAAACCAGGCTTCCTTTAAGCTGTATTACACAACTTTAAGCAAATCCCGGGATGGATAAGCCAGGAAACCTACCCACACTCAACTGTTTCATGATTACTGCCTCTCGCATGCGGCCGGTTTCTACCTTGTGTAGTAGATTTTGCAGGAAGGTAGTTTACTGCAACAATCATTAAATTTATGGTTGACATAAGAATCATAATATATCTATAAATATCTATATATATATATATCTACATATCTATCTATATATATATATATCTATATATATATATATATATATATATATATATATATATATATATATATATACACTAGTGACTTTCCCTTTTAAAAATTACGGCAATGAAATTTGAAGCCTGGCAATGCTGTTTGCCACACAATGTGAGGCTCTCCCCCCTCTAACTTGCGATGATTGCAAGCCTTTTCCCCCCTCTACTTTACGGGCCTCATCGCTCAACCCCTTCAAGCCAGTCAGTCCTGTACGGGCCTTTGGCGCTCATCGTGAGCCCAGCAATGAGCGCCTTTGTCACTTATTGCAGCTCCGTCAAGCCAGTCAGTCATGTACAGGTCTCGTGACGAGCACCTTTTGGCACTCATTGCAGCCCCCGTCAAACTTGTAACTTTCGGGCCTCACGATGAGTGCCTTCATGCATGCCCGTAAAACTTAACTTGGCGTTACTGACAAACTCACAATTACGACAACTAGTATGTGATGCTATTTCATTTTCTTTTTTTCTACATTTCTCAAAAGCTGCAGCACCACGTCTTGTACAAAATTGTTAATCTTTATATTATGGTCACATTAGTTGCAATGTTTTTGGTAGCACAGCCGTATCAAGTCAAGCCTGAAACAAGACATAGTGCTCCAGCTGTTTTGTTCATTGTGTGGGCCACCCGAAGGGTTGTTGCTATTGGCATACACAGTTTTGATTACAAGGTAGGCATGCTGCATACCTTTTTCCAAAGTATAATGCATCTGTATGAAAATCTTCCTTCCAGGCTACTAGAAACCGCAAACCTGTCTGTCTATCTAATCTATCTAATCTATCTAATCTATCTATCTATCTAATCTATCTATCTATCTATCTATCTATCAAACTATCCATCCATCCATCCATCTGTATTTATTATTTATTTATTGTAAATACGTGCGGTAATACTAACCTACTATACATACTATCAGCCCTATTAAATTGCGATTCGGCCAATTGAATAGGGCTCTATATAAGCACACAGCTTTTTTTACAGAAGTGTTTAGTTAGTGAACTTCTATCCAAAAGCAAGGTCTTCACTAACTAAAAATGTCTGTAACAAAATATGCTCTGTGCTTATATAGAGCCCTATGCAATTGGCCGAATCACAATTTAATAAGGCTGTATATAAGGTACTTCAAAGCTCAACCTATCACAATAACGTTTTTTTTTGTAGGCCTAACAACCAATGAAATGCATTTGTTCATCAAACTATAACGTTAACAGAATCATAATTAAGTATCATAATAAAATGTAATAATGATAGCAATTACCAGTTCAGTTTTCCCTATAAAAGCACAGGCTAATTTAGGGCTTATTCTTGTTTATTAAGCTCAGTGCATATAATAAATAGGTGAGTAAATAAATTACAAATGTGAGTAGAGCATAAATGAAAAGGGATTAAAAAGAACAGAATGTACAGTATCTTACAAATAAACTGATTATAGCATTAAACTATAGGAAGGAGAGATCAGAATGTACGTTTCCTCTATAATGAATAACTCATAAATGTTGTACAGCTTTGCACTAACCCACTGTAGCTTAAAGGTATAGAAAAGTTCCCCTGTTTTTACCTTTTTCCAGTCTAACAAATATGCTTATGTGAGAAACATACATTTCATTGAGTCATTATATACCTATACAGTATTATTTTATTAAAAAAAAAAATAGATTTTCCTACATAGGCACCCCTTACTAACCAATTAAAAACTGCACTCAGGTATGTTTTTTAACCCTATACTAACCAACCAGTCAGTTCCAGTATAGTAGAGAGATCCAGAACAGCACTGACTGAGTGGCATTATTAAAGGGAGGAGAGGTGTTTGATGGGAACAAAAGACTACAACTCTCATGATGCTTTGCTGCAGTCTGAATTTCCATACTGCATCAATGTTGTAGCTGCCTGTGATTGGCCACAATAAATATAAATTTTATGCTAATTTCGCTTGGATTTTCAGGGGCATTCCTTCTCAAAATCAACTGCTAGAAAACTCTTTTTTTTAATGCAAAACTGCATTCTCTGCTGATTCTCCTCAGATGTATTCATAATCCATTAAACTTCCATATACCTTAAAGTCAAAGAATATAACTGCGAGCCTCGCAAAATGAGCCTTGCGAAGCAAGGCGAGCCTTCGACCAGGCATGCAGGACTTAGGCTTTGGCGCTCATTGCACTGCGAGCCTTGCGAAGCGAGGCGAGCAGTTGGGGACTTAGGCTTCAATGAGCACGAGCCTCACAGGACTTATGCTGCAATGAGAGCCAAAGGACGACTTAGCTCCGAAACTAGTACATACACTATGCGCCTCGCAAAAAAATCTTTGAGAACCACGGAACTGGAAAGACCTGAAAAAAACAACAAATATGCCTCAGCACAGTGGGAGAGCCAGGGAGCCTGTGAGTGAGGTTGCAAGTTAATTTGAACCATATCTGCCCTTTTTCAGGAACGAAAATTGCCTAAGCGACAAAAAAAATGGCTGCCGAGAAAACGCAACACAACTAAAACGAGGCTGAAGGACGTAAAACTAGCCCAAAGGACGTAAAAATTGCTCTGTGGGCCCATAACTTTGCATTTTGGGGAAAACACTTTTGCTAGACTTGGCGGTCAATTTTCTAGTATGCATATAATAGGCATATGTAATTTGCACTTAATAGTCCTGTTCCTTCAAAAAGATGTAATACCCATGTGCCTAACAGTATATTGGAACTGTCTGCTTCTGAGCATGTGCAGGGGAAGGGGTAGGTATCAAATGCAAAAAGCTACAATGGTGTCTCACGTCTTCCTCCACTCTTGGATAAGTGCATCCCTTAAGGCTCCAAACAAGGAGGAAACACAGAAGCCAGGCAAGTTTGAACTTTCTATAAATAAACATTCTTCATCGGGAAGGGATTTCTAAAAATGATTTTTTGTTCACGTTTTACCCAGCTGCTAATGTTGTTACTTTGCCATTTTATCTCAAACCTATAATGTTTTTCCTAAACTGTAGAGGTAATTTAACGACATTCTTCCTTACTGTTGGTAGACTGTCAGGTACTCTTCCCCTCTTTTTTATTTTGCAATATTTCAACAAATACAATATTCTACACCAGCTGAGCCAAGGAATCTACCTTTACTCAATAATAAAACATAAAGGTATTCATGTTTTCCTGATCTTGTCTCATATTTTAAAGATTCCAATTCTGAGTCCATAAAAGAAGATCAGAGGAATCTGCATCATGGACATGTATTATAAGTGGATATAATAAACCATAACATGGTTGTTTGCTGTTTGTTTTCTTCTTTTCTATGGGAAGCTCTACTGTAAATGAATATATGCCAGATGTGAGAAGCATGAGCAACAACCCTGCTAATCATGTCTTGGAGCAGTAAATAATGCAGTTAAATGGAATACAATTCCCTTCCACTAAAGGGACGCTATTATCATTACAAATTCTTCTAGACTTAAACTGGTGCAAAACTAAATACATTTCACTATTCTCTGAAGAGTTCGTTTAAGAAATAACCTCTTTTTAAAAACAAAGCACAACATTTTTTTATGACTTGATTTAATATTTCATAGTCCGTTTCCAAGGACTTGTTTTTTAAAGAACCTACTTGACCACGTTACTGTTGGTAACAGGGTTTTACAAATATTTTAGGTGATTTACTGAATTAGCAATCACATTTCTATCAGGGTGCATACCAATCTCTGGGTTCTAAATTTGTCTGATGTTTTTGTTGGTGAGTTCTCCATTCCTTATGCCGAAAGAAGTTAGGAAGTGCCTTTAGCATCAACCTTCACTTTATACCAAAGGTGAGAATCTTCAGGACTGGGGAACAAATATACCCTCCTTGCTGATTCCATGCTACCCTTGGCATGACCTGTAAAGGTGTAATTTGCTACCAAGATGTAGCCATCATTGTCCCTTGTATTGCAAGAAGCAGTACAGCTTTACACCATCCTGCACAGTTTGCAAGAACTAGAATTAAGCATGGAGACCAAACATTAGGAGCATATAGAGTTACTGATGCTATGAAAATTAAGTATTTTTTATTGTTTCAGGGGTAATTAATTTTGAATGCTCTGAGTTATTTTCATATATGGAGAGAAATATGGAATAAAAGTTTAGGGTTGATGGCATTTCTCAATGTATCTTATTAAGGTCATTTTGTATGGTCCCCAAAATGTATTTCTATTAGTTGCTCCTTTTGATTTATTTGTTATAACAAAATGTTCCCCACCTCTGCTTTATACAGTAGTTACAGTAGCATATTTAGTTACTCATACACAGGGTGTTTTGTCAGTGACCACTATCTGTATAGTAGGTGTTATAATACTTGGCTTAGAGCAGGTATTTGGATAGAGCGGTAGCGGTCAGATTATGTTTCCTTACCAAGATCTTTGGCTGTTGAGTTAACTACTATTTTCTGGTGCTGCTTTTTAAAATGAATTGTGTGAATACGTACACATGTGGTTGTTGCAAGAGCAGTATCTAGGTGTGTTCTGTGTAGTGCCCTCAGCTTGCGGGTACAGATACTGCTTTTATGTGCCATCGCCTATACTGGAGCTTGTGACGCATGATCAAGTGGTTCTCAGCCTATTACTTCTGTTGGCATGTTGGTTACCTTCCAGTGCTCATGAGGACTGCCTTTTCGCACCAGACCGTTTTTTTACATGGTGATACCACATTTGACACACTAAATTTTCATCTAGATTTGACTGAATAGAAAAGAAAATGTTTTGCCGATACATTCATCCGTGACCTCTCTGTAACAATGATTAATGGCTACATGTTCATTGAATTAGACTCTCCTCATATTCTTCTTTGTTCCTGAGGACCAGCAGGACTAATTGTTGTGAATCAAAGCTTTAAAAATTCCAACTTGCAATGTGATAGATGGAACCAATCAATGTATTCAAAGATTTTTTTTGTGCCTTGCCCAAACTGCAACAATTTAATAGTATTATAAACTGTTCTTTTTTTACACAGCCTTGCATAAATTGCAGTATCAGTATCCCTTTATTATAGACCAGTGATTCCCAATTACTGTATATACTCGAGGATAAGCAGACCCGAGTTTAAGCCGAGGCATCTAATTTTACCGCAAAAAACGGTGAAAACATATTGACTTGAGTATAAGCCGAGGGCGGAAAAGAGGGCCCTTCCCCCCTTATCATCCTCCTCCTTCTCCTCCCCCCCCCCCCCCCTTATCATCATCTTGTTTCCACCATAACCTCTTCCTTACTATACCCTCTTCAATCCCTATCCCCCTCTGTCCTTACTTGATACTTTGCTCCGATGAGCTGATCCTGATGCCGCAGCACGTCTTCCGTACTGGCATATGCTAATGACGTGACGCGCATGTGACATCACGTCATTAGCATATGCCGGTACAGAAGATGTGCTGCGGCGTCAGGATCAGCACCAGCTCATCGGAGCATAGTAGCAAGTAAGGAGGAAGGGGGATAGGGATTGGAGAGGGTGTAGTAAGGAAGAGGTTATGGGGGAAACAAAGAGGGAGGAAAGGAGGAGAAGGAGGAGGATGATAAGGGGGAGGAGGAGGATGATAAGGGGGAGGAGGAGGATGATAAGGAGGGGAGGAGGAGTAGGATGATAAGGGGGGGAGGAGGAGTAGGATGATAAGGGGGGGAAGGAGGAGGATGATAAGAGGGGGGAGGATGATAAGGAGGCGAAGGAGGAGGATGATAAGGAGGGGAAGGAGGAGGATAAGGGGGAGAAGGAGGAGGACTTTTTTTTAATTTTTTTATTGAGTATAAGCCGAGGGGGTCTTTTTCAGCATAAGAAAATGTGCTGAAAAAGTCGGCTTATACTCGAGTATATACAGTATTATTAGTTTTTTTTCCCAAAGAACTGCTTAACGATTGCAGAGGGCTTTGGTGGACCACCAAAATATTTGTAATGCCCAGTGTTGATACCGGCTTTTTTCATTGAGCATTGATAACCAAGTGTGTTAAAATATTACATTTTAAAATTGTTAGTTCCCGTATTTTAGAAGTGTTTTTATACTGTTTTTTGCTCAACTGAGCTCCTACTTTGAAAGCTGTAAAAATCCCAACCCAATGCAATTATCTTGAGGGATATAAGCTAATAATTAGCATACTTACCTGATTGAATCCCTCTTGTACCATATGAGTGCTGAATGTTAGGCAAACTGATTATTACTATAACCTAGATTGAGGTAAAAGATTTCCTCAAGGAAGCATTATCAAGTAAGTTATTTCAAGGTTAAGAAAGAACAGCATTTGTTAGCCAGTTTAATTAATAAAGAAAATAATGACTAGACATCTGTCATTTTGTTTTGGAATTTGGGGTTTTCAGAGGTGAATCCTAGTACGTGGCGATCAAAAGTGCTACTTGACTTCTAGTGATCTGTGTTGTTTTTTATGTTCAACTAACATGCCTGCTATCTGTTGGGAGTGATTCTGAGATAGCAGCCATTAAAACATGTCGAAAACAGACACAATCCCAAACATCTAAATACATAGAGACAAATAATAACTTATTCATTGAATTTTGTTCCAAGTTTGACTAATAGAACTTCAGAGTTCTGTCTCCAGTTTCATGTTACCCAAAGGCTTTAGTAAATAAATATTGAGTGTCTTTTGAAAATATCCTGCAAGCGGGACACTTGGACTGGTTAATGAACGCGACTAAAAGAACCCGAAAAACAATGTTAAGTGAACTCTTGGTTTGTTTAGTTGTGGTGTACTTGCTGATGGGAGAGCATGGGTAGGAGTGTAGGGGACCAAGAGTTTCTTCAGATAACGGGGACCCTGATTGTTTACAGTTTTGAAAGTCCGCAACCTTAAAGATCTACCTACTACTATTGGGAAAGGGGGATGGGTGTCATATGACAGGAGCAGGTCTCATTAGCAGCCTTGCCACAGCATTCTGCACCATCTGCAGATACAGGAAGCCCCAGAGATGTAAAAAATAGCTGCTCCTCTCCAAGAGAACGGCTGACTGCAAATCTATGTTAATACGTGTCCTCTGTGGTGTAAAGGAATACAGTCACCATAATGTAATAGTAGCATATATTAAAATTATATTTCCACATATAGGAGTGCTTTTGAAGCTGACATCCAATATGTAATACTTATGTAAATTTAATTTAAACGTACAATCAATTGTTTCTGCTTTATGGGATATCATTTTATTTGTGCTGGTGTAAGTTATCTCTAATGTATGTTTTATTCGTATTGTTAAGCATTAATTATTATATACAAGGATTCTTTCTCATAAGAGTTTATAATACAGAACAGAGGATCTCAGACAATGTGCCCAGATAACTGTCCTAGTGGATTTATAGAATGAAAGGGAATGACATGATGGGAAGTTTGGGTTTGATATAGAATTCAACTGAGAAGGGAAACAAAATGGCAGTGTATGTACTAAGTTATGTTGTAATAGAATTGGATCCAAATATGATCATATTTATCGATGGGGTACAATGAGTTGGGAAAATAAATGAGTGGGAATGGAGGAAGGTGGATTGGATGAGGAGTGAAGTGAAATTGGAGAGAATATCATATTAGATAGTAAAGCGTGTAAACCATTGTGTGTATCAATGTATAAGCATGACACCTCTCTATTAAGACTATAATCATAATTGATTCTATAGTTTGTGTCTTGTAGGAGTTTATATTGCGTGCTATTTTATTTAACAGGTTGAAAGTCACTGATTGGTGAGAGGTTACTGCAGATGGTATAGGGCTTTATGGAAAGCTTTTAAAATATGTTGCATTTTCAGGAAACATTTAAGATTGGGAACACTTAAGGTTGTGAAAACTTAGTCTGAGAACAATGCACAGTGGAGGTTTCTTACAATATGTACAGCTGTGGAGACTTACAGAAAATTACCTCATCTGAAGCGAATGTCATTAGAAGTTTATCTCTGACTTGTCCTACTGTAGCCCTCAATGAGGCAGGCCAGATTTTTATGATTTTCTTTTGTGATCATGGTTAGTTACAATTAAAATGATTCAGCCACCGATTGACCACTGTTACATAAATACAATACCATGAAAATCATGTATGATACTGACCTATACCATGTACTTATGCCCTTCCTCTCACATTGTGAACATCCAGAGCAAATGCTTTGCTTTGGGATAATGAAACCGTAATAATATCCCTCTAAAACACTATGCTATCCTACGATGCACACTGTATGTATGTATTTATGTATATATGCATGTGCCCACTCACTCAAAGAATGCTTTTTTTCTTGATTGTTGGATGTTGTTAAAATATATAATCAGTGTTTTGTTTTCCTGTTTTCCAGCAGTCTTATATTAGCATTGTTAATAGTGTTGTTGATACTTGTTCAGTATTACAAGACAATGTGTTTATTGAATTTATATGAATTAAATGTGACACCATACTGGGCGGTTTCCATTCTTCGTAAATTATGTTGTCAGGGCTCTATGACTGGCTGAAATGGATACATTATGCAGATTGTTGTGTTTCTTTATATTGAATAAATATTTCATATGATTTTTGTATTGTTTGATTAGGTCTCACAACCATTCACTTGCATCTGTCTCACATTCATGAAGCTTATTTGAAGACATTTATTGAATGAATGAAAGTATAATAAGTATATTGAGCTTTCAATAAAAAAATGATACGCTGAGTATTTCAAAGAGTAAAATATGATTTGTGAATGAATACATCTTTTAATGACATCATATTTAACATATACTAGAACTTAATGTATTGTTAATTTATTTTTTTATAAATGATATTGCATGGTGCAAAATGTCGGCTAGATCTTTATAGTATTCCACTGTTTTGGTGGGAAATCGGTGACAAAAATTACATTTCCTGCTATAATTCCCACTGACTTTAATAGGTGATTTAAATATGTAAGTGATGGCCAACATATTTCATATTAATGACCTCATGCAGCCCACTGAATACATATGAGTCACTCCATAGTTTTTTAAATATTTGATTGATTGTAAAAACTGTGGTAAAGTTCAGTAAAACTTTATTTTCAATTTTTTGCAGTGTTTATTTTGGGGGGCGGGGTCTTTGTGCTGTTATAGAAGCACCTCATATCCCACTACAGAAGAAAAATGAATGGAGGATGCAGGGGAAGGTTTTGATGGCTGCATGTTATTTCTGCTGCAAAGCTCATGGACCACTGGCAGTCCACCGCCCATTGTTTCAGACCCTTTGCATTATATCTTTCAGTATCTTTCAAATTGGCTTGTTAGAACATTTACAGCAGAAATAGGTGGGATTGAAGAGTTAAGATCTATAGTGACTTAATTTGCTGCTCAAATTCCTAGACTGCCCTGGAAATGCCATATTTCCTGAAATTTTGAGCTGGAGGCATATTTTCTGCATAAGTACACAGTGTATTATTTGCTTTCAGTTTTCTCAATAAGTTTCCTGTTCTTTTACCTTCTCCTTTTTCTCATAGTCGAAGGCAAACTAAAAACAGATATACGGACATTGCTTGAAAGAGGAGAAATCCTGACTTTTTTATTATCTGTATTTTAGTCAATATGACAGAAGAACTACGTCCTTACAACTGGCAAACATAAAATCATGGTTACTATATCACGTGCTGCTAACATATTTGTTGTTCTGGGGCCAGATTAATCAATAGACAATATTTGTAACCGCCATGGGTGGCTAAATCACAAGCTTCTATTTTGCAATCCCTTACATTGTGTGTGCTGCACACATGCTTACCAGTGCAGCCAACCTCTTATGGAGAGTGCACACCTGTGACAAGTGACATCACAAAAAAATGGTAAGGGGCAGTCTGAGGAGCCTATGTAAAGTATCGTCTTGTTTAAGTGGCCAATTATAAAACAATAAAATACATCTTAATAATGACTCAGCTGAACATAAAAGCAATCTTGTTTTTACTCCAATATTTTCACTCTCGTATTACTAGTGCAGAATAAGCAGACTTGAGTCATAAATGCTATTTGAAAGTATAATACAGTGAGATGTGTCACTCTAAGTCTTGTGACTCTTTTCTTTTTTTCTTTTATGTGATTTACATTCTTTATATATACAGATTACAAATCAGATTCTAGACATTGTTTTCATAGCATAAGAAGGAAGTTGTATAGTTTCTTTGTTCCTTGCACATAATAGATATATGGAATAATAATATGTGTAAACAAATTTATAACCTAATTGGGGATTGAGTTCAAAGGTGAAAGTGGAGCAATTATGGTGCAAAATGTCTACACCATGTGCACCAATATTAGCAGTACATGTTATGAACCTGTCAACAAACTGCTGCAGTTTTACCTTTGTACGCATGATTAATAACATGCTAATTAAAGTCATTTTGTGCATGGTTTATATTTTTGAATTCTAAAAATAAAAACCAATATTTTCAATGTATAAAATAGCCCATAGACTTTGTATATCAATAAAAAAATATTTGCCATGCTTTGCAGGTCCCTCTACCAGTGAAATGGTTAATTGCTGTAAAAATGAGACCATATGGTAGTAGAGTGGTAATTTTCTATTTATTTTAGCAGCTTAACAATAATAGTGTATGTCATTCATAATTATTAAGACACAGTGCAACATGCATTTATATGCTCTAATAAAGGTAGAAGCTTTCTCTATGGTGAGAGAATCTTCATCAGCTTCATTCACTAAATCACAACAAGAGTCCTCACATTTGACCTACAGGCCAAGATGTTAGGATATCCCTACAGGATGCAAAATCAAAAATGAGTGAAATATCTGTTCACCATTAAATACAAATTGTTTGGTGTGCTAAGTGTTCGGGAACTCTTTGAGATTTCCGATGTTTATATATATATATATATGCCCCATAGCATAACATAGGAACATAGAGTCTCCAACACTTGACTATTCAGCATTTATTATGAGTGGGAAATGGAAACCACTATTAGCCTGATACAATTCCCTGAACATGTAAATCGTAGCCTGTAACGTAGCCCGTCAGACTTGCAGCTAATAAATTGGCCCCGTAAAGCAAGCCGCTCGCGATCTGCTGGTTAAGGCTGAAAAACGCCTACGGAACGTGGAGCTTCGCGCCCGCAAATCCTTTTTTCTCTCAAGCCCATAACTGCAACGTTCCAATTTTAGCTATTAAATTGCAACAAATTTCCAAAGACACCATGGCATTCAAGCCCGTAACCCACAAATGGACTCCAAAACATTAAAGGCTCCAAGTAGGACCTGCAAAGGGTTTACAGACTGTAAAGGACAATATAAACACACCAGTGCACTTTAAAATATAGGGAAAGCATGGAAAGTCATTACAATTACAATAATTCCCCAAATAAAAAAAAGCATTCAATTACTTTTTTTTTTATCATATGTTGGAATGATCATGCACATGCCAATATGAAAAGCCATGCTGCTACATGCACAAATCAATTAAAGACACACTACCTGATTAAATAGCAACCCAAAAATATGAAACTCATGCCATATTAACCCTATCTCACTCACAGAGGCTCTATTGTGGACCCGAAAGTATTAAATATAATTGCATATACATCTCGCTCATCACATCTACATTTGGGAACAAAAATAGTGGCCATATTTCACCGCCACATCACATATATCAAGAACCTGGGGAACATATTATTATTTTTTGTTCAGTTGTGTCCAAGTCTCTTTGACCATATGGACTGTAGCACATTTAGCTAGGTCCCTGCCTGTGCTGTTCTACAAGGTTTGCATGCCAAAGATACTGGAGTGGGTTTCCAGTTCCTTCTCTAGTAGACTGTGATTTGTCTGACCTCTCTGCTATCACCTGCCCACCTACACTGGCACTACATGCTATAGCTCACAGCTTCATTCATGTACACAAGCCCCTTCACCACCACCACTTAGCAATCCACACTAATGTAAATTGATAAATAGCAAAACATAATGGGAGGTCACCAAATGGGAATGTCTATACATCTTGGCATACAGCCACCGGCAGTGGCGTGGGACTTATCAGGATAGGCGTAGTGGAGATTACCCCTGATGGAGGTGAGTTGGCTGTTGCTCCACATGCCTCTGCAAAGTCTCCATGTGTTTTTGCAGCCCTCCTGATGGGTTAGAGTAGATTAGTGTGATGTACAGTACCTTGCAAAAGTATTCACCCCCCTTGGCATTTTTCGTGTTTTGTTACCTCACAACCTGGAATTAACATGGATTGTTTGAGGATTTGCATCATTTAATTTACAGAACATGCCCACAACTTTGAAGATGTTTTTTGTTGTTGTTTTATTGTGAAGCAAACAACAAATAGGACAAAATTAATAGAAAAGGTCAATATGCATAACTATTCACCCCCCTAAAGTCAATACTTTGTAGAGTCACCTTTTGCAGCAATCACAGGATAAGTCTCTATGAGCTTGCCACATCTTACCACCATTCCTCCTTGCAAAACTGCTCCAGCTCCTTCAAGTTGGATGGTTTGCGCTTGTGAACAGCAATCTTTAAGTCTGACCACAGATTTTCTTTTGGATTGAGGTCTGGACTAGGTCATTCCAACACATTTACATGTTTCCCCTTAAACCACTCAAGTGTTGCTTTAGCAGTGTTTTTGGGGTCATTGTCCTGCTGGATGGTGAACCTCCATCCTAGCCTCAAATCACGCACAGAGTGGTACAGGTTTTGCTCAAGAATATCCCTGTATTTAGCACCATCCATCTTTTCCCTTAACTCTGACCAGTTTCCCACTCCCGGCTGCTGAAAAACATCCCCACAGCATGATGGTGTTCTTTGAGTGATCCGATGTGTTGGGTTTGCGCCAGATATAGCGTTTTTTTTGATTACCGAAAAGTTCAATTTTAGTCTCATCAGACCAGAGCACCTTCCTCCATATATTTCGGGAGTCTCCCACATGCCTTTTTCGCAAACTCAAAATGTACCATTTTGTTTTTTGCTGAAAGTAATGGCTTTCTTCTGGCCACTCTGCCATAAAGCACAACTCTATGGAGCGTACGGCTTATTGTCGTCCTATGTACAGATACTCCAGTATCTACTGTGGAACTCTGCAGCTCCTCCAGGGTTACCTTAGGTCTCTGTGCTGCCTCTCTGGTTAATGGCCTCCTTGCACGGTCCGTGAGTTTTGGTGGGCGACCGTCTCTTGGCAGGTTTGCTGTTGTGCCATGTTCTTTCCATTTGGTTATGATAGCTTTGATCAAAGATTTGGATATTTTTTTATAACCTAACCCTGACGTTTGGAGAGTTCCTTGTTCTTCATGGCAGTGTTTGGTTAGTGGTGCCTCTTGCTTACGTGTTGCAGCCTCTGGGGTCTTTCAAAAAAAGTGTGTATATGTAATGACAGATCATGTGACACTTAGATTGCACACAGGTGACATCATGTCACTAATTATGTGACTTCTGAAGGTAATTGGTTGCACCAGAGCTGTTTATGGGCTTTATAACAAAGGGGGTGAATACATATGCACATGCCAGTTTTCTGTTTTCTATTTCTAAAAAATAGTTTTATGTATATATTTTTCTCATTTCACTTCACCAATTTAGACTATTGTGTTCTAATCCATCACATAAGGTTCAGATTAACAAAACATTGAATTTAAGGCTGTAATGTAACAAAATAGGTAAAAAGTAAAGGGGGTGAATCATTTTGCAATGTATGTTCCCCTGGTCCCCTTCAGCATTGCTAAGTGGTGGTGTTGAAGGGGCTTGTGTACTGCTGTGAGCTATACCATGTAGCTTCACTCTTGTTGGGCAAGTCATAGCTGAGAGGTCAAACAAATCACAGTCCACTAGGAAAGAAACTGGCAACCCACTCCAGTGTCACCTGTCTATCATGCCCAGGGCCTGATTGGACTGTTTTGGAATATGGCCTAGGCCGGGACTGGCAAGGCAAGAAATTACCCTGTTTATTGATATAGTTATGCATTTTTGTATTACCATATATACTCAAGTATAAGGCGAGTTTTTCAGCCCTTTTTTTAAGGCTAAAAAGGGCCCCCTCGGCTTATACTAAAGTCACTCTCCCCCCCATGTCTCTCTAAACCCCCCCCCCTTGTGTCTCTCTACCCCCGTGTCTCTTTCCCTCCCCCCTCCTCAACCCCCCCTCATTCTACCCCCCCCCTCATACTACCCCTCTAAATATCCCCCCCCTCCCCTCACTTACCTGCTCCGGCCTCCACTCCTTCCGGGTATTGATGTGGCGCGCATGTGACGTCACATGCGCGCCACGTCACTAGCATATACCGGGTGCCGGCACCTGGTATATACTAATGCCGTGACGTCACATGCGCGCCACGTCAAGACCCGGAAGGAGCGGAGGCCGGAGCAGGTAAGTGAGGGGAGGGGGGGATATTTAGAGGGGTAGTATGAGGGGGGGGGGGGTTAGAATGAGAAGGGGGTTTTGAATGAGGGGGGGTTGAGGATGAGGAGGGAGGTTTAGGAGGAGGTTGAGGATGAAGAAGGGGGCCTGAGGATGAGGAGGGAGGTTGAGGAGGGGTTTTGAGGAGGGGGGGTTGAGGTTCAGGAGGGAGGTTGAGGAGGGATGATGAGGGAGGTTGAGGATGAGGAGGGATGATGAGGAGGGAGGTTGAGGATGAGGAGTGGGGTTGAGGAGGGAGGTTGAGAATGAGGGGGGGGGGAAGAGACACAGGAGAGAGAGGGGGACACAGAAGGCACAAAAGGGACACAGGGGCAGCACATTTCCCACCCTTGGCTTATACTCGAGTCACTCATTTTACCCAGTATTTTGTGGTAAAATAGGTGCCTCGGCTTATACTCGGGTCGGCTTATACTCGAGTATATACGGTACGTATGGTTAAAATTACATATAAATTGTATGTATTTTGATTATGTTACAGTGTGGTTATCTGGTGATGACTCACCCAGCCCCACCTAAATAAACAAACTCGGGGTCTTGGGTAGATAAAACAGAGTCTGAGTGTTTACAGCAAACGGTTATAGTTAATATAATCAGCAGGATAAGTTTAAGGGCCTGAGATGTACAGGGTTTCCTAGTAAGCAAGGGGGCAGCCTATTGTTAATTGGTCCCTCTTCTATGTACCTAAGAATGGGGCTTACTGTGATTGGCCAGAATTTTTTTTAAATGTGACAATTAATGAACGTATAACAGTTGTGTCTGGATTTACATAAATAAGGTGTAAGTGTCAATCTGTGAATTAATCCTAATTCTAAGAGATTATATGGTGTTCCTAATATCCTTGAAGCAAGCTCCTGGTTGTGGTACTAGTGTTTGGTCCATCTTCTACTATCAGAGGCGTAAAAGGACCGTACAATTCTGCTGGATAGGTTTGAACCAGATTCTTGCCAAGTCCAACTGAAGTAGCAGATTGTGACACTGTCATATTAATTTTAGGCCCTCTGAGGAATGTTCATACTCTACAGTATCACTAATTAGACTTGGCCTGTGTATTAACCCTTTATTATTAGTATATTTGATATTTAGTATTATATGATATCTAATGCTATTATGACTAGTATTCTTTTTATATGTATTGATCTATTGCATGTTAACTAGGGGCCATTAGTTTACATATTTAGGAATGTGACACTAATTTGATGCATGTGGTATCCCATAACTCCAACCATTGAAAACAAACTGACATGGTTAGAACAGTATAACAAAGTTTTATTTTATACACACACCATTATCAGAAATGGTCAAGACTGTGCATTAATATCATGGGTGTGGTGTGGGCGGATCCCAAGAGAGCAAGAGACTTGGGGGAAAAGGTGGATACCTACAGTGGGTAATGTCATAGTCTTGAATAATCATGATGCATATCACTTACCAGGGTCACATGTGGTCACTACAACAATGCAACCGGAATTTGATGGAAAAAAAGGAACATTAGACATCACTCCATTTAATTGAAGAAACCATTAATGTGCATAGCACTTACAACTTGTCTAGATCTTCTCAATGAAACAGATGATTCAACTTCTGGACTGTGTAATCCAATCCAGTTTCACACATAAAATGTGGTGACAAAAGAAAAAAGTGGTCAACTAGAAAATAGCGGAGGAGGATAAAAAACAAATCCACTCTCTCCAACTCTAAAAACCCACTCTCCCTCTTTCAATCATATTGGCTGAGAGGTCTGTGTCGCACTACAACGTTATACCGCAATTGGATGGTTACGTCCGATCTTGCCTCGTCAGTCCCCTTAACAGCTTGCATGCGATGAAAGGATTTACGGGCTTGCGCCCGTAACTCATGCCATGGTCTAATTTGATAGCTCTGTAACTCGGCCAAATTTCAAGCCTACAGCTGCTGCAGGTCTCACGTTGCCGCTATGGGCTTAGAATTTAATAGGGCTGTATATCATGTAAAAAAAATCCAACTTCAAAAAGAGTCTCCTTAGAATAATATCTGGAGATGTATTTCTCAGTAGTTAAAAAAAAGCTGTCATCATGTTGAACACAGCCCTGTGTGATTATTCTTGAACAAAACAGAATAATGGTTTAAGTTCCTTTACCTCAAAGGCAGGGTGTGATCACCTGCCTAAACCAACAAGACAGCACATTCCAAGACATGATCATGTAAAGCAAAAACCTGTGAGAGAATGTGAACGTCTGTGTTCATTCTGAATCATTGCAAAGGAGGATTGTTTGGCTTCTGGATATGTCTGTACTAGCTAAAATGGATAGGTGGATCCTTAATAGTTTTTAGGTTATCCAAAGGGTGTGTGCATAGTTAAATTTGCATGGTGATTTTAAATATGTCAAAACAAATATCTCAAACAAATTGTTAAAAAAATGTGTCATCACCTACTTGATGAAGAAATTCCAATTCTAGGATTTAATGGCATTCATTAGAAATAATCCTTATTGCACCATTAGCTTGCGCAATTTGTGTTTTTTATATACCGGAGAGAACAGGCTCTACATGGGTAGTAGGAAAATCATTTGCAATCTGTGTTCACAATATTTCTTTTCTTCTTCGAAATGATTCATTCATGGCACATAATGCAATGTTTATACTGAAAATATTTTAATAGAATTGACCTTTTCATGGCTGCCATCATTGAAAGGTTAATTCACCTAATTCACTTGGGTGATGAAAAATACATTTTCAAAGAAGTAAACTAAATCCAGAGCAGTGTTGATATTTGTGCAGTTTCTTCTAAGACTGGAATGAGACAAATTCATTTAGGGTAATTTCAGGAGCGAGTCAGAATGAAACCCCTAGCTACTATGTTTCTATGGACAAGACATTTGTTAAAGGACGGAACAATGTATATACAGTGCCTTGCAAAAGTATTCATCCCCTTAAATTTGTACCTATTTTGTTACATTACAGCCTTAAATTCAATGCTTTGTTAATCTGAATTTTATGTTATGGATCAGAACACAATAGTCTAATTTGGTGAAATGAGAAAAATATATACATAAAACAATTTTTTAGAAATAGAAAACAGAAAATTGGCATTTGCGTATGTATTCACCCCCTTTGTTATGCAGCCCATAAAAAGCTCTGGTGCAACCAATTACATTCAGAAGTCACATAATTAGTGATATGATGTCCAACTGTGCGCAATCTAAGTGTCACATGATCTGTCATTAATATACACTCCTTTTTTGAAAGGCCCCAGAGGCTGCTACGCCTAAGCAAGAGGCACCACTAACCAAACACTGCCATGAAGACCAAGGAACTCTCCAAACAAGTAAGGGACAATGTTGTTGAGAAGTATGTTATTAAAAAAAATTCAAATCTTTGATGATCCCCAGGAGCACCATCAAATCTATCATAACCAAATGAAAAGAACATGGCACAACAGCAAACCTGCCTAGAGATGGACGCCCACCAAAACTCACGGACCAGGAAAGGAGAACATTAATCAGAGAGGCAGCACAGAGACCTAAGGTAACACTGGAGGAGCTGCAGAGTTCCACAGCAGAGACTGGAGTATCTGTATATAGGACGACAATAAGCCATACGCTCCATAGAGTTGGGCTTTATGGCAGAGTGGATAGAAGAAAGCCATTACTTTCAGCAAAAAAACAAATGGCACGTTTTGAGTTTGCGAAAAGGCATGTGAGAGACTCCCAAAATGTATGGAGAAAGGTGCTCTGGTCTGATGAGACTAAAATTGAACTTTTCTGCCATCAAAGAAAACACTATGTCTGGCTCAAACCCAACACATCACACAAAGAACACCATCCCCACAGTGGCAGCATCATGCTGTGGGGATGTTTTTCAGCAGCCGGGACTGGGAAACTGGTCAGAGTTGAGGGAAAGATGGATGGTGCTAAATACAGTGATATGGTTAATATCCCTGTGAATTCCAGGTTGTGAGGCAACATAACACAAAAAATGCCAAGGAGGGTGAATACTTTTGAAAGGCACTATATATATATATATATATATATATATATATATATATATATATATATATATATATATATATATATATATATTTATATATATATATATATATATATATATATATATATATATATAAATAGGGATACATTTAGATTGTCAATTCCCATGATTTGTTGGAATGGTCATGCACATGCCAATATGAAAAGCCATGCTGCAACATGCACAAAGCAATTAAAGACACACTACCTGATTAAATAGCAACCCAAAAATATGAATCTCATGACATATTAACCCTATCTCACTCACAGAGGCTCTATTGTAGACCCTAAAATATTAAATATAATTGCATATACATCTCGCTCATCACATCTACATTTGGGAACAGAAATAGTGGTCATATTTCACTGCCACATCACATATATCAAGTACCTGGGGAACATTTCAGTCGTGTCCGACTCTCTGTGACCATATGGACTGCAGCACATTTAGCTAGGTCCCTGCCTGTGCTGTTCTACAAGGTTTGCATGCCAAAGATACTGGAGTGGGTTTCTAGTTCCTTCTCTAACAGACTGGGATTTGTCTGACCTCTCTGCTATCACTTGCCCACCTACACTGGCACTACATGCTGTAGCTCACAGCTTCATTCATGTACACAAGCCCCTTCACCACCACCACTTATCAATCCACACTAATGTAAGTTGATAAATAGCAAAACATAATGGTAGGTCACCAAATGGGAATGTCTCACATTGTTGAAGTTTGCGATCTATATCACCCTGTCTATGGTTCATAGTGATTCTGTCCATAGCATGAAATGACAGAACTTTACTTTGATTTTTATGGTAGAGTTTTACATGGCGGGCAGTAGGGGTATCAAGCATATTCTTTATGCTCAGTACATGTTCCCCTATCCTGCGTCGTAGTTGGCTGCTCGTTTTGCCAACATAGATCTTATTACAAATACATACTGTTACATAAAACACCCCTGTGGAACAACAGTTGTAAAAGTCTTTAATTTCATATTTTTCACCTGTTGTTGGATGCTCAAATATTTTTGTGGGTTTTATGTAACTGCAATATTTACATCTACCACATCTAAAACATCCTGATGGAGGCTTCAGCCAAGTTGTATTTTGCTTTTGTTCTGTTTTGTCTTTTACATTTTTGCCTGAACGATATGTAACTGAGGTGTCAGTTATTACATCATCCTTATCACTTTTTAGAAGATGCCAATGTTTTGCAAGTGATTCTTTCACATTTTGGGAATCATATCCAAAAGTCATAATGCAGCGGATGGGATTAGTGTCCTTAGTGGTCTTGTTAGGATGATTTTCCCATGTAATAGATCTGTTCTATTGCAGTTCAAGGCATATTTAAACACTGTTTTAGAGAAGCCTCTTTCATTAAATCTCTGTCTATCTAAGTTTATCTGCCTCTCTTTTGAACTCTTCATCTGTGCTGCAGTTCCTTCTAATCCGAAGGTACTGACATTTTGGGATCTGTCTCTTAAGTGGTTCAAAGTGTTGACTTTCCCACTTCAGTAGTGTGTTAGTTGCAGGTCCTTTCTATATGTGGTGGTAGATATCTTTCCACTGTCATCTTTATTGATGTTTAAATCAAGAAAAGTGTTCTTAGAGACATTGATCTCATATGTGAATTTGAGGTCGAGTGGGTTTGTGTTGAGTATTACCATAAACTCATCAAAATTATTCTTGGAGCCCTTCCAAACGAACAGAACGTCATCTATGTAGCGCCTCCACACTAATATCAAATCAGTATATTCAGATAGGGATTCATTGAAGACCAATCTTTCTTCCCACCACCCCAAAAGTAGGTTGGCATAGCTAGGGGCACATAGAGTGCCCATAGCTGTTCCTTTGACTTGATGATACCATTTATTATTATAGGTAAAGTAATTGTGTTTAAGGACATATTCCAATAGAAGTAGGAGGAACTTATTAAATCTTTGAATATTCCTACCTTTACTCTGTAAAAAATATTTGGTTGCTTTAATCCCCTCCATGTGTGGTATACTGCTATATAAAGCTTCTACATCAATAGTTGCCAAAAAGGAATCAGTAGGTACACTAAGTTCCTCTAGTTGTTTAAGAATGTAATTTGTATCTTTAACAAAGGATGGTAAAGCTTCAACCATATTTTTGAGATGGTAGTCTAAAAAGAGACTAGGATTGTGAGATAAATTATCTGTGCCTGAGACAATGGGTCTACCTGGAATGGGGATAATTTTTTATGGATTTTTGGCAAAGTATAGAAGGTAGAGATAGAAGGTTTTTTTGAAAAAATATACTGATAAGTATGATCATCAATGAGGCCTTCTTTTTTGGCCTCATCCAAGATGGATTTCAATATCTTTTTGTATTCCTGGGTTGGATTTTTTTCAATAGTTTCATAAGTATGCTTATCACTTAGAATTCTACTGCACATTAAGTTATATTCTGTATTATCCATTACACTTATGTTGCCACCTTTGTCTGCAGATTTTATCTGTATATCCTTGCATTGTTTCAATTCAGTTAGTGCTTGATGCTCACTTTTTGTTAGATTAAGTCTTTTAGGAATCTTGTGGTAATTTATATTCTCAATGTCTAAAGTGGCTTGTTGCAGAAAAAACCCCAGATGTTAGCATAATCTTTTAAAACGGGAGTAAAAGAACTTTACCTCTACTGTTTAAGTTTATAAAATTTGTGTAGAGCCAACTTCCTTGCAAACAGGTTCAGATCTTTTATATGTAAAAATGTATCTGGTCTTAATGTGGGGACAAATGATAGACCATTTTGGAGTACAGGCAAATGGTTTTCTTTTAACTCAAATTTAGACAAGTTTACTACCAGCTTGTCTTGGTTTGGCGGAGGTTGTGAGTTCTTTATTGGGGTTCTCTGTTTCTCACATTTCTGTAATTCTTTTCTGGGCCTATATATATCGTATTTCACAGCATAATAGTCACATTTTTTATGACTTTTTTTGTGGAAAACGGGGGTGCAACCATTATGTGAAGGTATTTTTTTTTTTTTTGAATGGTGTGCATTTCTTTATTTTTTTGCATGGCAAAGGCAATACGTCAGTACTGCTATTAAAGCAAAACTTTTCATATAAGCACACTATAAATGTAACCGTTAAACAATGCTACAACATTGATTTGTTTCAACATGCTAAAATAAACTACACTAAAGAAGTACACTATGAACATGAGAAGGATTTTCATCTTCCTCCCTTCTTCTTCTCTCTCTCTTTCCCCCCTACTTCTCTCTCCTTCCTCTCCCTCTCTCTCTCTCCTTCTCTGTCTCTCTCCCTCTCCTTTCTCCCTCCCTACTTCTCTCTCTTCCTTCCTCCCTACTTCTCTTTCTTTCTATCTCTCTCTCTCTCCCCTTCTGTCCCTCTCTCTCCCCTCCCTCCTTCTCTCCCTCCCTCTCTCCCTCTCCGTCTCTCTCTCCTTCTCTATCTCTCTTTCTCCTTCTCTCTCTCTCTTTTTCCTTCTCTCCCTCTCTCTCTCTCACTCCCTTCCTTTCTCCCTCCCTTCCTCTCTCTCTCTCTCTCTCTTTCCGTCTCTCCCGCTCTCTCTCTCTCTCTCTCTCGCTCTGTCTCTCTCCCTCTCCTTTCTCCCTCCATACTTCTCTTTCTTTCTTTCTTTCTTTCTTTCTCTCTCTCTCTCTCTCTTTCTTTCTATCTCTCTCTCTCTCTCCCCTTCTGTCCCTCTCTCTCCCCTCCCTCCTTCTCTCCCTCCCTCTCTCCCTCTCCGTCTCTCTCTCCTTCTCTATCTCTCTTTCTCCTTCTCTCTCTCTCTCTCTCTTTTTCCTTCTCTCCCTCTCTCTCTCTCACTCCCTTCCTTTCTCCCTCCCTTCCTCTCTCTCTCTCTCTCTCTCTCTTTCCGTCTCTCCCGCTCTCTCTCTCTCGCTCTGTCTCTCTCCCTCTCCTTTCTCCCTCCATACTTCTCTTTCTTTCTTTCTTTCTTTCTTTCTTTCTTTCTTTCTCTCTCTCTCTCTCTCTCTCTCTCTCTCTCTCTCCCTTTCTCCCCCTCCCTCCTTCTCTCCCCCTCCCTCCTTCTCTCTCCCTCCCTCCTTCTCTCTCCCTCCCTCCTTCTCTCTCCCTCCCTCCTTCTCTCTCCCTCCCTCCTTCTCTCTCCCTCCCTCCTTCTCTCTCCCTCCCTCCTTCTCTCTCCCTCCCTCCCTCCTTCTCTCTCCATCCCTTCTCTCTCCCTCCCTCCCTCCTTCTCTCTCCCTCCCTCCTTCTCTCTCCCTCCCTCCTTCTCTCTCCCTCCTCTCTCCCTCCTTCCTTCTCTCTCTCCCTCCTTCTCTCTCTCCCTCCATCTCTCTCTCTCCCTCCTTCTCTCTCTCTCCCTCCTTTTCTCTCTCTCTCCCTCCTTTTCTCTCTCTCCCTCCTTCTCTCTCTCTCTCCCTCCTTCTCTCTCCCTCCTTCTCTCTCCCTCCTTCTCTCTCCCTCCTTCTCTCTCTCCCTCCTTCTCTCTCTCTCTCCTTCTCTCCCTCTCTCCTTCTCTCTCTCTCTCCCCCTCTCGCCCTCTCTCCCTCCCTCTCCTTCTCGCATTTCTGTGAGCTTTGAACACACACACACACGACAAGTGTATTGGTGATAATATGGCAGCATGTTTACTATCACTATTATTTGGATAATACATTTTTCCTTTCGTTTATGTTTTAGGTGATTATAAATAGCACAATTACACCCAATATGAATTTTACAAAGACTTCCCAGAAGTTTGGCCAGTGGGCAGACAGTAGAGCAAATACAGTTTTTGGCCTTGGATTTTCCTCTGAACAACAGCTATCGAAGGTAAGACATATGTCACTTGTGTTTCTAAACTGCATATACTTTATATTTATATTTCCAGACAGTATGTTATATGAACAATGCCATCACACTTATTATTTGCTTTTTCTTTTTCTTTGATTCGAGTGCCATTATAAAGTGCACTAAACCCTGAAATGTATAAATAGAGTTTAAGATGAATTAATTTTATAATTATGTTTAGATTTGTAGTTTTGCTAATACTTATTATGTATGCAGTTTTTTTTATGTTGTCACATACATTTTTGTCTAGCTAGTTGTGTGACATACAACTGACAGTTTTGGACTTCTCTTCTGAGAAATTCTTAGTTGAGTAGCACATAACAAGTTGACATAAGCAATACATACAGAGCTGGCCAGTTGGTAATACAGATGTATAAAAAGACACTTGTGTTCTTTATTAAAAATAAGACGGGATAATAAAGTAAAAGCACTTGAAAATGCAGTAATCAAATGCAATCCATACTTGTTCTAAGCATTGAAAGAGAGCAAAATAATTGGAAGAATTACATTGAGACTGGCCTACAATGTGCTCTCCTCATATTCCTTCACTAATGACAATAGATTGTATCAGGCACCTCATGTAGGCTTCACTTCATTATGAAGCTAAAGTACTAATGTTCTCCCAGTAGGATCTCTAATTTTCCCATTGAAATACGCATTATGAGCTGCCTTATAACAACAGTTGTTAGTGGGATCAATCATGCCTTTCTATTCTTCTCTCTTCGAAGGTTGAAAGATATCCGCTGGCAACGCAACCCTTCATCACATTAGTGTAATAAATGCATTAGCAATCCTTCCAATCTTGAGACTCATTTTGGACAAACTTGTTAAATTTATCAACAACAATATGATGGCGCCCTTTGTCCCAGTGGATATTTACAGACTTGCAGCCCAATTAAATTAGAGCTAAGATCTAACTCTTAGCACGTAGTGACATAAGTACCACTACGTTACTATTAAATTACCCTCTAAAACCGACACGCAGCCAACTTTCGTTTTGAAAGCGCAGGCTGGCAGAGAAATGCCTAAGAGACAGGCAACGTATAACGTTGCAACCCGAAAACCCATTGATCTGTCATCCAGGTAGCCCTTTTGATCCAATCTTGCTATTAAATTGCTATAATGTCCCCCGCGAGCTAGCCCGTAACACACAAATGTTGGCTGAAGCCCCACGGGTGCTCCAGAGCTCCCGCAAAGGCTAAGAAAGCCCTTGCGTGCCCTGCACGAGCAGCACAAAAGACCCCACGATCCGGTCCTCGAAACGCCCTCCGGCACCTAAACCTTCCCCTTGCTCCCTAAATCTAACCCCATGCTGCAGGGGTCCCCTGCCGGCTCTAAAAATTAACCCTTGCTGGGTTCAAGTACCCCCCCGGCACCTAAAATTAACACCGCTATGCTGGGGGTCCCCATCAGTGTCCCCATATTAACCTTTGCAGCGGGGATCCTGATTGCATTTAAAAAATCTAATTTCCTGCCATGCGGGTCCTTAAAGGACCACAATAACTAAACTATGAACCCCTGCTGCAGGGGTACTATAAGTACCCCCTAGGCATCTAAAATTAACCCCATCACTCATGGGGGTCTATACAGAACCTAATGAAAATAAAATGACCCTTATGGGACACTGATTTACCCCATCACTCATGGGGGTCAAAATAGACCCTCATGAAAATAAAATGAACCCCTTCAGTCCAATATGGGTCTATATAGACCCCTTTAGGGCTCTATTAACCGATATATTAAGACTATAGGGGGGTCCTCCACACAGTAACCCAAATATTAACACGAAGTCTAAGCACTACCCTACACTATTAGCCACCCCAATAAACCAATAAATCTAAGTTAACCCCATCTAAGTAACTAACCACCCCACTAAGTAATAAACCCCCCTCTAACTAATTAACCACATCTAAGTTATTAACCCTATTTAATCCTCACCATTCGTAATTATCTCTATCACTAGCCACTTAATCCCATCTAGACCTATTTAACCCCGTCTAGACCCATTTTTACCCTGTCTAGTCCTTTTTAACCCTAACTGGACCTATGTAACCCTATCTAGTCCTATTTAACTCTGACTGGGCCTATCCCATAACCCCCTCCTACCCTACCCTGTTTACCCCCACACTACTCACCTAACACCATAATAAAATCCCTATTACCCCACTAATTACACAAAATAAAAAAAAATAGAATTACAGAAAATAAAACCCCCCACCTAATTACACAAAATAAAAAACATTACTGAAATTAAAAAAAGAACATTACTGAAAATAAAAAAAGAACATTATAAAAAATTAAAAAAAAGAACATTACCAAAAATAAAAAACCTAAGTTACATGAAAATAAAAAAAAAACTTAGTTACCCAAAATAAAAAAAGCATACATTACATAAAATAAAACATACATTACATCCAATATAACCCCTCAATACATACCATTTAACCCCTAACTACATACATTAATACCCCTAAATACATACAGTTAACCCCTAACTACATTTAATTTAACCCATAAATACATACAGTTAACTCCTAACAAAATACAATAAAACCCCTAAGTACATACAATAAAAATCCCACCTAAAACAAACCCCCTTACTAAACCTAGAATAGGGTAAATAAGCCCACTTACCTTTCCCAAATGCCCCTCCATTGATGACGGTTTTCTTGCCTTCGTCTCTAGCATAAGGGCCCTTTCCATGTCCATAGGTCCAACATATAATTATAAACATTACAAATAGTCCACTTAGCTTTTCGCGATGCCCCCGGTCCTCCTGGTAGTGTTCGCCAGCAGGGCCCATCCAAAAAAATCTGCCACACTAAAAAAATAAAAAAGAATAACAGAGCTCCTCCCTGAAGTAGCTCCCCCCTGCAAAGGAGGCTTCTTGCTCATGCTCGTTAAAAAATTGGAAATGGCGCCTTTTGATTGGCTGAAAACGCTGTCAATCATATTTCAGTCAATCAGAAAGCACCAAGGCACCAAAATATCCAATTCTGATTGGCTGATGGACCTGTTAGTCATTTGTAACCCAATCAGAAGGCACTATTGCCTTCAGACAATCAGAATGGTATACACCCCACGGGATGTATCCCATTCTTATTGAATCCAAGCATCTGCGCCTCTGATTGGCTGATGTAGCTGTCAATCAGAAGACGCAGATGCTTTGAGACAATCAGAATCAAGGGTGTATCCCATTCTGATTGGCTGAAGGCAACAGTGGTTAGTTAGGGGTTTACATTGTATGTAGTTAGGGGTTAAATTATATGTAGTTAGGGGTTCAATTGTATGTATTGAGGCGTTATATTGGATGTAATGTATGTTTTATGTAATGTATGCTGTTTTAATTTTATGTAATTTAGGTTTTTTGTTTTATGTAAAGCAGTTTTTTTTATTTTTTGGTAATTCTCTTTTTTTATTTTCAATAATGTCTTTTTTTATTTTGTGTAATGCTAGTTTTTTTAATTTTGTGTTAGGATGTTAGGTGGGTAGTGTGGGGGTAAACAGGGTATGGTAGGAGGGGGTTTATGGGATGAGGTTTACTGGGTACATTTGGGGTTAAATAGGACCAGTTTGGGTTAAATAGGTCTAGATGGGGTTAAATAGGATTAGATAGGCTTACATAGGACTATATGGGTTAAGCAGTTAGTGATGGGGTTAATTAGGTATGGTGAGGTTTAAATAGGGTTAATTACTTATTTGGGGTTAATTAGCTAGAGGGTGTTTATTACTTAGAGGGGGGGTTATTACTTAGATCATTAATTTAGATTTATTGGGTGGCTAATAGTGTAGTGTAGGGTAGTGCTGAGACTTAGCGTTAAGATGGGGTTAAGTAGTGTCCCATAAGGGTCTGTATAGACCCTTATGGGACTGAGGGGTTTAATTTTATTCTCATAAGGGTCTGTATAGACCCCCGTGGTTGATGGGGTTAATTTTAGATGCCTGGGGGGTACTTATAGTACCCCCTGCAGCAGGGGTTATTTTTTTAGTTATCGCAGGTCTTTTAAGGTCCTTTCAGGACCTGTGGCTGGAAATTTGAAATTTGAAATGCAGCTGGGGTTTCGGATCGGGACCCACGCTGCAAGGGGTGATATGGGGACACTGCGTGGGTCACGATGGGGACCCCCAGCATAGGAAGGTTAGGTGCCGGGGAGGGGGGGTACTTGAAGTACCCCCGCGGCAGGGGTTAACACTTTGACCGCCGCTGTAGTCCCTATTGGGACCCCCGCAGCAAGGGTTAATATGGCGAGGCAGCATTAGGAGTGGGTTAATTTTAGGTGCTCGGATTGTACAATAGTGTGCCGCGGGCCCTTTAAGGACCCCCGCATAAAGGGGTTAATTTTAGGGGCCGGGGGGTACTTGAAGTACCCCCGCGGCAGAGCTTGTGTTTTTAACTGCCGCAGATTTTCAGATCGGGTCCTCCGCGGCAAGGGCTGATTTTGGGAGCCTGTGTGTGATCATGCAGGCTTTCATTAGCCATGATGGCAATCTGTTTTGCAATTGGCTAATTCTGACCCATTGCTACGTGATAGCTTAATTGATCTTAGCACGATCGCACCTCCAACGTGCAAGGGACTTGATTAAGATTTTGCCTCTCTCGCTCGTAGCTCGCAGCCCCTTCTAATTTAATAGCAACGTAACTCTAGAGAATTTGAAGCACCTAGGGCTTAAGAGCTACACGTTGGAGTTACAAGGCTGGAATTTAATATGGCTAGTGGTCGCTAAGAAAATTTTTAAAGTTTGACTGATGTTTTCCTTAAAGGAACATAGAAAGCTTCTGGATTTCACTAGGAATATAATATATCTATGTATATATTTACTTTATGCACTTTATTTTATTAAAAAGTGCTTAAAAGCTCTGTTTTTTATGTCTACTATCATACAATTTGTACCTGTATGGGTCTGCCCCCTGTAGCTCATGAATACACAGGCTCTGAACTGCGGCATTTCAAATTAGCCTATCAGTGATTACTCTCAATAAGCATGGTGCAGAATGTTGCCACTGATTGGTAGCTATGAGACCGTGCAACACATGTACTTAGTTCCTTACTAGTTTTTCCCTCTGCAGCTGATGAAGACAGTGTACTTTTATTTGAGATGTTTTAAGATGTTAGGAGGGAAAAAACAAAACTTGTAATAAAATAAAGTACACATAAGTAAAGAGATACATAGAAATATTATATCCCTAGTGAAGTCCCAAAACCTTCCTTGTCCTTTTTAATTCTGGTATTACATGGGCAGCAGTTGTTCTGCATTTGTGAGAGGCTATTTTGGCACAGTCCACTTCCACTTCTCAGACTGCATAAGTGGGCTTAGTTTTTTAATATCTAAAAAGACCTGTTCCAGTTTACAAAGAGACCTGTCCCAAGTTATACATTTCCTAGACTTCAGAATGAAAGATGGCACAAAATATCAGGTGCAGGAGTTTTCTTCTGAAAGAAAAACAATATTTAGAGCAGCTACACATATGATACTCTACGCATGCATTTGTGATACACCTCATAATTTGTTTTTACAATTTTTTCCTCTAAGATAAGTTAGAAATAATTCTGAAGACTCTATTTTCAAATTAATAAAACTTAACTTTTATTGAAGCTCAAATTTAAAATTTGAGACATTGTGTATATCTTAAAACATATAAAGCGTGAGATAAAGCATCATTCTCCAATAATTCATCAACTATGATACTTAATGTTCAATAAAGTAACAATAATTGTTATTGAGATACAATTTGCTAACAGATAGAAGTCTACAGATCTTTTTACATAATAATACTTTTCTAGATACCACAAGTAATGGTAGATTGCTAGGTTATACTTCTATTTCAATAAATCTTTAGGCAGGAGCTCTGACAAAACGTCTATACAACCCCCTAGACAATTTCACAAATGAGTGAGGAGAAACATGCTTCAGGTATTAATGTGAGACATAATCTCTCCAGTTAAAAATGCTAAAAAAAGTCTTATTCATTAGATTCAGTTTAAACTCCAGTTCAGTTCTCTGTGCTAGTAACAGAGGTGAGCTTCATGGGAGCCCATCAAACTGGCTCGGAGGGACAGCACCAATTTGGGTTGTATAGAGACATTTTTCTACAACTTCTCTCTGGTAGAGTATTTAACCTCAATAACTTTATAAATTATTGTTACTTTAATGACCCTTAAGTGTCATAATAGATGGATTATAGGCAATTAAATGTTGCTTTGCCTCTGGTTAATATTGTCTTATACTTTATGACACCTAGATGCTATAACATAACTTCAATATCCTCAGGAGAAGCTTTGTCTTCCTCTTTATATGTTTAAAGATATACACAATTTCCCCAATTTTATATTTGAGCTTCAATAAAAGTTAAGTTTATTAATTTTACAATAGAATATTTTGTATTCTTTCTGACTTATTTTTAAAACAGAGAGAATATTTGTTAGCACTTGTTAAATTCTCTCTATTATTCATTGTTATTTAACTCGTGCCTCATTTCTATTTTTCTCATAGTTTGACAGCATTAACTATGTGAACATGTTACTGAGCTCCCAAAATAGGAGAATATGCTTTATTCTTCTTTGGGGAAAAGCTTCATCCAGCAGAGGAATTACTTACTTTCATGTGAGAGCCTTTAAAGAACTCTAGAATAATCATGTAGAAAGAAATGCTGGGAAAAGCTCCAGAATACAACATCCAGTTGTAAAATAAATACTACACTTGAAAATAGCCTGGGTGGAAAACATTATGAGGAAGACTGCTTGGAAATGACAACACTGGAAGTAATTCCCATGGCAACCTCCTACTTGACAGAACATTGCACATACACATCCTCCTACATTCATTAGATACAAGCCTGTCTGATTTTATCCAGTATATGTGTATTGTTTCATGGCTGCTCGCTTTCTAGGTTGTTGAAAATGTCATTCAAATTTCTGTGTATATGTGTGTGTGTCTAAAAATAGGTATACACATATACACACACATATATATATATATATACTAGAGAATTGCCCGTCAAAAAATGACGGCAATGAAATTGTAAGGTAGCTAATGCTGTTTGGTGTATAATAATGAAATATATAATACATTAATAAATGAATATACTTTACCTATTTTGAAGCATTGTGTTGAAGAGCTGCAATCTGTTTTGATGTTGCTGCAGCATTAGTGGTGTGGAGCTGCTGTGTAAGCGTGATGAATGTGTGCAGTGTAATAGTGTGCGTGCTCGAGACCAAACCGTTAGCGTAGTTGTGTACTTCCGCATTGGCGTAAAATGGCGGGTAATGTGTGGTATGCGTCTTAGCGGAATATCCGTAGGTGTTTTGTGGTGTTTTGGGTGTTTCTTGTGGTATTTTGCGTGTTTAGAGTGCTGTAGCCTCGTTTTCGTTTTGTTCGGCGGCCATTTTTTTTCTCGCTTAGAGAATTTTTTTGTGTCTAAACTCTTTTATTTTGAGTTAAATGAAGGTGTAAGTTACTGTTTTGAAGTCCTGGAGGCTCCCTCTTGCTGTAGGTAAGCTTTTTATGTATGTGCTGTGTGTATTTATTGTGTTTTAAATTTTTTCATGTTCGCGGGTTGCGGACGATTTTTGCGAGGTCGTAATGTGTGGTAACGTGTATTGTATGTTTTTTGCGTAACAACGTGAAGTTTGCGAGTGTCGCAGTTTCTGTGTCGTGTTGTTTGCGTTACAACGTAAAGTTTGCGAGGGTCGCAGTTGCTGGCAAGGAGCGCCTGCAACACTCCTTGCCAGCAACTGCGGCCCTCGCTTCGCAAGCGTGAGCAACGGCTTGAGCAGGCTCGCCTGCTCACAACTATATATGTGATATATATTCTCAATTCCCTTACGATTTTGCTCAACATAATATTCTTCCTAATCTGCCGTCTTGCACACCAATACTTACCCATAATATTTTTCATTATGTGCATATTTGAAGCTCAGCCTCCCAAGTGTCATTTGAACAGTATCGTTTACTTACACAATTGCTTATGAAAAAATTTAGCTTTTCGGCTAAAATCCCCACGGCTTTATCTCATCAATTTTTAACACCTTTTTGATAACTAAAAATTATTATATGTAAATAAAATTTAATCTAGTTCTGATTTAGAAGAAATCCTGAAGATTGGTCTGATTTATATGAGCTTCCTTACTTTCTATTTGTTCTAAGCTCATAGAACAAGATTATAAAACGTTATTGCTTCTAAGGTACATTTTTTTACAATGGGATGGGCTCCACAACTCATCTTTTGGAATGGATGCAATCAAGCTGGTCATTAAATCCATACCTGGTGGTAGTGTTCTAAAATCACATATATAGTTGTGAGCGTACGAGTCGTTGCTCACGCTTGCGGGCTCGCGTAGCGAGCCGCGGCCCTCGCGTAGCGAGCTGCGGCCCTCGCGTAGCGAGGTCACTGGGCAAGGGCCTCAGTTGCTGGCATGGAGCGCCGAAGGCGCTCCATGCCAGCAACTGAGGCCCCTCGCGAAGCGAGGGCCTCAGTTGCTGGCGAGGTCACTGGGCACGGGTCTCAGTTGCTGGCATGGAGCGCCGAAGGCGCTCCATGTCAGCAACTGAGGCCCCTCGCGAAGCGAGGGCCTCATTTGCTGGAGAGGTCACTGGGCAAGGGCCTCAGTTGCTGGCATGGAGCGCCGAAGGCGCTCCATGCCAGCAACTGAGGCCCCTCGCGAAGCGAGGGACTCAGTTGCTGGCGAGGTCACTGGGCAAGGGCCTCAAACCCTCGCAAAATTCACGTCGCTACTCAAAAAACACGACACTCAAATTACGACACTCGCTAAATTTTACGAGGCACGCAAACAACGTACGAAACACGTTACCACACATTACGACCTCGCAAACATCGGACGCAACACGCCGACATACAAACATTTAAAACACAATACATACACACAGCACATACATAAAAAACTTACCTACACCAAGAGGGAGCACCCAGGACCTCAAAAATGCAACTTACACCTCGATTTTACTCGAAATAAAACAGTTTAGAGACTAAAAAAAAAACGAAGCGAGAGAAAAAATGGCCGCCGAACAAAACGAAAACGAGGCTACAGCACTCTAAACTCGCAAAACACCACAAGAAACTCGCAAAACACCACAAAACACCTACGGATATTCCGATACAGACCTATACCACACATTACTCGCCATTTTACACCAATGCGGAAGTACACGACTACGCTAACGGTTTGGTCTCGCGCACGCACAGTGTTACACTGCACACATTCAGCATGCTTATACAGCAGCTCCACACCACTAATGCTGCAGCAACATCAACACAGATTGCCAGCTCTTCATCACAATGCTTCAAAATAGGTACACTATATTCATTTACTAATTTAGCTACCTTACAATTTCATTGCCGTCATTTTTTGACGGGCAATTCGCTAGTAAAACTATAATGGCTATGTATGGCAGTATTTCTAGATGACTTGGAAAGTCCTCGTCAGTCCCATAGTTGTTACTTCATTCTTGTCCATGTATTCAATTTACATAAAGAAAAAATGCCGGATGACCAGTCATGACCAATTATGTATTAAGAGCACCATTCCCAGTATTATCACAACAGTAAGGAACCTTTGAGATGCTGATACGGTAAAACAGACATATTATAAGGCAAATTTGGTATCCTATACATTTTTACCTCTCCTCTCTGAATCCCTTTCTTCCCTGTTTATCCTCGTCCTTCCTTGCCTTTGTTCCTATTTTGTCACTGAACAAAATTATAAATAAACCATTAAAAATGAAATAAGATGTACTGTATGAATGAACATAATTTTGCTTATATTCTCGCTATCAGCCTGCATTTGCAGAACCCTAAGCTAATCAAGCAAATGAAGCACTGTTTGATTATTTAATCTTCATAACTAGTATAGAGAAATATTATGCACAGTTACTATAAGAGCACAGATTACGTTCAGCTTGTGGGGATGATGTGAATGTGGTAAAGTAAGTTACATCAATAACAGACAAGTATTAGGCAGAAATTGTTTCTATATCTCATTCAGAAGTATAAGGCAAAATAACAATAAATAAGAACTTACAATACTGATGTGCATTAATTGCGATGTACAATGAAATGGACAGTTTTTGATTCTGTTGACTGTGAATTAATTTTACAGTTTCACAGTCACAAATGTAATGGGCTCTGTCAGCCCAAAATCAAAGTTTGTATACGCTTCTTAAAGTGTCTGAAAAACTGGCTATACATTGTATTGGTCATTTTCTAAAATAAATCATTGTTGTTATATTCAGCCTTGTTTATGATGCATTAGTATGCAAATGTGTAGCTCACAAATACTAATTAACTTCTTTGAAGTGGTGATTAGTGACAAACTATTTTTTTGCCAACACGTAAATAAGTAAGCACAACCTATACCAGTGTTATTATGTAGTTATATCTCATTTCCCACCATTATCAAGCACAGTGAGGCATGCACATTAACATAAGCAATGGTGAATATATAAGGAGTAATTCACTGTAGAGGAAGAAGGTTAGTACAATGCATTGTTTTTAAGAAGAAACAAACTTGTTATGGTCAGTTTTTCGTTAATTCTCCTTTTTGTTTTATAGACTTTATCTTTGTATTCAAAATATATATACCGTATATATGGTGTGTGTATGTGTATATATATATATATATATATATATATATATATATATATATATATATATATACTTTTTTGTATAAAATATGGAAATATGGTAAAAAGCCTGGTTAAAGAACCACTGAAGCAGGGGTACACGTGGTGCAATGGTGCATCAGGGCACGCCTCAGGGAGGAACCCAGTGCTGTGTAATTATTATTATTATTATTTTTTTGCATTTCATTTTTTTTCTTTGGTGTAGGGATGCAATCTGGCCAGAGATGGGTCTGTGCTTGTTTAAAAAAAAAAGAGTATTTCGACTGAGGCTCTAAGAAGTGGCAGTCTGTAGCAGTTCAGCACTCTGGGGATGTGTGTCAGGGAAGAGCTGAGAGGGATGAATTACAGCAGTGTGTGTACAGTGGAACCGCTATATTCATCAGCCCATATATTTCTCAAATCTTATATCGGTCAAATTTTTTAGGCAATTCATCCAAAAATCCAATATCAGTCACAAAATAAAATTTAAAAAAAACAGACAGAAACTGATAATTCTGCACAAGTTCTTTGCTAAATTGAGTGCAAGTGAATCATCGGGAAAGGGACAAAAAAAGACATTTATCAGCATTGATGTTTTAATGGAAGGTAACTTCCTTTCTAAACAATAATTCCTTTGCTCGTCTTCAGCTTCTGCCATCATCACTCCTCAGTAAAGGTAATTTATTTATATATCAAATTTGTGCCTGTTAACTGATTTTCCAATTTAAGTTCATTCCTGTGGAAAAAATTGATTCTGTATTCTTCCAATTCAGTATCTGTCCATGCCTCAAGAACGGATTAATGACCAAATATAGATTCCATTGCATATGTATATATGTATGTGCAATATATATGTTGCATATATATATATATATATATATATATATAGTGGCAGCCCACCACCCCATAGAGGATGCCGCCGGAAAATAGAGCGGGCATTTCTTGGAGGAGGTGAGGGAAGGAGAGCAGCTACGGAAAGGGGTCTCTGGGGGAGGAGCTGTTGTAAACGTTCTGTTATGTGAAGGGCTCTGAGTGAGTTGGTATCAAGGGGGCCATGTGCAAATAAAAAAAAAAATGTACCTAAATAAAATTCATTGGATTCAATACAGGATACCTCTATTTAAATACTTAGAACCTTTGTTGTTGCCCATTAACTCCTTTTGAAATTCACTTATCCTCACATTTTACCCCGTCTTTTTCCCTTTTCTCAATTTATTAAGTGTATTGATTTTTTTGGTCTTATTTTTATTTTTATTAAATGCTATCTTTTTTTAAACCTTTACAAGAACAGATTAGTGTTGAACGTTTGGTTGCAGTGTAAGGATTATGATAAGTGCGCGACCCACATTTCAGGTGTTATAACCTCATTATTCCAGCCGCTGGAAAGCATTATATCTAAATAGTCTCTGCAGAGTTGAAGATGAATATATAAGTGTCTGTCATGCGTGTGTTCTCAAGTATGAACTCAGCCAGCAGGATGGAGACATACTCTTAAATTAGCTTCGTGAACTATTTGCTAAGAACACCTTGGAGCACAGTAGAAAAAAAATAGAAATCTATTCTTTCAAGAAGCTGTTTCCAAGAAATAACATAATAGTGTGTATCACTCTGACAAATTTAACCCCTTCAACATCTCTAATAATTTATTAAATTGTTAATCTACTAAAAAAATACAATATTGCAAAATGATTACTGTTAAAATCTCATATGAACCATGATTTTTCCTTTTACGATTATTAAAATATTTTCTGATTACATGTATGTTGTAAATGCAGCAGCTTAGAAAGAAAATCAGTAAGGGGTTAACTGAGCAGGCTTTCCCCCCCCCACTGAACTACATTCGCTTATCTTGGAATTCACCATGGCAACCGCTGCATCATCTACAACTAATGGTAGTTAAAGAGTACCAAACCTACTGCTCTGTATCCCTAAAAATAACTTAATTATTTGTTCTTAAGTAATGTCTACACTCTGTCTGTATTGAGAGATTCCGGTGCTGACATCACAACAGATGTCTGTGTGCGTAATATGCAGATCCTCTGCTCTGGAACTTCCCTATTTAGTCTTTATAGAAAAAGCATATGTTTTTTGTTGTTTCATTTATAATAATACTACCGACTGTCAAAATTTATGGGGCAATAACATTTTAAGCCATGGCAATGCTGTTTGACACACAATGTAAAGCTTTTTCTACTCTGAGGAGCTTTGGCGTTCATTGTGAGCCTTGCGCTGAGGGCCTTCGGAGCTCAGTGCGTGGCTTGCAATGAGCGCCTTTGGCTCTCAGCGCGTGGCTCGCAATGAGCGCCTTTGGCGCTCATATAGTGCCACTCAATTTTAAGCCATGGCAATGCTGCTTGACACACAATGTAAAGCTTTTTCTACTCTGAGGACCTTCGGCGTTCATTGCGAGGGACGCAGTTCTGCGAGCTTGCGAAGCGTGACGACGATTCGCAGTTTGACAACTATTATATGTGATTGCTTATTAGGGAAAGCTACTGGTACTTTGTCCCAGTTTTAGCATTCTTTTTAGGTTCCTCTCCCCCAAGCTTGAAAGTAATTGAGAACCCTTAGGACTCCTCACAAAAAAAACAAAAAACCCTGAAGACCCTCAAATGGGTCATTGTATTGAAGGGTGAAGTATTGTTGACCTACATTCTTATGTTATATTGTGTGGCATATGTACTAAGATTTGACATCTCCAAGAGCTCTCCAACAAACAACTTTAGTACATACAGCCCCTTCTCTTTCATCACTCCTCCTCTCCTACTCTCTCACATGTCCATTTCATGTTTCTCTCTCTTACTCCTCTGAGTTTTCTTTATCGAAATGGCTGGAAGGATGTTGCCTTTTCCTTTAAAATCTCAATCGTTTTACAGTATCCACGGGGATGCATAAAACACCAGGCCTAGAGTGTCAAACTTTAATGTGCAGCAGTCAATCAATTTGTAATAAGCTTTCTCAGAATTTTTGCTTAAAAATGAAGCAAAAGTGAAAGATAAAGATAATCTGAAGAAAGAGAAGCATGAAATAAATAGTACAAAATGAAGAGGTGTAGAAGGAAGGAGATGCAGGAGGTGGCAAAGGAGGGGCAGATATTTTGATTGGTCCTGTGGCAGTATAATACAGCTTTGGGTGCCCAGTTTGCCCACTTTGGGTTAGTACATCTGGCATTAACAACAGTTGACTTCAATGGCAGATATGTTATACTGTCACTTCATTTTATTGACTTGAGCATTTATAGTTTAGTGTAGGATTGCAACATTTTGCAAAGCCTTTTATCAATCTCTATTGATTACATTGATCCTCCCAATTTAGGTGATTGACTTCCATTGCTGGGCTTAAGTGTTTTTCAATTTTTTTCATTACCTTGAATCTCACTTGTAGCGAAGAATAGAGAAAACATGGAAATAAACAGTAAGGATGGATATAATAAATTGTGTGCTAATGGTATGGGCATAGTGTTGGTAACACAGATGTAAAACATCTGTTTAAATGCTATAATTAGTTATTGATTTGACACACAAATTATTTTTTTTCATTTATGTGCAGAAAAAAATACCAAAACACCAACCCTTTATTTTCAACACAATAAAATTGCACAGGGCCTCTAGACCCACTTTTTGCCATTGCAGATTTAAATTCCAATGAGTAACAGTTTTATTTATTTAGTGTTCCCTTTTTAAAAAAGTCCAACTTCTAAAATAAGTATCAAAAAGGCCAAAAATATATATTATAATAAAAATAGACAATAATTGAAGATCTGAAAAAGCACTGTAAGTTTTGTGACTGCTTAATAGTAAGGATCAATATAAACAACTTTTTAATTTATCAAGATTAAAAAAAAATCTGCTCTTTAGTTTTCCCACTATTTTGAGGCTGGATATCCTCCCATGTTTTACAAACTGTGGCACAAAGTTCAGCACACTTTCCTATGTCCACTTTTTTACTGCCCAGCTGTAGTGGCAGAGTGTGGAGAAATTAACTGCCACTGTTTGAAAAAGATAGGTGGTGCAAAACCAACAATCGGATTAACTTTGTTTAAGAATCATAGCAAATTGAAAAATGTTTATACTGAACTTTACTACTCACATATCCTGAAACCTGGATCATTTACGCTGGCTCTTTGTTGAGCTCTTTCTCTCCATTGCAGTTTGGCTCTTTAATTTGTTTTACCAACTTTGTATGTTTTATTTTAATATTCCAAGTTTTACAGGTAAATTATTTTCTGTACATGAGCAGGAAACCAAATCCCACTACTGACTTCACTGTTTTCTGCTATTAAGTTCAAAATCTGGACCTTCACCTTCAAAGTCCTCAACAATACCACACTTTAAATAATTAGTGTATTTTATAATGTATAGTTGTAATTATTTTTTTCCCCTTGGTTTATTTAAGATTGTACATTTAATATTATAACAAAGTCTAAATATAGCATAAAGTACATCTTTATCTGTCTTTAATATTTGCATTGTCAGTTTGCAGAAAAATTTCAGGAAGTTAAGGAAGCTGCAAAATTAGCACGAGATCGATCTCAAGAAAAAATGGAGACATCAAGCAATCATTCCCAAGTAAGTTTCATATATGTTTAATTAGTACATATTATGTAATTGCAGCTCTGTACAGTATCTTCATTAACACCTATAAAAGAAACCTTATTAAAAATATATTCCCTCTGGGGCCATCACGTGAAATAAACTATTTTGTGTCAGTCACAAGCTATAGAAGTCACTTCAAGCATATCCATAGATTTTCAATAAATCAGCCAGTCTGTGCCTAATTGGTGTTGTTATTGTTTAACCCTTAGGCAAAAGTTCTGCTTGAGAGTATTCATCTAGCTTTATCGCCATGCACGGTTTCTGACTTCTCTAGCGCGCAATCCTCTGGTAGATAAATCATTGACCTCCGCACACTGCCAGGTCCTCTTGCTATTAATACATACTGTACACCCAGTGTTTGAGCAAAGTGGGCTGCTATTGTTGGACATTTAAAAAAAAAAATCCATCAAGTAAATGTTTTGCCGTACAGCTCTTTAGCTGTGCTTATATTACTATAGCAACCATGCTAAATATGTTTTTTTATAACACTTTACATTTTATAGCCCTGGATTGGCTGGAGCAGAACTGTTACCACATGGATTTGTGTTTTCTGAAATAATTATTTGTATCGATGAGGACATTTCACAGTGTTTTTGGAGACCAATTAATAACTGCCATTCTGTAGGCCCATAGTTCAAGTTGAAGTCCATTGTATAGTTGAAAATGACATTCAGATTACAGCTGTGAATTTCAGTGAGTGTTAGATGGCTTTATGTATTCTGACACTTATAATTCACAGCTGTGAAAACTGTATGTTTCTTTTGTGATAATATTAGAGGCCATTTCCTTTTATTTTGTCATAGTACTTTAAAATGTCTCAGAAAGGAATCCACCTATGTAGAGCCATCTGACTGAAAGATAATGTTTAAAAATTGTCAGTTTATAAAAAGCCGGAACAGAGGTCTATCAGCTCTATTTTCTCATGCAATAAGAGTATTTGTTTAGGATGGCAAAACCAACAAATATGTGCGATTCACTGGAAGATAGAGATATGTTGTACCATGGTCCTGGCATGAATGTATTTATAGCTCCCAACTGTAAGTGTTGGAAAGACATATTCTTGTAAAATATCTTTTTCTCTCGTAGCAGTTCTCTCTGTCCCTCATATTGATGGCCCCTGTGTGAAGTGAAAATGGAATATTTCAAACTTGTATTTCCACTGATACCAAGGGTCACATCTCATTTTCTGGCCTCTAAGAAATTGGTCAGTTTACTTAACGCCTCAGCAACACTTCAGTGGAGTGTAAAATGGATGTTAAAATCCAAAGTTCCTTTTTTTAAATAAATATATTATTTCAAAAGAGAAATTAAGTTACAGAAACTTTCACTTTTGCTTAAATTAGAACTGTCATAGATGTAAATTAAGCACAGACATAAAGACCCTGTGAACTGTTATTTTACATTCCCCTGCTATTATAGGCTGCCTGAATTATTTGGACCAGTAGAAGAGGATGGGTTATAATGTAGGTGAGGTGCATTTATGCTAATCAAAGTGTATGCATGGTATCCATATTGTGTTGTGTCTAAAATGGCTGCTGCCTCCTGTACATGCATTGAATACTTTATAACATTTTAAGAGAGATCTATAGTTTTGAAAACACACACCCCTGGCTTCTCCCTCTCTCTCCATTTATTTTCTCCAATGTTACAGCAGAAAGATAAACATGGTTGAACTGCCATAGAGGGATTTGTAAATCCATATCTGACTGTCCCATTCAAAGAAGGACATTTGAAGGATCGGTGTATTTTGGAGAAAGATTCACATGTATAAAATATGTAATAAACGAACAGCTGTGTAAACTATGAGCAGAATTAGGATTTTAAAGAGCAGTGGCAGAAAGATTGCAAGTGTTCCTGACCATGTGTGTTTTTGGGGACATCCAGCATGGTATCCTTGAGGCAGAAATAGAGTCTTTCCAAACTACAGTAGTCATTTAAGGGGCTGGGAAGAGCAGAGGGCTTTTCTCTTAAAACATGTATTCTTACTATAAAACAAGATAGTTATGAGATATGGCATTTCACTGCATCAAAGTATTTTATCGACATATTTAAATTATTTAAATTATAACTGCATTTCTCATGTTTTGGGCAAGCGTAAACTGGCACAACATACAATTTCAAACTTGGCAGCTCCATTTTAATTTTACTTGCATTACCAGTCAGGTATTGTAATTGTACCCCTTCTGCATTGCTACCATTTTGTGGTAAAGGGGCTTGTGTACCTCAATAAAGCTGTGAGATATACCATGTAGGGTTGCCCAAGATGGGCAGGTCATAGCAGAGAGGTCTGAAAAATCGCAGTCCACTGGAGAAGGAACTGGCAACCCACTCCATTATCTTTGCCAAGAAAACCTTATGGATAAACATGACCAGAGACATAACAATAGATGTGCCTAGTGTGCTGCAGTCCATATTGTCATGGAGAGTAGGACACAAATTAACTACTGAACAACAACATTGCTGTTGTTAGAAGGGCTCTTGATTTGCAAATATAAATGAAGCCTCACAATGTTGCTATTCCAGGATATGTTCCATGTTGGAGGCACGTCACTTCAGACATATCACTACAAGAATGTCTATGAAGCTCTGATGAAAATGATCTTGTATCATGGACTTACTTAGTACATTTTGTCCTAAATCTTGGCTCTTACATATTATCACAGCTTGATATCCAGATTTTTCTAAATCTGCCAAATTAGAAGTTATACTCTGGAAAATCAGATTGAGCAGCAGCCTCATTAATGCAGCTCAGTATACCAACATTAACACTTGCAGAGTTCCCTTTAATTCCTATCATTTTCAGGGCTCACCAACTGACAGTAAGAAGTTTGCTTCTTTCCACTTTTTTCTAAAGGTAAAAATCAATTTTATCCAGTAGAAAAAAAATATAACTGCCTTTTGAAATAAATTATTTTGTTTTCATTAAAAGTAGTTTAATGGACATTTAACCCCAGTCCACAAATCAATACTTAAAAACCTAGCATGACACGTTGAGGCCCTTGGCCAAGTTTATATTCCGGATAGCTTTAAGGTTTTTTTTAAATTCCCCATATTAACATGATGGTTGAACCATGGAATAGCCTCCCAGCAAAGTAATGCAGTTTTCAGATTGTTGCACTGCAAAATGTTATGTTCTTATTCAGGGAAGTTACCATAGATTTAACATTAAGACACTTTAAGCAGATGACGTATATTAAGACCATTTTATAATATAGTTTTCAAATTTATAAATAAAAAAATCAGCTCTTGTCTACAGCTTTCATGTTATCTCGCTTGATTTGAACTGGCAGCTGTGTCACAGCACATATGTTATGATGCGCACTGCTTCTTTCTAAGCGGAGAGTGGTGATTTAAATTGTAATGAGCTTATGAAACAATATAATTATCTCAGAGCCCTTCATTCTAAAAGTGTAAACTAAATCGAGAGCAGTGTGGTCACAAGTGGATTTGGTCACACTAAAATGACATAATGCAAGTATTGAAAGGAGATTATTTGTTTTAAAAAAAACTCTGAAAGTGGGTAAGCATTTTATTCAAGGATAAGTGCTTTATTATATTATCTTATGGGATACAGCGAATAACTTATTATATACTCATATCTACTAATTTATATATCATTAATTAATTATATTACTGTGACGAACTAAGGATTCCACTTATGCCGTACAGACATTTTGTCCAAGAATGATGATAATATTTATATCTGTATTGGTTTTTACCTATGTTTAGGAATCTGGCCGTGAAACACCATGTTCAACTCGAGCTTCAAGTATAAATGGAACCGATGATGAGAAGGCGTCACATGGTGAACCTCCTGACTCTGACCTCAAGACTGAGAATGATAAATTAAAAACTGCCCTTGCACAAAGGTAATTCTGTGCTCTTTAATTGTTATTAAAGTGGTGTGCCATAAGCTTTACTTTTTAGGTGTCCTAGAACTATTACAATTCCATATGTAACATAAATATTTTATCTGTAGACAGTCTAATTTTTTAATTTAGTGGCACGGCATAGAAACAGAATGCACTGAATTGTATGTTGCACCCCAGCCATTAAAGCCAGCCTGAATTTTGCAGTAAGTATATGGGATGGGAATTATAACACAGCATTTATTGCAATTATTGTATTCACAAGGTAATTTTTATTTGCATATTTTTTTTTTTAAATGTAAAAAATACGTTACTTAAAACAGCACAACATAAAATTGCTAACTGGATGCATGCACCCAAACCGAATGAAGGAGCAACTATTCAATGTCACCTTGTTATTAATTTGAACACGTTTCCATCTATCATTAGATTGCAAGTTCAGTGGAACAGGGACATAATGTTCCTTTGTTATGCAGTTAGCTAATCCTGCAAGAATGTAAGCAGGATATATCAATGATTATCCAAGGCTGGCACTGATTCACAAATGCTGTCCTCCATTATTATACCCGCTAGGGACAGACAACCTATTTCACTTGAAGAGCTGCATATATGGCTCTCGATTCCTTAAAAGGGGCATACCATGGTGTATATGGTATTTAACTCTTTATTTTATTATCCGCAAATATGGTAAAATCACTGGGAGCCGCAAGGGCAAAATCCCCTGGGGTACGTTTTGTTATATCCATTATCATTGTACATATACAGACTTGATGTTCAGCAGGTTTCACTATAACAAGGGAACATATGCATAGGTAAGGCTAATTCAAATACTTCTAATCCATGTTTCTGTACACAGTATTTCAAGCTGGTAGTTTTCATGGAAGGTTGACCAGCTGCTATACACAGTATGATATACCCTGTGTGTGAAAATCATCTACTTTTTAAAGATTAGCCAACCTCATTTTACACAGCCCTGTATGGCTATAAATATAAATGTGATCTATTATGTGATGCCTTTGGCTGTTGTCACTTAGATTAGAGAGAAAAGCGGTCACAACTTATCCTTCAGGAATAAATGAATAAAGTCTACCCCACGGGCTGCAAAGTGCAGAATATCACTGGGAAGTCTCAGTGCATTAAGATGACATTGCATGCTGCTCACATAGGAATTCCGTAGCAAATAAATTACAGACAACCAAGAGGAATCACTGGAACTTGGAGACCAATGTCCCTATTCTTCAAGGAACATTTTAACATACTAATGAACTTGTTACCAAAACAGTTTGTTGTATAACATATCACATTACTTTCAACTAACATGACTAAAAACACAATGGGGATATCTCCCATAGTGTATGCTTTTATTAGTCATGAAGAATAATTGGCTGTATTGTTCATCATGACTGATACGGACTTTGTTACCCAAAAAGGAAGTCATTTTTCCAACATTATACATACTTCAGATATCCACCATTTTTGTGCTGGAAACATACAGTTGTCAAAAACTAATGAATAGCATTATTAGTGATACATTTTGTTTGCAACCACATATCAAACAGAAACAATCTACACCCATTTTGGCATGTGGTTAGATCCCCTCTCCCACACTTCTAGAGCATAGTAGGCTACAAATAACTCATGAAGCTGAATAATAGCATAATGGTGTCAGACAAACAATGCAGAATATCTCAGGAATGCTGTAGAAAAAACAGCGGGTGCATTGCAGAGACAGTTTTTAATGCTCTTTAACATGAAAACAACTCCATTTAAGTCAGAACTAAGGCAAGCTCTTGTTTAATTTGTATGATGTAGATGTTGAAAACATTTATAATCATGAATATTGGGAAATCCCAATCAATAGGTGCAAATAGTGCTGTTGCACATTAATTACAATTACCATGACTTTCATTGATTTATTTGGATCTAGTAATGTAACGGATCACGAAGCTAACGTAAATCAATTACCGGTAAACAGAAAGCCTTAAATGTAGAAGAAAATCTGAGCCATACTTCACTAAATTTAAATCCATAAAAAAAAAAACATAAAAGTAGGGGGGAAAAAAACGTTCTACAAGGACAGTTTATTGCACTAATTTCTGTCATAGGCTTGGCCAAATAATGAACAACTGTTTGTTAGTACCATATATTATGATTGTATTTAAACATAAACAATTTATGCAGTGGTTTGATAATGCTATAAGTGATACATATGTCTATTTAAGGATTGATGGTGATATCTGCCTCCCCTCTATACTTCAAAATAAATTATAGTATACTGCGTTCATATTTATATTTATACTAGGTACCATTCTCTACCCCCTGCCTTTTTGTTGTTGTTTTTAAACTTCTCTTAGTTTAGTGCACTTATTTTACAAATAAACAGCGCCTATCCTCAAACTTTTCATCTATAATATATGTTGCTGCATCCCTATGATTAGCAAATACCTTTTGCATATGAGGCTTGCATACCAGCATCACTTTATTATTATTATACCATTATGATGCTTATTTTTAAGCTCTAGAGATTAAATATTATACCACTCCATCTGTCATAATAAAGGTGGTCACTTATTTCTAATCCCACAGTATTATGGGACAGTGACACCCATTTTTCTTGGATAGACGCTTTTTAATTTTGTAGTTACTTATCTTGCTTTATCCTGGAGAACATTAAATTATCCTACTTTTTTCCCTATTAAATTATTTCCCCCTTGTATTTAAACCCTGCAGACATCCTGGTGACAGTTTCTTTACAATGGAGCCATCAGTAAAAATGACAGATCCTTTTTCAGTTTTTGTTGGCTTTCCCCTTTCTGTTTCTCTGTTTCATGCTCTTTGAAGATGTTTTTCAAGGTCACAGTCCAACATCATTAGAGATAACAGTATAACTTCTTGCCACTCTCACTACTAATTTTATGGCAGTTGCAATGCTTTGAACACAGACTCAAGAAAAGGATACCACAATGACACTTCTTGAGGAGTCTTATGAAAAATGAAATTATCCTTGTAAACTAATGAGAGGTCCATTAATCCAAATTAAAACCCTGATATTTTGAATTGCTACATTTCCACTATAGCAGTGAAGGATTCCTCTGCATTCAAATTCAGTCCGTTTGTAAAAGCAGATTAGCAGAAACAATAAAGGTAGCTTCCACTGCAGTAAAATAGCATATAACAGATGTAAAGAACATATTTATAATAGAGCTTTTATTTATCATTTTAATTAAAAAAAATTCTGTGTGACAAAACATTAATATACTATGCTTAAGCTTGCTTGCATCATATACTAAATGCATTGATCATACAACTGTATATAACTGATTTGTTTGTGCTGTTCTGTTACTGCTAATTAGCAGAAGGGTCTAACTCTCAGGCAATTATACATTTTAAAGCAGTTTATTCATCTCTGACATGTCAGATATTCTCCTTTTATATGCAAGTAAAACATGATTTCGATGTCCCTTTTTACAAATGAGGCATGTACAGAAGATAATTTCCAATACAATATTTGTATTTAATGATAATTGATGACGCACTTTGCCATCAACAGCATTATCAGAATTATTTTAACAGCTTTGTGATCAGTGAAAATGAGACTTCATAAATATGTCACATTTTAGTATTACAACAATTTAATTTGAACACACAGGAATGTAAGTGTTGAAAGTCAGATCACTCATTCTTGTTTTATTGGTGTCAGCTCAACCAATGTGAAGAAATGGGAAACCGAACTGGAGACGTTGAGGGAGAGCAATGCAAGACTGTCATCAGCACTCCAGGAATCTATTGCTAGTGTAGAACACTGGAAGAAACAATTTCTAACCTGCAAAGATGAGAATGATCAACTCAGGATTAAGGTAAAGGACATTTGCACATTTTTAACAGAAGGGTTCTTTAGTAAGATTTCCTTACTAGCATGTATTCAATCTTCTAAATACTTGAAAATATGAATACACATGGAATTACAGGACTAGCTCCAAGTCCACCACGCAAACTGTAAATGGCAATGAGCTCTGTGCCATCATATAAAAAGGAATATCGTCTGCATTATTTCTCTGTTTGAGCATGTAATTTGGCAACACATATGCTTCTTTTTTTTTTAAAACTCTGATTAACCCTAGGGCATATTAGCTTCAAAAAATTCCTTCACTAAGACATTAAAAGACCACTGCACCATGAAAAAAAACTAATATATGTTTGAAAACTTTGAGTCCAAGAGCATAATTAAGTAGGAAAAACTCTGTTTGTTTTTTAATTGGGAAAAAAATACATTTTAATATTTCTGCAGAACCCTCATTCTACATTAGCAAAAGCTGTGTATGTGTGAGGGCATTTACATATCTTAAGAGCTATGGTTGCATTGAATGGCTTCTGAGCCAGCAAGGGGGAAGGAGTATGTGGTCAATTTCAAACTTATCTTATTATCAAACAAAGAAAATAGACTTACCAATTCCCCCATCCCTACCTCCACTGATAACTACAAACACAACAATCCGCTTTCAGGAAGTGATGTAAGAAACACAAAATGTATTCTTATATTCATAAACAGAGTCTTCAAATATTAAGATTTTCCCCAAACATCTTTATGTCCATGGCTTACACTGAAGTTGATATTATTAACTTGGCACATACTTGAAAAGCAAGTATCTTTTTTTTTCCTCTTGAGCTGCAGTGGTCCTTTAATAATTTTTTTCCAGATTTCAGACCAATTTGTTTTCCATTGAACAAAACGCATTCCTTTAAATGCACGATAGATATCACTACAATCCTATATTTACAATATTTGTTTTAAAGAACTAATACAGCCTTTAATTTATATGTTGTATACAGCTGCCAACTATTGCCTTGATTGAGCTGCTTGTTTGATCGGCATTCTTAGCTGGGAGCGGCTTTGTAAAATAATGGCATTTAGTTTAGTCCTATTAAAAGCAGTAGCACTTAGGATCACTGCATTTCAATAAAAAAAAAAAAAAAATCTGGGTCTTAAATATTTTCTTAATTTAGTCTATTTATTTATTACTTTATCAAAACGTTGTCATGTGAAAATATAGGGCTACCAAAAATCCAGTAGTTGAATGCTTTTTAATAAACTTTTCAGAACGTGGTAATCAAACTTGTTTTCAACCTTAGTTTCCATATTGCTTAGCAATTATAGTATATTCTTTCAGCAACTCCAGATACTTTCTGATGGATTTATTTCACTGAAAGTTCCATGTACTTGTATTAAATAAATGTCAGAGTCATTGTTTAAATATTTCATTTAAATGCTTGCCTGTGTGATCCACAGTTCATTCCACTCTCTGCTTGAGAATAAATAAAATGTCATTCTGTTTACATCTAAATAAAAACCCAGAGAGGAACCTGCCTTTCTAGTTTATAAAATGAGTTAAGACACTTGTCAAATATAGGAACAAACCTATTTGTGATGGATGGGTGAGGTTTTATTGCATGGTTTAGCAAAGTTTTGGGGGCATTTGGGGTAACACCCTTTAATAGTTAGACATTTCTTTTTTATATATATTATTCATTACATGAAAGAGCTGCCTTTTTATTCAGTGCATAAATTCTGCATGTGGTTTAATAATATAAACCTGTGGTGAATTCAGCAAATCCTCATTCTAGCCTGTTTAAAGAGGACCACACAACAGCTAAATTAAATAACAATGTGATTGCTGAGTGCTAACAAAAAAATAGCTGATTAGAATGCAGGTATTGATGACATATAGTGTTGTGTAGTAACCTCCTCACACATTTCCTTCACATAATACCTGCTAGCAGAGGTTCTTCTGCAATACATAGTGTGAACGCCTTGGGGGGATTCAAATGAAAATAATTATGCTAAGTGCAGGTTCATAGAAACCACTGAGAATAAACTGTAAAGAGATTTTAAACATGTAGAATATACTAGATCCATGTGACTTGTATCATTGTATGGACATTGCACACAACTACTATCTGTAACACTTTTACTTTTGTATTTTTATAGATTGGAGAGCTAGAAGCACAATGTGATGAAATAGATAAAGAACGAGGAAGAAATGAAGAGCTAAGCAAACGATTGCAGGAGCTGGAAGCTGAAATTCAGGACAAAGAATCAGTAAGTTGGAGGGAACATACCTCGTTGCAAACCTATGTTCAAAAGGAAACACAGGAGTTTAGGATGAATTGAACACTGGTTCCATATGCAGCATAAAGGGTAAACTTGTGGGTATGTTTTAGATTAAATTATTGGCGTTTATATTCTGGAAGAGAGAGGAAACGCGTTAGGTAAGGGTTATATTGATAGATATGTTTTAGGGGGGGGCACTCTAGGTAAAAGTCATGTGATTAAGTTGTTGATAATGGACGGGAATCCAACCTTTTCACATAAGGCTATTGGAATCTTTTTCTGTCATAAAGATACATAGTTACATAGTTACATAGTAGTAATTAAGGTTGAAAAAAGACTTTCAGTCCATCAAGTTCAACCTGTTAAGATCTCCTCTGATCTGCAATATGCGGATTAGTTATTAATTAAATTATTGATTAAATAATTATTAATAGTATAGTATTGGAGAATGAATAAAGAGTTAGTCCATCAAGTTCAACCTTTTTAGATCTCTATTGATCTTTTTAATTTGGACTATTTATTATTATTGTTAATTGTTAATTATTGTTAATTGATCCAGAGGAAGGCAAACATAAAAAAACCCCCATTGAAACTTTGCCAATTGTCTCATAAGGGGGAAAAAAAGCAAAATTCCTTCCTGACCCCAGAAACTGGCGATCAAATTTCTCCCTGGATCAATATTCCTTCGCTAGTTATCTAGGATAGCCTTGAATGCCCTCTTTATTCAGAAATATATCTAACCCCTTTTTGAAGTTGTCTATCGAATTCGCTGTCACCACCTCCTTTGGTAGAGAATTCCACAGTTTAACCACCCTAACTGTGAAGAACCCTTTTCTTTGTTTAAGGTGAAATCTTTTTTCCTCTAACCTCAACGGATGTCCTCTTGTCAGTTGAAAATCTCTTGCTACAAAAAGCTCACTTGACAAAGCCTTATATGGACCCTGGATGTATTTAAATAACGTAATCATATCTCCTCTTAGACGCCTTTTTTCTAGCGAAAATAAGTTTAATTTTGCTAGTCTTTCTTCATAACTTAGCCCCTCCATTCCCCTTATTAGTTTTGTAGCCCTTCTCTGTACTTTTTCCAGCTCTAAGATGTCTTTTTTGTGAGGTGGTGCCCAAAATTGTACTCCATATTCCAAATGAGGGCGTACTAGAGATTTGTATAGTGGCAGAATTATATCTTCTTCCCTGGCTTCTATACCCTTCCTAATACATGCTAATATTTTATTTGCCTTTGCAGCCGCTGCTTGGCTTTGAGCGCTGTTACCTAGGTGGTTGTCCACTAGTACTCCCAAATCCCTTTCAATATCTGATACCCCTAGATTTGCTCCATTAAGATTATAGATTGCTTGGCTATTTTTCCTTCCCAAATGCATAACCTTACATTTATTTGTATTAAATCTCATCTGCCATTTAGCCGCCCATTTCTCTAATTTATGCAAATCCTTTTGTAGGGAAAGTACATCATTATCTGATTTTATTACCTTGCACAACTTAGTGTCATCAGCAAAAATGGAGACACTACATTCGAGTCCTACTTCAATGTCATTAATAAATATGTTAAAAAGGAGAGGACCCAATACTGAGCCCTGAGGAACCCCACTTATCACATTAGACCAATCGGAGTATGTTCCATTTACAACAACCCTTTGCTTCCTGTCTTTTAGCCAGCTCTCGATCCATGAGCAGATATTTACTGCAATTCCTGTATCCCTTAGTTTGCTCACTAGTCTTCCATGTGGCACTGTATCAAATGCCTTTGAAAAATCTAAAAAGACTACATCCACTGAGTTGCCCTGATCCAAGTTCCTACTAACCTCCTCATAAAAACTAATTAGATTGGTCTGACACGACCTTTCCTTCATAAATCCATGTTGACTGCTACCTATGATCCTGTTCAAATAGACATATTCTTGTATTCTGTCCCTTATTAACCCTTCTAAAAGCTTCCCAACTACAGAAGTGAGGCTCACTGGTCTATAATTCCCCGGATTTGCTCTAGATCCCTTCTTAAATATAGGTATCACCTCTGCTTTTCTCCAGTCATCTGGTAGAGACCCTGTAGTGAGCGAGTCTTTAAAGATTAGATATAATGGTTTGGCTATTACAGAACCCAGCTCCCTCAGTACCCTTGGATGTATTCCATCAGGACCTGGGGCTTTATTAACATTTATTTTCTCCAACCTCTTTTGTATTTCTTCCTGCGTTAACCAATTATTTAGTGAAGGTAGTGTAGCCCCATTATGTTGCAGTGTCCCAACCACTGGTACCTCCCTTGTGTAAACCGAAGAAAAGAACCTATTTAGCTCATCTGCCTTTTCCTGGTCACTAATTATCAGATGGCCTGTGTCACATTGTAATGGTCCTATCGATTCCTTCCTGGCCTTCTTCCCATTAATATATTTATAAAATATTTTAGGGTTAGTCTTACTTTCCATTGCAACTGACTTCTCATTTTCTATTTTAGCCAGTCTAATAGCCCTTTTGCAAGCCTTGTTGATTTCCTTATAGTCACATAAAGATGCCTCTGTTCCCTCCTTCTTGTATAATTTAAATGCATACTTCTTTTTCCTCATCATGATCTTTAAGTCATTGTTAAGCCACATGGGATGTGATTTACTCCTATTTATTTTATTTCCACATGGTACATGCTGATGAGTATGTTTATTTAGTAAGGATTTGAATGTTGTCCATTTATTTTCAGTATTCTTCCCTGTAAGTTCTTTGTCCCAGTCTATATGTTGTATTGCTGCCCGTAGCCCATTAAAGTTAGCCCTTTTAAAATTTAGAGTTTTTGTTGGCCCCTTACAACTCTGTTTTTTGTATTCAATCTCAAATGAGACTGTGTTGTGATCACTGTTCCCCAAGGGTTCCCCTATTTTTACATTTGATATTATATCAATATTACTTGTGATGACTAAATCCAAGATGGCCCCATTTCTAGTAGGTTCTTGTATTACCTGGGCTAGATAATGATCCCTGAGTGTACTCAAGAACCTGCTCCCCTTAGCTGAGCTGCTGGTCTCGTTTATCCAGTTTATATCAGGGTAATTAAAGTCTCCCATTATTAGAACTTGCCCATGCTTAGCTGCATTTCCAATCTGTAACAATAATTGTATTTCCTCACTTTCAGCTATATTTGGGGGTTTATAGCATACTCCCACCAATATGCATTTAGAATTAGCTCCTCCACTATTTAGCTCAACCCACAAGGATTCAATGATGCCGTTAGTGCCAGCATAAATATCTTCTCTAACTATAGGCTTAAATTCAGGCTTAACATAAAGACAGATCCCTCCTCCTCTTTTACCATTGCCCCTATCTTTCCTAAATAGGTTATAACCATCCAGATTAACAGTCCAGTCATGAGATTCATCCCACCATGTTTCCGTAATGCCTATTAAGCCCCATTTTTCTTGTACTGCTAATATTTCTAGCTCATCCATTTTCCCAGGCAAACTTCTTGCGTTTGCAATCATACACTTTATGTTGCTATGGCTCTGCTGATGTGAAGTGCCTGCCACTGTATTTGAGGCCCCTATTAATATCTCCCTACTTTCTATTGTAACCCTCCCCCCGTCTCCTCCCCCATGGGTAAATAATTCATCCCTTTCCCTCTCTACCCTATTTACCCCAATACTTCTATATAGTCCCTCCCCCCCACCTACAAGTTTAAAAACTCCCCCAGCCGTTCTACCATCCTATTCCCTAGCACAAAAGCGCCCTCATCATTAAGGTGCAATCCATCCCTGCTATAGAGATTGTACCCAAGTGAGAAGTCAGCCCAGTGCTCTAAACAGTGAGCAAATTTTAGTTACGGTGTTAATTATTAAAGGAATATATAATTATATATGAACAAAATTCAACAAAAGGGAATAGGGGAGAGGGAGCACAAAATTGCCCTCTTCGCAGATGATATAATTCTTACCATCACAAATCCTAAGGAATCACTCAAACATTTGAAGGAGGTTCTAGATATTTTTGGCTTGATCTCCAATTATAAACTAAACATACAAAAATCTGAAGTATTGGCAATCAATATATCTGCGAATGGGGGAAAAAAAGAACTAGAACAGGAATATCCTTTTAAATGGCAATCCAATGGATTTTCCCATTTGGGAATACAATGTAAAGATGAAATAAAAAAGATGATTCTGGGAAATCTGAAGAAATTACTTTAAAAATATAAAAAGCTTATTTCAAGTTGTAAGGACAAACGTCTTTCATTTTTGGTCAAGATTGCTTTAACTAAAATTACATTGTTACCTATGTTTAATAATGTTGTTCTCTGTATTCCAATGGCGGTTCCATCATATTGAATCCAAAGATTTCAAATATTGATAGATAGGTTTATCCACACTAGCAAACCTATTAGATTTAAAATATCAATTATGGCTAGGAGATTTATAAAGGGAGGTATAGCTTACCCAATAATAAAAACATACCATGACGCTATATAATGGTTTCACATATAATCAAATGTCTTGAACCAGATAACAAATATGCTTGGTCGCAGATTGAAAACAAAATGGTTTTGAAAGGGGACTTAAGACTTGCTGTGGTGGAATGCCTGATATTGAGCCATTTTGACTTGTCATAAACTCCTGGCTCACCATATCCGTGGTGTGTGATTGAACTAGTTTCAGGAGCATTAAGTATTGCAAGCTGTTTGGAGGAGGGTTACTTTCTGTTGAGCCATTGTCATTTGTTCTATACACCATGTTCTAGAAGTGTTTCAAAACTTGAGAAAACTGTCAAGAAATAACTGTGCAAATATCTGTGCTCCCAGTGTGCTTGATGAGGGTGTAAGATGCATAGAAAAGCATTAAAATAATTGTATGACAGAGAAATGTGTTATTTGGATGACTGACAATGCACTATTTTACCAAGATAATTGGTCAGATCAGGTTGGAGCTCTGTGTTCATTTAAATTGCATACATGGAGGTTTCCATTTAGGCATTAATATATTTTCTGCAATAATGTTTGCATTGCACTACAAGGAACATGACAATGTCCAGTTCTCTGCGATTTCTCCACCCTCTTAAAGAAAGAAGAAAATGCCCTTTAAATTCAGCACAAATAAGAAAAATGCATCTTGTGTGTCTGTTATATATATTAGTTTCCTCCAAAACTATTCTTATTATTAGTAGTAGTATTATTAGCCATTATTTGTAATGCTTCAACATATTCTGTGGCGCTTAACAGGGTAGATACAATCAAAGGAAACTTGGCAAATTACAAAAGAATGGAGGGCCCTGTTATTGAGTTTAAAGTCAAGCATACAAATTGCTTTCCCTTAAGCATCCAACTTACAGTATGGAGGTATGGGTGGAGTATAGAAAGGAGAGGTACAATATATAGTATAAATTACGGCTGAAGGTGATACACTTGTTTAATAGATGTATTTTAGTGAGGTTTTGAAAGATTGAGTCTAGTGGAGCAAGGCAAAAAGTTCCATAGAATAGGGGCAGCTCGAGAAAAGTGCTAAAGACAAGAATGAGAGGAGGTGACAAGAGAGGAGGAAGAAGCAGGTCATTAGCAGAGCGAAGAGGGTGTTGGGAGAGTATTTACAGACAACAGCAGAGATGTAAGAGGGGGCATTATTATTGTGGGTTTTCTATGTTAGGGTCAGGATTTTAAATTTTATTCTGGAGGCTATGGGAAGCCAGTGGAGTGACTGACAGAGAGGAGCTGCAGACATTTATTGATGAGTATGGTAGATGAGTCTCGCGGAGGCATTCATTATTGACTGAAGTGTAGAGAGACGGGTGATGGGAAGGCCAGCAAGGAGACTTAACAATTTAGCAACTAGTACTTTAAGTACTGTTATAGTGTTTCTAAAGTATGTAACATACTAACAACATGATCATAATTGCAATTTCAGAATTTTTTTTTTTTTACCAGACTTTGCTAGTGTCAGATTGTTATTCTTCCTGTTCAGTGTATGGTGAGATGATACAGAGCAAGAAAAGCCAGACTGTCTGACTCTGAGCAGGGCAGGGTGAAGGGTCATGCAGAAAGCCTTCAGCTTCTGGATAATGGTAGTTCATTGGAAGTCTAGTATGGAAGCCTCTAGACACAAATAGAGTCTTCTAAAATTATACTTGTGTCCTAAGTAGTTGCTAATATTGTTAGCTTATTATATACTTCACAAACATGGCCTTTCCCCACACTACAGTGGTCTTTTAATTCTTATTTACAAAATCTATTTATTAACATTATTTGCTTTCCCCAAGAATCATTAGTATAGTTTGTAGTGTGTATTAAAATTAAAGATTTAACATCAAAAAGAATGATCTTTAGAGTTTTTTGTTTAGGAACAAAAATCTGAGTGCACAGCATGATACCTCCGATCCCTTGTCTGCACTAAATGGCAGTAACTCATGGAAGCTGTGTGGTTGCCTGTTGCTCACTGCAATGTTAATCCTAAGCACATTAGGTACCCACCATAGCCTTCAACTGCTACTATTGCTGGGTGAAGAAAAAAGGGGATACTTGGAAGCCACATACATGCCAGGAGATCTGCATATGGATTTATACACTTAAATATTCATGAAATGGCACACTAAGTAAAAAGAGGATACTGTAACTGAGGGCATTGTTCAACTTTTATAATTGGTACTAGGAAATTGCCTGTCAAAAATGACGGGAATAAAATTGTAAGCCTGGCAATGCTGTTTGCCACACAATCTGAGCACCTTCAGTTCTCATTGCTAGCCTCTCCCCTTGTCTACTGTACGGGCCTGGTGATGAGCGCCTTTGGCCTTGGCAACCCGCAACCTTTGTGATTCTCAATGATCACATTCTGCGCTCATTGCAAGCGTCTCGCCAGTCTCTGATCCCTGTGTCTCTTTCCCCGTCCCCCCCATGTCTCTTTTCGTCCGTTTCTCATTCATGTGTCTATTTCCACCCTCTCCCCCCTCTCCCTCCCCTGTGTCTTACTCCTCTGTGTCTCTGCTCAAGTTTTGCGTGGTTCACGATGAGTGCCGTTGCTTGCGTTGTTCGCCTAAGTGTTACTGGCTTTCTTGCACTAAGTGTTACTGTGTTCAGGGTCGTTTTTACTGCCTTCAGCCTCGTTTTCATCCGTTTACGTTTTTTACGCTTGAAACTATTTTGGTTGTAAATTAGTAAACTGTGTGCCTCGCGATCAGCTGCAAAGTGATCAGTTTTTCGACGGTGATCGCAGCCATCGACATGAGTGCCTTCTGTGTTCATGTCTAGGCTTTTTTAAAGTCCTGCGGGCCTTGCGATGAGTGCCAGCGGCGTTCATCGTGACCCCTTCAATGAGCACCTTTAGAGCAGTGATTCCCAAACCCCTCGTCAAGACCCAACAGACAGGCCATGATTTAGGTCAAACACTGAACAAAGGTGCTGTAACTGGTATTCAACAGGTTGCTTCACCTGTGTATTCAAACAGTGATCCCAAATCATGGCCTTTCTGGTGGTTCTTGAGGAAAGGTTTGGTAACCACTGATCTAGTGCAGTATCTCTCAAACGTGTCCTCAGACACCACATCCAACCCACGATTTAAGGATAACCTCACCTAATCACATGTAATGCTCACATCCTAGCCTGTTGGTGTCCCTGGGGACATATTTGAAAACCATTGGTTTATAGATCCTATAGTTTGTACCAGGGTTGTCCAACTCTACGCTCAAGTTCCATTATCACATACAATTTTCAGGTTATCTCTTTTAAATACAGGTGGGTTAGTGAGTGGCTAATTAATTTTGCTTTACTTACTGTTGCTCAAATATGAGTATCCTGTTTTCTCCCTCGAACTGCAGTTGGACAAACCTAATCTAGACCACCCTTTCCTATATTTTATCTTTTATGGTATTATAACCACCCGTTTGTAATGAGATATTAATATTTGCTTTGTTTTTTTCCAGTCTGTGTTTATGGGAAGATAGTAATAGCTTTTAGCATTGATTTTAGATGTTGGAGAGGTCTCAGAGTTTGATCTGTACTTGTCTCTTATGTTACCGCACAATGTTTCCTTCTGGATATACTGAAGTGTAGACAGGATTTCAGACAGTTCTTCAGAGCCTAGACTCCACAATCCTCATTACTAGTTCCATAAGTGTATGGAAAGTTCATTATTTAGAAACCCTGAATCTCCCTTGTTTACAGAGAGCGGTCTTGGCTCCAGTAGTCTTTGTCTGTCCCACACTGCACATACATTATTAAAAACAAAATAATCCTTACAGGGTGACTTTAGATATACTCCTCCTCTTGTATACTTAGTCTTTTTATGGAATTGACAATTTTAGAAGGTTGATTAAACATCAAATTTTTAGGGGGCATTGCGCTTTGCCAGTATATACTGTATCTAAAAAACGTTTTTCTTTGAGTAAGTAGATATTGAATACATATGCATGTGAAATATTATAACTGTACATTTAAAATTAGATTTGACAATACATAACACCCATCATGTCCAACTAGTATACCTGTTCTATATATTTTATCAGCTTTTGGCTTAATGGGCCATGAAGGGCCTGTAGACCACCCCAGGTCTCCTGGGGTTGGGGGGAGGGGGCCACTTGACCTGGCAGCACTGGGGTAGGTGATTGTAAGTGACTAGCTGGGGGGTGGGGCCATTTATAGGCTCTTTGGCGCCATCTGCGCCATTATGCCCCCAGCTAGCCATGTGTGAAGATAACCACCCACCCATCCCTATAAAAAAAAAAAATACAATATTTATGTAGTTGGTTGTATTTAGTAGTAGTTTGTTCCGGGTATATATTAAGTCCGTGATATATGTTAACAGAAAATGTATTTTGTAAAGTGGGTGAGATCCTACCCTACGGTGGTACGGATGTTCCATCACGGCAGGCCCTGGACAAGGGTTCAGGGCATAGGGTGTACTGTCTCTGGCCAGGCTTCTCCCCTCACTTGGTCATGTTAATTTATTATTGTTATTGTTTTGGTTAATTAGGTTATTTGTGTTTACCAATAAACACTGTGGCCGGTTTCCCTCCAATAAGTGGTCTGTGTCATTATATTCAACTAGCGACTTACCAGGCAACAGTGACGGGTTTAAATTTGTAAGGCTGGCAATGCTGTTTGCCACACAATGTGAGGCTTTTGCTCCTCTGAGCACCTTCGGGCGCACATTGCGTGCCCTGCGCAAAGCACCTTTGGCACTCATTGCGAGCCTCTCCCCTGTGTACTTTAATTTTCCTGCTTTGCACTGATCACATTTTGGTGCTCATTGCGAGCGCTGCGCTAAGTGACTTCGGTGCTTATTGCGGGGCTCGCGATGTGCGCCTTTGGCCCTCATTGCATACCTCTCACACTCGTGGTGCTCATCGTGAACCCCGCCATCAGCGCCTTTGGAGCTGAACTCTTGGCTCACAATGAGCGCATGCAGCGTTCATTGCAAGCCTTTCCTCCCGTCTACTCCCTTTCAGAATTTTTTTACGTTTTTTTCCTTGCTTAGCCGATTTTGGATTGCAAATCACTTGCAACCTCACTCCCAGGCTTCCTGGCTCTCCCCCACTGTACTGTCTGTGAGTGTGTTATTATATTAAGTATATTGTTTTGTTTTGAGGATTTTTAAAGTTACGCGCTTGGCTCGCAGTTGCAACCCTCACAATGTAGCCTAAGTCCTGCGCCGTACACGCGAAGCTTCGCAGATGAGCGCCTTTGGCGCTCATCCAGCATAAGTCCTACGCTGTACATGGCTTGCCTCGCTTCGCAGATGAGATGCTGCTCCTCCAGCCTAAGTGGTGCGTTGTACTCGGCTCGCCTCGCTTTGCAAGCCTCGCAAAGTGTGACCAACATTGTAAGCATTCCCAACACTGACAACTTTATATGTGATTTGCGTCTTATCTTTACACTAGCTATTTGCACACTAGCTACTTGCCCGACAAAAACAACAGGATTAAAATAGTAAGGCTGGCAATGCTGTTTGCAACACAATGTGAGGCTTTTGCTCCTCTGAGCACCTTCGGCGCTCATCGCGAGCCTCTCCCCCGTGTACTTCAACTTTCCTGCTTTGCACTGATCACCTTCAGCGCTCATCGCGGGCTCGCAATGATTGCCTTTGACGCTCATTGATTGGCTCGCAGTTGCAACCATCACTGCGCCACTGGCTGCGGCGCTCATTGCAGCCTAAGTGCTCCACGGCTGCTTCGCCTTGGTTCCTGTGGCTTGCATGTGTGACGACACTGCTGGCTGCAATAAGCACCTTCGGCTCTCATTGCAGCCTAAGTGCTGCGCGGCTGTTTTGCCTAGCTTTGTGAGGCCTGCATGTGTGATGGCGCCGCTGGCTCGCCTCGCTTCGCAAGGCTCGCGGTTGCGACCTCGCAACTGCGTTACCAACAACGCAAACGTCACCAACTCTGACAACTATATATGTGATACCAACTGGGCCTTGCTTAGGTCATGATAATTCTATATTTCAAATATGCCATTTTAAAGTATTACACTTTGCAACTGGAAAAAAAAGTTTTCAGAATATGAACAAGATTAATAGGACCTTTTATATAGAGTTATTTTCAAGTGGGATCTATCATTTTGGTTTCTGCTGTTCTACTTCCTGTGCTGAGAGAGAATTTGAATGCAGAAGAAGCTTCTATCTACATTGTGACAACTAAAACTGCCAGTGTTTGCAAACTAATGTGATTTCATTAGCCCTGTTGAAAAGACATACCTTCCTAAGAAGGATAAAAGTATATATAAGGCTGTGTTTTTAGTTTTTTTATTTATCTCTGTTTTGCTTTCTGAAAATAGTTTGCCCATTTTTGTTATTCAATAACTTTTCACTTTTGTGTTAATGATTTAAAGACACATTGATACAAATATATGTATGGACTACTCTTTGAGACAAAGTAGTTATATGATTTATTCAGTTATTTGAGGAGGATGAAAAACTACCTATACAAAGTGATTCCTGAGTTAATCAGCTTTTTTTGTGCTGTTTTCTTATGCAAATGAGCATCTAGTGAATATTAGCTGCTTCCATGTGCTAATTGGTATTGCAGACTGCTTGTCTGTCTCTGTGACAGGAAAGCAATACCCTTCTAAGGTTATCATGCTGTTAGATTCCCTCTCCAACCCTTCTCAATCACTGTGAATTGCAAATTAGTATATTAAGCCATACATTAGCACTTTCAATGCTGACTTTGTCAGAAATAATTTACTGTGGACAAAAACAGCTAGTCAAATGTATATATCGTTTATAATATTCTTTATGATGAAACCCCTTCTGGATCGTTACCTTGTCGTGGTGAAGGAGCTTGTGTACCTCAATGAAGCTGTGAGCTATATCATGTAGGGTCTACCAAAGTGTGCAGGTCCTAGCAGAGAGTTCAGACAAATTGTGTTCCACTGGAGAAGGAGCTAGCAATCTGCTCCAGTATCTTTGCCATAAAAACCTTTATTTGGCGTGCCGTGATCCATAGGGACACAGAGAACGGACATGACATGACAAAACACACACACAATGAAAAACTTCCTGTTGGGGTGACAGTGTGCATTTAACTTCCAGTGTTTCCTACTCGTTTTTCTTTATGAATAATATATGAAAATTAAGCATCGCTCTGAGTTTTCACATAAGTGTTCAATCATACACCAATAGAAAGTAAAGTACAGAAACTGCATTCATGAAGGAATTGAAATAATTATTGTGTACACAAATGCATCCTGTATCTTTTTAAGACTTACGTTGATTGCCATTTTAGATGAGATTTTTCAGCGCCTATTGTGCACTATTGAAGTGTTCTCTGCATGAACCACTAAATTGATTTATTTCCCCCTATAAAGTTAACTGCTGTGCACATACACAAATTGTGTGGGCTGAGTGTAGTGTAACAGTAAAAAAATTATACTAACAGCAAGCTTTGGAAAATCGAAGTTCTGTCATCTTTAATTGGAATTACAGGAAGTAGCTGTCAGTAACACAGGCCAAACGATGTCCCTGTAGGGAGGTCATTAAATAATGAAACCAAAGTTAGCAGAATTGGGAGTATTTATGTATAATAAGGGTTTTGATTTTAAAAATCCATTTCATTGTCACCACTAGTTAGCAGGTGTTACACATTAAATGTACTAGAGCTCTTTCATGGATGTCAGCCTCAAGTTGCTTTAATCAGTAACATTTGGAACAAAATATGCCAGTTCCTTAAAAAATATACTGACTTTCAACAGTGTGACATTTATGAAGTAATGGTTTTACTGGCAGTGAAGACTCCGATATAATGCTACAACTGATATACTGATACAGTGGTACCTCGGTTCACGTCCTTAATCCGTTCTGGACGGCAGGTTGAGTTCCAAACAAGCATTTCCCATAGGGATCAATGTAAATTTAAATAATTTGCTCTGAGCGCCAGATTTTTCACATTTTATTTTGAACTGATGGTCTTGTTTTTGGATATGAAACCGTAAAGCTGAACAGACATAAATATAAAACAATAAGTACATCAGATAACATATAATTTAACTTCACTTTAACTCTACTGAGAGGACTTGAGGGCTCAATGGGATGGTGGCAATGTAGAGGAGGAGAGAGGTTATTACTAGGAACTTTGATTCTTATAGGCACAGGCTACACTTTGGTTCTTGTATGTACAGGCTGCACATTGGCTCTTACAGGCACAGGCTGCACATTAGCTCCTACAGACACAGGTTGCAGATTGGCACTTACAGGCAGAGGCTGCACATGGGCTCTTGCAGACACAGGCTGCAGGTCGGCACTTACAGACACAGGTTGCACTTTTGCCATTACAGACACAGGCTGCACATGGGCACTTACAGGCAGAGGCTGCACATGAGCTCTTGCACAGACAAGATGCAGGGTGTCGTGAGTGCATCAACTTCCGAGCAATTGATCAGTCCCATGCGTCGATGACCAAGGAAGCGTCAAGTTCAAAGCAATTTTCCCCCTGTGAGATGCGTTGAGTACCAAAAACAAAGTGAACTGAGGTAGCACTGTGTGAGCGGTACCAAGAAGGATCACCCAAGATGGGCAGGTCATAGCAGAGAGTTTAAACAAATTGTGGTCCACTGGAGAAGGAACTGGCAACCCACTCCAGTATCTTTGCCAGGAAAACCATATGGATAAGCACAATCAGAAACACAGACAGATGTGCCTGGTGTGCTATTGTCCATATGATCACCGAGAGTTGGACATGACTGAAGGACTGAACGACAGTAACAATTAGTTAGGTAGCATTAGTTTGTGAGGCTTATACATTGAAGGTTTAGTCCCATTCACTCTCTATAACTACCACTAGGACTGCGTCTCAAGGGGAAAGCACAGGCAATGATAATGAGACAAATAACATTAATAAATTCTATACTTTATATTTAGCATTAAGAGCATTACCTTTTTTTTATTTGTTTATGTCCTAAGTCATTTGTTAATAATGTCAAGCTCTAACCCATAGACATTTCTCTTGGCCCTGTTAATTCAGTTTACAAGTAAGGGACACTTATTAAAACGTGTTCATAACTGTATGTTATTAGAAGGCATATAATGACAGAAGTGATGTTTTCACCCTGCACAGGTGGTCACACTCACTTAATGATTTGTGTAGGAGGAATGTAATGTTCATGAGTGTCATTCTGTGCATGTTGATATTGAAGCTGTCATCTACAATGGATTGTATGCAATTGGATTAGACATTAGGCTCTTATAATGCCAATCTATTCAATGAGCCTGGTGAAGATTAGAGATACTGCTGATATTTATAACACGCCTGGGCATTGCTTCTGGGGGCTCTAACCTGGTGACTGGCAATCCATTTCACTTAAACGGCCTATATGTGACCCTTGATTTTTTTTAAATGTGCTGCACAGTGTTTAAACTGTTTTTTGTTTTACCTAAAGCAAAATAGTGAAATTCCAGTAGGAATGGAATTAATTGGTAAAAAAGGTGTATATAATGAGGATAAGTGTTCAGGATTACAAGTGGGTATTTGTTAGTTTTAGAGAGAGGAAATTAATTGTGTATTGTTGAAAAGGGGCATGTTCTTCCACTCCAGAGAACATGCTGGGGCTGAATGTGGCCCCTGGGCCACCTGTTGCACTGTTCTAAACTAACTCTATGGTGTTCAGCATCTCATTCTCACTTGTGATGTTTCTCTCACAGGAATTAGAAGACCTCAGGAAGCAAAGTGAAGTCATCCCCCAGCTGATGTCAGAGTGTGAATCCGTGAATGAGAAGCTGCAGGTACTGGGAGATTATACGCACACAGCCAGAATATCAAGTAGTAATGAGGATATCACTATTCAGCCAACATGCACTGTTTGTTAAAATAGATACTGAAACACAATGACATGTAACTGATGAGCTGCTGTTATTTGAGGAGGGATGTACTTTTTAGGATTAAATTACAGGTATGTCATTTCTGACACCATATCACTGTATCAACCTGGATGTATAGGCAGCTGTTGATTTGTGGACTATAATAGTTAACCCCATTTGTGTCCTGTAATGCCTTGCTTTAAAGTGGTTCTGACACTTCCAACTCATTCCAAATGGAAATACAATGGCTATTTATTGAATAACATTTTTTTTCTAAAGTATGCATTTATTGAGATATACACCCTTTTATCTGAGCAGTTTGTGTAAGTAGTGGTGCATTTTTCTAGCTAGTTTTTGTGGCAGTCACAATGATCTATGCCTATTCAGTATGTGCTGTAAGATCTCCACTTCCACACTAAAATAGCATACTGTCCAATAAATAGTATTCTATGACACTCAACAATTATATATAACTAAAGAATTTATTCATTTTGAACAGAATGTTATTATTGCCCTTAAAGCAGAATTCAGAATCCAAGAAAAGTACACTTTTAACCCACTAATTGCATTCCATATTTATAGTATGCTATTTTTTCAAACTAATATTGATCAAGGTATAAACAGTTTTTAGAAAATGTTTACAAAAGGAGTTATTTATTAACTATTATTAGCAATTTTCTCCATAATGTGTGTCAATTGTTGTCCATAGCTTTATTTGCTTTAGAATTGTCACTTTGGGAGGCTGATCATATTAAGTAAGTTACACTTCCAATTAAGTGTATTGCAAGTTTAACATTATTATGACAACATCTCATTAGAAATGAATAGAGATCCTTCCAATGTGAATAATCTGGGTAGGTAATATGTCTGCCCCTTGTAACAAATTATTGAACAACATAATGTAAAAAATGAAGGGTTGTATTTAGATTTTTTTTTTACTTTCTTTAACAATTTTCCCCATTATCAAGTCAATTTCTTGAAGTCTATAAATATGACTTTAATTTTGTTTTAATACATGATTATCCTCAAAATACAATACAGTAAGCACCTTACAGTTTGATACTTAGATTCGTTCCAAATACAGAATGCTAGACAAGTACTTCTGTAGACAGAAAATAGTCCAGTGACATTTACAGTGGATATTAAAAGTCTACACACCCCTGTTAAAATGTCAGGTTTCTGTGCTGTAAAAAAATAAGACAAAGATAAATCATTTCAGAACTTTTTCCACCTTTAATGTGACCTATAAACTGTACAACTCAATTGAAAAACAAACTGAAATCTTTTAGGTGGAGGGAAGAAAAATAAAAAATAAAAATAATGTGGTTGCATAAGTCTGCACACCCTCTTATAACTGGGGATGTAGCTGTGTTCAGAAATAAGCAATCACATTCCAAATTGTGTTAAATAGGAGTCAGCATACACCTGCCATCATTTAAAGTGCCTCTGATTAACCCCAAATAAAGTTCAGCTGCTCTAGTTGGTCTTTCCTGAAATGTTCTTAGTCGCATTCCACAGCAAAAGCCATGGTCCACAGAGAGCTTCCAAAGCATCAGAGGGATCTCATTGTTAAAAGGTATCAGTCAGGAGAAGGGAACAAAATAATTGCCAAGGCATTAGATATACCATGGAACACAGTGAAGACAGTCATCATCAAGTGGAGAAAATATGGCACAACAGTGACATTACCAAGAACTGGAGCTCCCTCCAAAATTGATGAAAAGACGAGAAGAAAACTGGTCTGGGAGGCTACCAAGAGGCCTACAGCAACATTAAAGGAGCTGCAGGAATATCTGGCAAGTACTGTCTGTGTGGTATATGTGACAACAATCTCCCGTATTCTTCATATGTCTGGGCTATGGGGCAGAGTGGCAAGACGAAAGCCTTTTCTTACAAAGAAAAACATCCAAGCCAGGCTACATTTTGCAAAAACACATCTGTAGTCTCCCAAAAGCATGTAGGAAAAGGTGTTAAGGTCTGATGAAACCAAGGTTGAACTTTTTGGCCATAATTCCAAAAGATATGTTTGGTACAAAAACAACACTGAACATCACCAAAAGAACACCTTACCAACAGTGAAGCATGGTGGTGGCAGCATCATGCTTTGGGGCTGTTTTTCTGCAGCTGGAACTGGGGCCTTAGTTAAGATAGAGGGAATTATGAACAGTTACAAATACCAGTCAATATTGGCACAAAATCTTCAGGCTTCTGCTAGAAAGCTGAACATGAAGAGGAACTTCATCTTTCAGCATGACAACGACCCAAAGCATACATCCAAATCAACAAAGGAATGGCTTCACCAGAAGAAGATTAAAGTTTTGGAATGGCCCAGCCAGAGCCCAGACCTGAATCCGATCTGTGGGGTGATCTGAAGAGGGCTGTGCACAGGAGATGCCCTCGCAATCTGACAGATTTGGAGTGTTTTTGCAAAGAATAGTGAGCAAATCTTGCCAAGTCACAATGTGCCATGCTGATAGACTCATACCCAAAAAGACTGACTGCTGTAATAAAATCAAAAGGTGCTTCAACAAAGTATTAGTTTAAGGGTGTGCATACTTATGTAACCATATTATTTTATTTTTATATTTTTTCTTCCCTCCACCTAAAAGATTTCAGTTTGTTTTTCAATTGAGTTGTACAGTTTATAGGTCACATTAAAGGTGGAAAAAGTTCTAAAATGATTTATCTTTGTCTCATTTTTTTACAGCACAGAAACCTGACATTTTAACAGGGGTGTGTAGACGTTTTATATACACTGTACATATGCAATATCTGAGCAACATACAACTGAATTATACTGTAAATACAGTATATTTGTTTTCAGTTTTGTGTTCTCTGCATACATATGTTAATAAATACATTGCATTTCTGCATTAAATTAATTCCTCTGATACCATCAAAACTTAATCAACAGTGTAAAAATGGAACTTTATTTATTCTCCTGGCATCTTCACTCACAGATAAAATTAAACTTTTGCTCCGTTAATTCTCCTACAAAAATATAATTTTCTTGGCACAGCTTATTTCTGAATCCAGTTTTCTGACCTATCTCTATATATGGACATCTGTTACTTAATCTTTAATGAACTCCCTCAATAATTCAGCAGCTGCAGGAAAAGGTGACTTTCAATTAATACATTAATAGGTTTATTGAAAGTTAATTTGAATGTAATAATCTATAATAGTTTGCATTCACTTTTGCTTCTGCACACTTAATTATAATCTTGGGGGGTTTATTTTTTGAAAAACCTAACCTAATTTCCAGTGAGATTTATTTAAAGTAACCTCCATTCCAATCAATATTAAACAGACTTTGAAAAAAATACAGAGACTGCAATAAAATGGAAGGAAGAGGTTATAAATGAATAGGAATGTAGACAGAATGGGAGTCTAATGGAGACAGCAGAGAAATGGGGGAATCTCAAGGTCATATAATAATTACACCATTACATTCATGACAGCACTTAAGAGAGCAGAAGTCAAGTGATCTGCACCCAGCTGTGATAGACCATCATGTTGCAATACAAGAACAATTATCTTCTAGTGGGATTGGTCTGCCCTCACAATGAGTTAATTGTGTATTTATAGTAGATGAGGTCAGAGGTCACAATGCTTTATATGCACTACTGTCAGATTATTAACCCTGTGTGGTCATGCAGCACACTGTACAACCATGACTATACTGAACATTTTGCAAAAGTTTCTGAAATGACTGGCAAAGCGCCCTAATCTATTAGAAGCCCGCAAAAAACTCTAGCCCATAATTTTGGCTGCCAGTGTTTTTTCTCTAAATGTTCAGATGTTTTCAATGTACTCCAGCTCCTAATTTATCTCCCTGTTTGTTGCTGATGTGGATTATAATCTCTCCTATTAAAGAGATCAATCATTAGCTAGCTGTTCGTTTTAATAAGTACACTCATGCGAAATGCATCAGCATTATGTCATGGACAGTTGCAACTGCAATGTCTTTAAGTGTATCCAACAAAAGGTGTTTTATTTTTTATTTTTTTAAAGATTTCTAAATATCTGATAATTCTGTGTGAGGAGCAAGCAGTTAATGTGTAACCCTATATAAGCCACAGGAGAATAGCTTGCTTTTACTTTCTTAGATAAGCAATGTCAGGACAGAATATTATCTATAAGGTTCTGCACAGCTCTGAGAATGTATATATACCAGGCTTGTCTAACTCGCTTTCATAAAGTGTAGGTGGGAAAGCGTTGTATAAACAGCTTGTCAGTGGATTGTGATTAAAAACAGTTGGTCTATTGTGAGAACTTGCACTGAGCATAACTATTTTCCTTCTCACCTTTAGTCTGGAGCTCCTCCTACCTTTTACAAACTGTTTAGGATTGTGCCAGCCTCCCTGCATCTGCCTCATTGCTGCAAAGTGAAGCACAGTCAGTAAATTACACTAAAGCTAAGAAGTTTGTAAAAGATGGTTAGGAGCTCAAGCCTAGAGATTGTAGAACATTTTGATTGACAGATTTTCAGGATAATCTTGTATTGGCTCCAGTTCTTGAGCACTGGAGTTTGAAATATTTGGTATAGACCAGGGGTAGGCAAGTCCGGTCCTGGAGAGCCCCACACCGCCCTGTATTTGACGATATCCTTTCTGTGCATAGGTGAGTCAGTCAGGATGACTGAAGAAGTGAATGACTAACCTGAATGCAGCAGGTGTGGGGCTCTTTAGGACCGAACCCTGGTATAGACCATCATTTAGTATAGACAGATGGCTATAAACTCATTGTAGACTGCACTGGAGGATAGTGGAGATTTTCCTTGTAAGACAGTAACACTACTATATACATAATAATAATTTAAGCCTTGCTCAGCATACTACAAATGAGAAATATGACTATAAACAGGGTTGCAATATAGAGAATGTTAGCGTGGGTTCATGTATTGCTTCCAGATTCTAGATCAGTGTGTTTTTGGGTATAATTATGGTCTTTCTGCTAGCATTCAAATCGGCAGAGTCATTAGACAGTATAGTCAGAACAAGATTGTTTATTAAGTAAAGATGCTGAGAAAATATTTACAGCATTCTGCAGTCCTGTCTATTTAATTGCCCTCCTCACTATAAATTGGAGCGGTTCTGAGCCGTCATCAGCACACAAACAAGAGATGTGTTCTCCGGAGATCTGCTCCCTGGCGTATCTCTTTCGACATGTTGTGATGCAATGTAAATTATAAGGAACGGCATCATTGTATGATTGGCTTGTGGGCTTCAACACACATAGCAAAGCAGCGCAATGCAGGCACTTTAAAGGCTAATCATTAGGCAGCAAAGTAAGCACTTCCTATAAATAAAGGCTTCCTGGAAAGCTTAGGAAAATAGAGATATATTCTTTAGTGTATGAAAAAGACAAAATGATTTGTTGTAGGGGATCAACATGAAATAGGGCGAAGCATTAAATTGAATTGATGAATTCAGAGGTTTAAGTCTTTGTGGTGCTTTGTTATATCTGAGCCTCTTTTTAAAAAACATTTCAAAGGATTGTGGGATATTTCTCAGTACAGTCACAGTAATGTATCTGATGGAACCATTCTTAATGAAATGTGATTTGCCCTCATTCATTTCTTTTTAAAGAAAGAGCTATATCTAAAAGGTAAACAGTTTAGTCTGTAAACCTCTTAAGCTTTTCCAAGACCATTTAAAGACATAGAAAGGAAGCACTACACCTTTTTAGCCCCAAGAAATATCCAGAATTCAGTGCTTAAACTTAAGGGAAGGATTATGGGTAAGTGACATGTAAAAGAGGTGTTCAATATATCTCCATTTTGTGTTTGTCCATTGAACTTGTGGATGCCTTAGCATATTTGTATCCTACTTAATGGTTCTCTATAATAGGGTTTAATTAATTATTGCTAATCTACTCATCATATTGTGATTTTTTTTAACTCTTGTTACAGAGTGCGGAGCAAAGAAATCAAGAGTTAGAAGACAAAGTGCGAAGTCTACGGAAGGACATGGAAGAGAGCAAGCACAGACAGGGCCACTTGAAACTGGAACTGAAACATTTTCTTAACATACTAGATGGGAAGATCGATGATTTGCACGAATTCCGTCAAGGACTCTCCAGGCTAGAAATTGATAACTAGGTTGTGATGGATTTTTTCTCTAACTGCACATGGGTAACCACTGGGAACAGAGGGCTAAAGGATGCTGTGCTCACTACTTTGAATGTTTTAAAGCACATGTGGATACCTGGGATAAGTCTCTTTAGCCCAATCTGAAAACCAACAGCTGCCTAACACTTACAAGCCATTTGCTACACTTTCTACAGAATTACTATATGGTTAGATACACAAAGCTATATATGCAGCAGACACAAATACTAATTATTCTGTGTTAAAGAATAGGATAAGAAAGGGATATGCTTACTTTGTGGCACTGATACTACCCAGAATCCTTTGCTTGTTTGACATTTGTAGGACCTACAAGAATAGTACCTAAACACTCATATATATATACTTTCCTTGTTTTAAAGCAAAAGTCCAAAATTTGTTAAAATTGCAATAAACAGAAAGCATTCAGCCAACAGAACTAGCTAATCATATCCTTCTAAATACCATTTGATATACTTTAAGGTAGTTTTGCAATAAATTGAAGAATTAAGTGAACAGGATACATGCACCTTTAATTGTAAGAGTATAACCATTAAAATACTGAAACAGGAATACAATAATAATAAAATCGAAAAACCAAAAAAAGGAAGAAAAGATTATTTCATATAAACCAAGTTAATTGTATTACTGCTTTGACACATTTTTTTTTTTTGCTTCCTATAATTTTGGTTTCTCACCGAATAATATAGATTTGCTGTTTATGTGTTTCACAAACCATTGTTGACCTAAAAACTCGAAGTTTCTAACTTCAACAGAGCTACTTTTCCCTCACATGGATAGTAAAAGATAATGTTAAAAGTATACAAAGAAGTAGGAAACAACCCAAGTGGAAACACAATATTCTAGTGGTACCACTGTACTGACAAACACTGTAAACTTACTGAGTGACAGGCATTCTTATTTGCAGAATTTCAGTAATAAAATCAATAGAAAACATCAATCTAAATCTTGAGCTAATACATATCTTATATTTAGAAATTATGTATCAACTCTTATACATATGTCTACCACATTTGTCACATTAAGTATCATTAAAAATATAACGTTATTCCATAAGGCAACTTTATTTATATTGATTACCATGACAAGCTAATTGTCTTTTGATGGCATATATAGAGGATTATCAAATTGCCAAGCTATATTTACCAATATTATAGAAATTCACAGTTCATATAATATACTTACAGGTTTGATCAGCTCAATGGATAACTGTGTTTGATGTCAGCAATTAAGAGAGATAACACACTCCGCTTGCTGCACTATCCTTGTGGAATTATTGACCTCCTACACTACTGTACTTACTGTCACATTTGCAGTGACTGCCTGGTCTCTGATTGAATAGCAATAGGAGCTCTGGAGTCCTGTTATTAGTCAGTGAGATGAGAGGTTTAAGATCTTAGAGCCTTGTCGTCTTCCTTCTTCATCAAAGACAGGAATTATAAATTATCTATCAATATGGTGACAGTGTAGGTTATTACTCTCATCCCTTGGCAACACTGGGTAGAAAAAGTAGGGGTTACAGATATTGGCATTTTGTAGGAAGTGTTGCTAACTTAGAGAATATACAAATCTACTAGTTAGACCCGCATTTCATACTTGCATAATAAGAAATGTAACCAGGGCAAAAAGAGTAATGTAAGTTTTCCACCATGTAAAGTACAGAAGCAAGTATTACACTTTTTCATACATTTTGCATGTTCAAAACAGGTTAGAAAACCCATTTCCAGCTCAACACTAAGATACATTTTTTTTCTCTCTCTGCAGTAGGGCACCAAATAGGTGAGGTCCACAAGAACGAAACAGTTCTGTCTGTGTTAGCTAATGCATGCATATCCAGCCTGTGCTTTGCTTAAAAGCTGTGGTATGGTGACAGATATAGGTTAGAAAGGAACCATGTTATTGTTTATTATTATTAAAGATTGAGAATACAAAGTGGGCTCATTTACAAGTGTCCTCCAACCATCGCTTTGAGTGGAAATATTGTATATGCAGGTTTTAAGCTATATATACACATTATCTGACCTGTTTTCTACATGTAAATCTACACTTGCTTAAATATATATAAAGATCTATTTCTTCAGCTAAAATTATTTTCTTATTAAGTTAAAAATTAAATAATATATAGATATTTATTGTCCCTTGCAACAGATTTACCAAACAAAAACATGTATCATGTAAAATATATGAATGACACCACAAAAAATAGGAATTTTGATGTGAATATGTATTTTCTGCTCTGGGTTGTAGCTGAGGCCACTGGAAGTTGTCACTTACATTTTCTTTACATTTACTTAAGCTTTCCTTTTTGTCTGGGCAGGTTAGAAGAAATGTAGAATAATATTGCTTTTCTGTAGGAGCAGTAGGGTTATTCTGATACGTATATCCAATTAAGCAGACCAGTTGTAGTTGCTTATCAAAAGCCTTATTTATTGTGTTTTGATAGAAACCCATTTTTGAGGTTTGTACAGCCTTACTATTCGTAAAAACAAATATATTTTATAACAATACTGAAGATGTTCCAGTAGAACAATTTGTTCTGGAACACAATTAAGATGGCTACCTCCAGTACCTTCTCTGCCATAAAGCATTGCAGTTCTAAATATTTTATTGATGCTCACAAACAGAGAACCTCCACATCTAACAGCACAAAGCGACATTAATAAACAGACAGGACTTCATGGTACTTAAAGCCTCTCTGCTGTCAGAACAAGCTGCCGTACATCACTTGAGAATGTTAGAAACCCATACAGATTATAGTGGTTAAGTACCATTAAAGTAGCGGACTATACACTTACTCCTTTAGCACTTCATGAGCTAACTTCTTTACTGATCCCAGTGCTTCTTCTAGAATGTCATGAACCATTATACATTATATTAGTTGTGATGGAATATATGTGTACAAGTTTACATTGTCCTGGAGACTTTAAACGGTAAACCGTTTTGTAGGAGAGTAAAATTGTTTTCCAAAAGGTGAAGTCCCTGGTTTTTAAGCAATAGGTTCATAAGATGACATATTAGAAAATAATTTAAAGAAAAAAAGTAAAATAAAGCACTTACGCAATTTTGTATTCTGTTTGGTTTGTTATTTGGGATTTATATGTTTATGGCGTAATAAAATGTTTTCTAGTCAATTGTTTAATATTCAGAAATGTTAGTGTTATATAAAAAATGCTATTTAAAGGCATATCTAAGTTTCATGGATTAATACATTTATGCACTCAGTAGGTAAAACCGATCCTTTATATATGCAGCACATTTCATAAAACGTTTTATTTTTGTTTATATCTAAAAATCTATCTAATGATTACGTTGACACCCCCAGGGGTGCGCTTACACAAGTTCCTGATCCCGATCCAATAAGCTTGCAGGTATTTTTTCATGCAATTTTTTTTTGAAAAACACAATAAATACACACAACACATACATAAAAAGCTTACCTACAGCAAGAGGGAGCATACAGGACCTCAAAAACTGAAGTTACACCTCAATTTAACTCAAAATAAAAGAGTTTAGACACAAAAAAATTCTCTAAGCGAGAGAAAAAATGGCCGCCGAAACAAACGAAAACGAGGCTACAGCAGTCTAAAGACGCAAAACACCACCAAACACCTACAGAATTGCTGAAAAACACATACGAGATTTAAAAACAAGGACGCAACCCCAACACATTACAAACACAATCAATACACACAACAAACATATAAAAAGCTTAACCACAGCAAGGTGGTGCACCCAGGACCTCTGCAAGTAAAGTTACAAATTTCGGAGTTTAAACACCCGAAAATCACCTAAGCGAGAGAAAAAATGGCCGCTGAACAAAACGAAAACGAGGCTACAGGACTCTAAACACGCAAAACACCACCAGAAACATGATTTTAAAACAATAACTTATACAATGCGGAAGTACACAGCTACGCTAACGGATTTGCCTTGCACACTATTACACTGCACACATTCATCATGCTTACACAGCAGCTCCACACCACTAATGCTGCAGGAACATCAAAACAGATTGCCAGCTCTTCAACAGAATGCTTCCTGCATATATTACTTGAAAATAGGTAAAGTATATTAATTTATTAATGTATTATTTATTTGATTATTATACACCAAACAGCATTAGCTCACTTACAATTTCATTGCCGTCATTTTTTGACGGGCAATTCGCTAGTGTATATATAATTGGCTACAACTGATATATTATTCAGTTCTTTTACTGCTCATTAGCTGACAGAGACATGCACCATCAGACCATTTTACATTCAATGCCGTCTCATTTTTCCATCTCTAGGGTCTTCCTTTTTTTATAAAGTAGATAAAATCATTTTAAACATTCTCTTTAAGTAGCAAAGAAAAATGGGTATTTTTCTAAAAACAAAGTCATTGAATTTTGTGGGAAACCGTTCACTGAATAGAAGTCCTGTTATAGTGTTCAAAGTCTTTATAGTACTGGGGGGAAAAAAACAGATTTGCAGGTCTGTACTGTACAGTGTTATTTATTTAAAATGCAGTGTCTCATTCCAGTACTCTCTGTCGGAGGTTATAATACTTACATACATGCAGACTCTGAAGTCAGTATCTGAAAGTTACATAGTAATTGAGATTGAAAAAAGACTTTAGTCCATCAAGTTCAACCTTTTATGATCTCCTCTGATCTGCAATATGCAGATTAATTGATCCAGAGGATGGCAAACAGAAAAAAAAAACGGCGAAACTTTGCTAATTGTCTCAAAGGGGAAAACAATTAATTCCTTCCTGACCCCAGATACTGGCGATTTGATTCCTACCTGGATGAATACTCCCTTGATAATTAACCAGGATAACCCTGAATGCTCTTTTTATTTAAACATATATCCAATCCCTTTTTAAAGTTATCTATTGAATCCAGTGTCACCACCTCCTTTGGTAGAGAATTCCACAGATTAACTACCCCCAACTGTGAAGAACCCTTTTTTTTCTGTAAGGTGGAATCTTTTTACTTCTTACCTCAAAGGGTGTCCTCTTGTCAGCTGAAAACCTCTTGGCAAAAAAAAGCTCAGTTGACAAATCTTTATACTGACCCTGGATGTATTTATATAGGGTAATCATAACCCCAATTAGACACATTGTTTTCTAGAGAAAATAAGTTTAATTTGGTTAGTCTTTCTTTGTAACTTAGCCCCTCCATTCTCCTTATTATTTTTGTTGTCCTTCTCTGTACTTTTTCCAGTTGTAAAATGTCCTTTTTATGAAGTGGTGCCTAAAACTGTACTCCATATTCCACACGAGGGCGTACTAGGGATTTGTATAGTTGCACAATTATATTTGCTTCCTTTGCTTATATACCCTTCGTGCTGATATTTTACTTGCCTTTGCAGATGCTGCTTGGCATTGAGAACGGTTACGTAGGTGGTTGTCCACAAGCACTCCCAAATTCCTTTCAATATGTGATACACCTAGATTTGCTTCATTAAGTTTATAAAATGCATGGCTATTTTTCCTTCCCATATGCATAACCTTACATTTATTTGTATTAAATCTCATCTGCCATTTAATTGTCCATTTCTCTAATTTATGCAAATCCCTTTGGAGGGAAAGTACATCATTATCTGATTGAATTACCTTGCACAATTTAATGTCATCAGCAAAAATGGAGACAATACTTTACAGTCCTAATTCTAAGTTGTTAATAAATATGTTAAAAATGAGAGGACCTAATACTGAACCCTGAGGAACCGCACTTATCACATTAGTCCAATCTGAGTATGTTCCATTTACCACAACCCTTTCCTTCCTGTCTTTTAGCCAGCTCTCAATCCATGTGCATATATTTACTGCAATTCCTGTATCCCTTCATTTGCACAATAGTCTGCCATGTGGCACCGAATCAAAAGCCTTTGCAAAATCTACAAAGACTACATCCATTGAGTTGCCTTGCTCCATGTTCATACTAACCTCCTCATAGAAACTAATTAGGTTTGTTTGACATGATCATGATTATGAGATGCTATTTGTAACAAAATCAAGGCTGCTGTTGAGCCATTAAGATACAATTAGTTTGAATTAAAAAAAAAAAAACAACAAGATTTTTAAGAATTCATGTAAACTTATAAATAAATACCTATTTTTCCGTCTATAAGACGACCCCTATTTTTGGAGCCCAAAATTCATAAATAAATAAATATGCAAATGTGTATTTTATACGTTTTTTATTGTGTTACACATATATTTAAGGGCACTTTCTGTCTTGATTTTCAATGATTTCCATTCCAGCTCAATATCCTTGTGATCACATCACTGATTACTCAGTCGCGATGTGCATTGCATTTTTCCGGTTTAATACAGGCTCACCAGGATATTGAGCTGGAATGGAAAATCATGACAGAAAGTGGCCTTAAATATACGTGTAACACAATAAAAACCTATAAAATACACATTTATATGCACACAAATATCACACACATGCCACACATGAGCTGATCAGCTCATTCAGGATGTGTATCACACTGTAATTCTGCAGTTTTAACAGGAGAAAAGACGCAATGCTGATCATTGGTTACAAAAAGGCATTACTTGGGCTCCTTTAAAAGACTATTTTTAAGCCTACGGTTGGCCAACTCCCATACTCAAAACTAAAAGATTTTTAGGGAATTTTTTGTTTTAGTGACATGAAAATAGAGGTGCTCAGTCAGAGAATGAACTAACCTTATTATGTTAATTCTATGAACATGACAATCCACTTAGCAGTGATCCTAGGGTATACACAAACTCACTAAGGCACAGTGAGCAAGGGGTCCCCCTATCACACTTAGGGTCATTTGCATAAGCAACACATAGAGGTGCTCAATCGTAGAATGAACTAAGCTTAATAGGTTAGTTCTATGGACATGATAACCCACTCTGAGAGCAACCTCTTTTTGCTCACTTGTGCCCTTCACAGGGAGAAATATCCTGTAGTATATCAGTCTGGTCTCATTCAGTAGAGTAATCCAGCCTCAAAATACCAGGCAGTTCTACCCTGAACAAGAGAAACCGCAAATCCCAGACGTACGTTTCAGCCTTAGTTGAGCCTCATCAGTAGGGTGTAGCTGGACTTCCTATTAAGGGTAGTTTGTTATCTGTTTGAGCACCTCTTTTTTTTTTCCATTTTGTGCAGGTGGGTTAATTGTTGGCCAGTTTCTTAACAGCCATGTTGAACACTGCATTTTGAGACACGGAAAGCAATTTTACATAATGAAATCATGATCACCATGTACTGCTGTCATACTAGCTTTAGAATATAGAATTGTGTTTCTGTTGATCTAAATTGATGTAGCAGTAAGGAATGTTTCTTTTAGAGATGTGCTCTGGAATCCGTAAAGCTGCTAGACATATAAATATTAGTCAATAAGACCAACACTTGCTATTGAGAGCTGCTCTATATCCTGCAGGTGCTGTCATTATCGCATTTGGAACTCTACATTTGCAATGCAGAGAGCCACTTGTGCAGCAACGATGCAAGCCTCCGAAATCCATTTTCTTTAAGCAGCTTATCTAAAGCCGCAGTCTCTCAGCAAGAAAGAAACAAACAGTAGTGACTCCATTTGCAGTATGAAGGTATTTGAGTGTACAAGATGTTTTCAAATGTACGTTATTATGCTATTTATCTACATTAGATTAGCTATCTAGCAGTAACACACAGGGATCAATATAAAATTACTTTGTGGTAGGGGTCTTTTCTTTTACTGTGCAGAAAATACACTTAGATGATTTTGAAAAGCACAATCATGGTAATTTTTGGTATATATGGTTATTTGAATAAACAACAGGATAATTGGTAAAATGTTGTTAGATAGTAAAAGAACACAACCTGCAATTTTTGTAACTTGTATATGCAATTACCGTATATACTCGAGTATAAGCCGAGGGTGGCAAATGTGCTGCCCCCTGTGTCCCTTTTGTTCCCTCTGTGTCCCTCTCTTGTGTGTCCTCTGCGCCCCTTTCTTGTGCCCTCCTCTCTCTCCCCTGTGTCTCTTTCCCCTCTACCATCCCTGTGTCTCTCCCCCCCTCTCCCTTCCCTGTGTCTCTTTCCCTCCCCCTCCACAACCTCCCTCCTCAACCCCTTTCCTAATCCTCAACCCTCCTCCTCAACCCCCCTCATCCTCAACCTCCCTCCCCAACCTCCCTCCTCAACCCCCCTCCTCAATTTCCCTCCTCAATCTCCCTCCTCAACCTCTCTCTTCAACCCCCCTCCTAAAAACCCCCTCCTCATCCTCAACCCTCCTCCTCAACCTCTCTCCTAAACCGCCCTCCTCAAACCACCCTCCTCATCCTCAACCTCCCTCCTCAACCCCCCTCCTCATCCTCAACCTCCCTCCTCAACCCTCATCCTCAACCCTCCTCCTCATCCTCAACCCCACTCCTTAACCTCAACCCCCCACCTCAACCTTAACCCCCCCATCCTCATCCTCAACTAGGGGAAAAGAGAGACACAGGGAAAAGAGAGACACAGGGGTGGTGACATGAGTTTAAGCCGAGGGGGCCCTTTTCAGCCTTAAAAAAAGGGCTGAAAAACTCTGCTTATACTCGAGTATGTTTACTGCACATGCCTGGTTTGTGGCTGCGATCACTTTTTTTTAGGTGTGCCGTGAGCTAGTTAGCAGTCTGTTAACCATAAGTATTCAAATATCCTATTCTCGTACTAAAGAACGCACTTTCATTTTAGATGCTATATTCCAATTGTACAGGCAGTATCTTCCTGTGTATTTAAATTCCCCCAATGTTGAAATCCATAGTCCGTAACGTAGCCCACAAAACTTACTGCTTTTTGGCCTATTAAAGCTACCCGCAAGTCGTACTTGCGGGTTAGGTGCGATAAAACCCTACAGGACGTGTAAATTTGAACTGCGCGCCCGCAAGTCCTTTGATCTGTCAAGCCCATAACTGCTACGTTTCCAATCATGCTATTAAATTCAAATTTACTGGCGTTCAAGCTCGTAACCCGCAAATGGAGCGAGGAAGCCAACAGGTGCTAGAGCGGACCCGCTAGAGGGGTAATGTCCAACATGTAGCAGTGTAACTACAAATATAAACACACTACTGTACTGATATGTGAAGGGAAAGTAATGTTAGGTATTAGAATTAATAGCACATCATTCTGTAGCTCGCAAATCGGCAATATAAAAAATAATTAATTTTATGTTTAAATTCCGTGTTATATATACCTGGCAGAGTGGATACATCCCCATCCTTGGTAAGGAGGGGTGGCGTGTAAGGAGAAATGTATCCCCTGTAAGGCGGGGCAGGAAAAGAGCACCGGTACAGGATGATAGCGTATGGCGTGGGTCTGGGCCCAAGAATCCAAGGGAGAGCAATAAGAAGATGCAGGATAACATCTTTCCTCTCCCAAAGTCAGGACCAGCCAGTGAGTGCCATGCAACTCTTTCTCACAATTCTACACTGCTTTGTTTAGAAGAGAAACTAAATTCTGTTTTGCATGAGTTGAAAGGTTCTGGGATTGGGGAAACATCAGCACATCCTGAACAGTCTGTGGAACCTCAAGCACAATGTAGTGGCCAGTACGGGGAAGTTATGGCGAAGACAAAAAAACAACATGAGAGGCTTTTTGTGTCTGATACAACCATGGCAAGACTCTTGTTGTGCCAGCTAGGTCCTATTTGGATGCATGCACATATGGAACAGGACATTTATTGAGATATTTTATCTCCTTCCCCTTGATAATTATTTTGAGGTGAAGGATAGAAAGGAAGAAGCATTATAGGCGCATCCCTTTGCTAACTGGCTGCAAGCCTATCTAATCATGGCTGGAGTGCTGTTCTGCTCTCTTTTATCTGGACAAGATGAAGAATGTTTATAGGACATATGATTAACAATTCCGACAACGCCTCACAGTCAACCCTCCTATGAGATGGGATGAGTGCGACATGGGAATGTGTTTAAAGATCGTCACCCCAGCAAAAAATATGCTGGGGGGCTACAGTAGTTCCTTTTGTTTCACAGGAAATAGGACCAATAACCAAGGACATAATTCGACAGCCAAAAGAGGTATGTGCTTTCAATTTAAGAAGGAAATTGTAGGTGGGGTACTACATGCAGATTCAGGCATGAATGCTCTGATTGCGGGTACAATCCCCCCGCAGTTAGATGCATCAGGAGAAACAAGAGAGTTAGGGCAGCAGACACTGCTCCTAAGAGCGGTAACACCAATATTGGTAGAAAGAATGCTACCACAGCTAAAGTTATACACCAGTAAGCAGGATTTTGCACTTGAGGTGTATCAGTTATTATGTATTTACAGTTCAGGTTTTGTTATCCCATGTTATAATTCGTCGCCATCTCTATTTTCGGGTAATCTGCTGTCAGCGCAGTAATTCCCTGACGTGTGTTCGGTTGGCAGGTCCTTATCTGCATTCACCAGTTAGAAACGTACGGATCTCCCCAATAAGATTGGTCCCTAAAAAGAAGACAAGGAAAGTACAGACTCATTCCTCATCTATCATTTCCAAAAGGAAATGCTCATCCATCATCTATCATTTTTAAAAGGGTAATCTGTGAATGATGGAAGTCATAACCAACTATCCGTACGTTATGCTTCCTTTGATCATGCGATGGATCTGGTATGCAAGGTGGGACGAGGATGTTTACTAGACAAATATGATATTGAGTCAGCTTTTTGGCAACTAACTATGCATTGTAGTTGACATTTTGCTCAACATTAAAAAAGTTTCTTAAATTCTGCATTGATTGTGCAGCTCCTATGCTAATCTGCAGCTGATAGTGCTTGATAAGGGTGGTGGAGAGGATGCAACTTTATTTTGGAATGATAAGGATTATTTATCAATTAAGATAAAACTCATAAGTAAAAGCAACTTCCCAAAAGGGTTGATTGCTATGTCTATAGCGCTCCACAAGTGATATCAAGAGGACAGTGCAATTGAATATATAAAGTTGGCTCGTGCAGTGATGGGTATAGATAGAGAAAAGCAAAGTGGATATTAATCTGAGGTTATTCAATGGTCACACCAAATAAATCCACTATGCGGGAAAGTGATGGAAATGAAATGCAAATCGTCTCACTTTGGAATTATATAGTTCTCCAAATAGTTTCCTTTCTTCTTCCTGGTTGTGTCCAGAATAGTCCCAAGTGTAATTAAAGTGTGTCCTCCAATAAATTGAATCCTGGTTGCGATGCTGCTTCCTCCAGACAAGTACTGTCCACAAAGTACTCCAAAAGCCAAAAAAACAAGATGAAGGGTGGGAGGGACAAGCGCAAAGCCAAACCAATCCTGAAGTATGTACATCAAGGTTTATTGTCCTGTCGTCCTTATGTTGCTTGGTGTTTTTAATCCAGATGGCCCGATGTTTAGTGTCTCAATAGTCCAATATCCAATATATCAATTGTTACAGGGATAGAATTAAAGATAGAAAACAAATAATAGAAACTGTCTTCGTGCTTCAGTGTACACACACAGATCCAGACCTCACTCCCCAGACTGAGACATCTATTGTGGAGGTTAGCAAGCTTCACATAAGATGCTCCAATATCAGTGAGTTTAGGGTCAGCACAAATGACAATTCATATAATGTTTGCTCTAATCTTATAATGGTGGATCTAATTGAGACCCATCTAGGGAGCCTCTCACATCAGGAAAAAATAGGACCAATATGGTGAAAATAGGTAAAATAGCAGCAACAATAAAATAAATAATGAAATTATAATAAAAGATACAAATATGATCCCCTGATATTTGAGCTGTCTTTATCATAAAGACAGCCCAAATATCAGGGGAACATTTTTATTCAAGATCACCATTGAGAAAGGCCAAGACTTGGCCGAAACGCGTCTGTAAGGATCCAATTTGATCTTTGTATCTTTTATTATAATTTCATTATTTATTTTATTGTTGCTGCTATTTTGCAATGTTGGTCACGCAGTCGCGACCTCGCAAAGCGAGGTCGCAAGCACGAGCCTCACAAAGCGAGGCTCACCTGCGCCACCATCACACATGCAAGCCTGGTGAAGCAGCCACGCAGCACTAAGGCTGCAATGAGCGCCGAATGCACTCATTTCAGCCATCGGCGATGTCACACATGCAAACCTCGCGAAGCAGCCCCGCAGCACTTAGGCTGCACAGAGCTGCTGTTGTGGCTTTGTCTGGGGGCATGTCAAAGTATCATATAAACAGAGATTTCATTTATAAATGTATCTGTGAAAAAAGAACATATTTAAAAAATTCAACATGTTTTTAAGGGGTCTTTTCTTTGGTGTGGTCCAAACTGTGCTGAAGTAAGAGGCCCTTTAAAGAATGTATGAGGATATATAAGTAAAAGTTATTTTTTTGAATGCATCAACATTATGTAAATAAGTGTATTTAGTGTTATAATGTTTTCCTTATGACCGAACCCAAGACACTTGGTGGATTCTATTTAAGTCAACTCACACCCTCATGCATGATCCTGCTCATACTGCAGTAAAGGCATAGTGTAATGTTATGCCACACACAAACAAAATCAAGTGTTTATTTTGTTGTTCTCAGGGCAATGCTGAAGCAAAATGTTCTGTCAAAGCCGTGTTTGTTTTGAGTGGGTGATTTGCAGGGTACAATGCCGTTAGGGATGTAATGCAGAGATGCTACTCCTAGGCTACCATCACTGAGGGCCACTGTATCCATAGAAACATCGGCTGCCAGGAGTTCTGTTGCTCTGCTGGTTTGATCACTGATTAGTGCCCTCTTTCCAAAGGTGTCATTTACATTACCCAAAGGCATTTACTGGAATATATTGAGTATTCCCTCTGTAATAAAAATGTTATTCAGTTATGAAAGGACATTTTATAATCATGGTACATAAATATCTCCTCACCTTTGTCTATTGCAGCAAGAAGTGCCCCCCTTGCTATCTGCTGCACTATACGTACAGACGTAACACCATATGTATGTGTTTGTGTGTGTGTGTGTGTATGTATATGTGTGTATATATATATATATATATAATAAATTAATATACTTTACCTATTTGTAATTAATATATCCAGCAATCAATATCCTGAAGAGCTAACAATCTCTTTAGATTTTCCTGCAGCATACAATGTACATTTGGACCGCTGCTGCCCTGAGGTGTAACTGTCAGCAATGTGTCAAGTGTGCAGTATAAATAGGCTGTGTGCGCGAGGTCAAACGATTTGTTTAGTTGTGCAAATCGCCATTTTAGAATGGTAATGTTCTTACCAAGTTAGTGTTTTAAAATGGCGACGATTGTGTTACACGGGTCTGGAGCATGTGTGTGTTTCCTAATAGCCTATTTTGTACCTTGTACCTTGTTTTCTAACTTCCGCTTTCCTTTTTGCAAAGTGTTACGTACCGTAATTTTTCCACTTGATTTTTTCAAAGTGCTACGGGTCTCGCATTTTGAATTGTGTAATTGTGTAATTAATTATATATTTATGTGTATATATATATATATATAAAATATGTCCACATACATATAAAAATACCTTAGCACACAATACTTACACAACTTAGTATTATTGCTATTATTATTATCTTTATTTGTAACGTGGCAACATATTCTGTAGCACTGAACAACAAGGGTTAAGTAAAAGGCAAAACAAAATTGACACATAGCAAAGAGTACATTAGTACATTTGTGTCCAAGTATTTCTTGCTCAGAATTTTGATATATATATATATATATATATATATATATATATATATACTAGCGACTTGCCCGTCAAAAATGACGGGGCAATAAAATTTAAAGCCATGGGAATGCTGTTTGACACATAATTGAAACCGTTTTGTACTGTGAGGCCTTTGTCGCTCATTGCGAGCCTCTCCTGTTGTGTACTTTTGGTCCTCTGAGAGAGATATATATTTGTATGTATATGTAATTAAGTAATAATGAATGATTTCTTAAATCAATTAATATACTTTAATTATTTATAATTTATATATGCAGTGAGCAATAGGCTGAAGAGCTAACACTCTGTTTGTATTTTGCGTCTGCATACAATATACACTGAGTGTTAGTGCCCTGCTTATAAAGTGTAATGAATGTTTGCACTGTGCACTCTAAATAGGCTGCGTGCGCAAGGTAAAGTCCTTGGTTTATTGGGTAAAGCGGCATTGTATAGTTGTAATGTTATTAATGTGGTACGCGTCTCATGAGCATTTTCCGGCTTTTGTAATAGTGTATCTTGTAGGTCGTAGTGTGATGTGTTTTGCAGTGTTGTCCGGGGTCGTTTAGCCTTGTTTTCATTTTTTTCGGTGGCCATTTTTTTTCTCGCTTAGGCGATTTTTATGTGGCGAAAAACGTCTAAATAGAGTTAAATTTGCGTTCCACCTCACTCACAGACGTCCTGGCTGTTTCCCCATGCTGTCTGTGGTGTTTTTGTAATTTTTTGGGGTGTATTTAGTGTGTTTTTCGTGTTTTTTGTTCGGGAGCTAATCTCGTAATTTTTTGCGTCTTGTATCTTTTTTTTTTTCTAAGTTTTGTGTCTCGTATTTTTTTTCTAAGTTCCTCGTAACAGCTCGCCTCGCTTCAGCTAAGTGCTACGGTTTAACGGCTCTCTTAGAAAGGCTTGCAACGATGAATGCCTTTGGCGCTCATCGGCTAAGTCCTTTGCATTAACGGCTCGCCTCGCTGTGCGAGGTTTGCAAGCAATGAGTGCCTGTGGCGCTCATCGCCTAACTCGTACGCATGATGACTTCTCGCAGTTTGACCACTATTATATGTATGTATGTGTGTGTGTATATATATATATATATATATATATATATATATATATAATTTATAATATGATGAAAAATTTTATATGCAGGTTCTCTATCTGTTATATGTCATGCAAATTGTGTTCTTTTTTACGTAGTTTGAGGCCTATATCTCACAACAATTGGCTATTATCACAAAACTACACTGAAGTTCAGCACTTTTTCCTCAAATCAATTTAAATAGCTGCTAATTCAAACTGAGTCATCGTCCGTCATCAGACCACACATTTACGGCATTACACTTGACTCATCAGGTCAGCGCTTTACCTCCCATTTCCTGTATGATGAACAGTGAGTCACCAATACGAGAGGAGGAATCATCACACAAATGTCACATAAGTCAAGGTACGAACCTCATTCAAACATAAATTGGCTTGTATGACATCTGGAATCCATGACAGACATTAAATTTTAGTAAAGTACTTCCACCAAGCATATCTTTTCTTTTTCTGTTTTTGGAGGAAAAGAGTTAAAAAGCAATTAGTGCAACTGGTAAATGAACAAACTATTATATTACAATACTAATTCCATACTAATATGTCTTAGCATCCTTCCCACAGCAATATGCTAATTGCATCTTATAGATGCACCCACTCAAATTATTGCCATATATTTTAACCTAGTTGTTACAGTGTAATTCTTAGCTTAACACATAAGGGTTTAACTATTTGAGATGTTGGCAGAAAATCCAATACATCTCAAAACAGAGCTGATTACAAATTTTAAATGGATATCTCAAGCATTTGCTAAAGTATTGTTGAGGAATATAAGATGTCTCCTGTAGGACCTCTGCTTTTGTCGAGATAATTGAGAAGAATTTTGCTATTTACTAAACGTTATTGGGATAGATGTATTCAAAGTCAACGTGGTAGAGTATAGCGATGGCTGTTTTTACATCTTGAATCAATGCACACTTTGCTATGTATTGCAGGATGTACAAAGCAATGATTTTGATGTGTTTTGAAGTTCATAGCATATTGTGACCATGTCTGCATACAGAGTTCCCCTCACTTTATGTGCTACCCTATTATTCAAAACGAAACTGATCACCATTTTGTGCTTCCCTTTTAAATAACGATTATCCCCATAGGTGTTCACAATAAAGTTAATAGCATGTTAAAATCACACAAAACATACGCACTTTTATTGTTCATCATAATCAATACAATAAGACCATAGTTATACAAACAGTAACTGGACTTTCAGAAGTTATCATCCAGAATTTCAAAATAGTCTGTAACAGGAAATCTACATTGAAATGATTTTATTCATATAGAAATTGTGGTGAAAGATCAGTTTTACAGCAAAGTAAAATGATGAGTATCAAGTAACAATAACAAGACAAATTGAAAGACTGGTCTGTTGTGCAAATTTAGGATTAAAAACATGTTTATTATCTAACTGCCTCCAGTCTTTATAGGTGGAAAATTGAGCTCTGTACAAAGTCTCATGTTAATTCACTGATAACATAGTTATAAAGAAATTGTAATGATATATAATTAAATTTCCATCAGGTAATTTTCATCAAAGCCTGTATGGGATACAAAGTGGGGAGTGAAGATCATTCTAATAGCTTCACATTGTGCTATATTCCTCCTTTCAATATCACTATCACACCTAGACCTAGAGAGGACCATTTGCATAGTTATTGAAAACTACTGCTAAATTAATTATTACAGAATAAAATAATTATAATATATGACTGTAATTGCTACTGAGTTTTATCTTTAATAAATAATTTCTATCATTCCAAAATAAAGTTGCATCCTCTCCACCACCCTTATCAAGCAATATTAGCTGCAAATTAGCATAGGAGCTGCACAATCAATGTTGAATTTAAGAAACTTTTTAATGTAGAGAAAAATGACTACTACAATGCATAGTCACTTGTTTGGTTCACAATGTCCCAAGTGGAGTCTGTATGGTTTCCTGATGGTAGACCTTAAAATGTCCCATCTCTGTATGCTCTGTACATCTAAATCACAATCCCCTTAACATAGGCCGGTGAGGGGCCACATTGGTGGCAGAACTATTGCTGCAGCAGGCGCAAAACACTGAGGCTCACAAGGTAGGGGACCTCTTCTACTGACAGGAGAGTGGAATAAAAGGGGCCTCAGTCTATTAGGGGAGAAGGGCATATCAATATTTTATAGAACTCTGAAATGATCACTCCTAAATTATTTTGCACCACAGCCCCCAATTCACTTATTCTGCCTCTGGGCCACATGCCAATACTTAATTCCATTCTGTGCATCTCCACCTCTTTGAATGACGATTTAATTGGGTATTATATTATACTAACGACTTGCCCGTCAAAAATGACGGGGCAATACAATTTGAAGCCATGGGAAAGCTTTTTGACACACAATGTAAAGCTTTTTGTACTCTGAGGACCTTCGGCGCTCATTCAGAGCCTCTCCTCTTGTGTACTTTTGCTCCTCTGAGCACCTTCGTCACTCATCAGAAAGAGAGATATATATTTATTTATATTTAGTGAACTAATAATGAATGAATTCGTTACTGAATAAATTAATATACTTTACCTATTTTTAATTAATATATCCAGCAATCAATAGCCTGAAGAGCTAAAAATCTGTTTGTATTTTGTGGCATCACACAATGTACAGTTTGAGTGTTGGTGCCCCGATGATAAAGTCTAATGAATGTCCCAACTGTGCATTAGCAATAAGCTGCATGCGCGAAGGCAAACCGTTTTGTTTAGCTGTGTAAAGCGCCATTGTAGATGTAATGTAGATGTAATGTTATTAATGTGTGTGCAAGCATTTTCCGTTGTTGTAATGGTGTATTTTGTATTTCGTACGTTCCTGTATGAAAGTGCTACGCGTTTGGCAGTGTTTTGCCCAGTCCGTGGTCGTGTAGCCTCGTTTTAAACTTTTTGGGCTGCCATTTTTTCTCTCACTTAGGTGATTTTCGAGTGGCGAAACTCGTCCAAATGTACTTGAATTTGCGTTCCACCTCACTCCCAGACGTCATGGCTGTTCCCCCGTGCTGTGTGTGATGTTTTTGTTGTATTTTTATTCTATTTTTTGTTGTTTTTGTTGTTTTTTGTTTTTTGCCTTTCGGCCGTTAATTTTCGTATCTCGTATTTTTACTGTGTAATAGTGTATTTTATACCTCATACGTTGGTGAGTGAAAGTGCTACGTGCTTGGCTGTGTTTTGCACGGTCCGGGGTCGTGTAGCCTTGCTTAAAATTTTTTGGGCGGCCCGCATTTACTAAGTGTTTGGTGGCTAAGTCTTGCGTGTTTCATTGCCTTCACTGCTCATCGCCTTCAGCACTCATCGCCTTTGTGCTGCGAGTTTTAGTGCCTTAATGGCTCGCATCGCTCCGCACTTCGGCGCTCATCGCCTAAGTGCTCCGTGTTAAAGGGTGGCCTTCGGCGCTTATCTCCTAACTCGTACTCACCACACAAAGCATGACAACACCTCGTAGTTTGACAACTATTATATGTGATATATAGGAATCTAAATTGCTCCAAAAGAAACAATCAAGAACATCCATGTACAAACTTCTTTGCATCAGTGTCTCTCAAAGTTACTCAGGTGACTTCTCCCTACTCTGAATAACCTGAATAAAAAAGATTATTAATTGTGTGTAAGGTCTGCTGTTTTGAGGCTTGATATGAAGCAGTATTCTGTGAGTGGTGTCCTAGATGCTAGAGGCAAAATAATGGTCCGGTAGACTGCATTAGGGATAGCAGTGATGGCTCAAAGTCTTACAGCATAAGAGTTGTCAAAGGGGGTGGAGGCAGCTCAGGTTGAAATGGTGAGGAGGGATTTTTAACAACCCTGCCGTAGGAGGCTGGTAAATCGCATCATGCACAGGTAGATGACACAGGTGCACTGGCTTGAGGCACTTAGTAACTAGGACACTAGGGGATGAACAAACCGACTCAGACTAGCACACAGCAAGTTGGGCCAGATTGCTGGTACAAGAAAACCTGGAGGATGTGAATCATGAACACTAAGGACAGAGTAGCATGAAGGTGTGGTGGAGTGGGAACATGCCAGTGAATAATTGATGAAAATTGTGACCCTGTACTTTTAAATCATACATGGGTAGGTTTCCGGACGGGTCACTGGAACGCAGATAAGTGGGGTATGTAGGGTTTCCTGATAGTAGGCCTTAAATTGTACCATCTCTGCATACTCTGTACATCTCCATCACTATCCCCTTAACATAGGCCGATGGAACATTGATAAACACTTGTTGGAGAAGAAGGGGAACAAAGATTGAGGACTTGTAGGTAGAATAAAAGTTGTGGTGGGTACAATTTGCTCAGGAAAGGGAAAGTGGTAAGTGTAACTGGTCCATCAGGGCCATTACTTATACCCTAAAAAGGTATAATCACTGGTGTCTGGAGAATGGCTGTAGCTGACATTGGGACTCTGATTTTTCCATTGAATGGTGTCGCTTTCCCTATTGGCTGATTCATACTTGGGTTTGGCAGTTCAAGACTAATTAGTTGAAGTCCCACAGTGGCAACCAATTGGAAAGCTGCTTATATGATGCTACTGTGATTGGATGCTGGAAGCAGGGGTGGAGAATTGAAACAGCCATTGTGGTGCTATTGCATTGAAAGAATGGACAGTCAATAGAAGAGCCACTGGAGTACTGGAGCATAATTGAGTTTCCCATGCTCTTCTGATTTGCTTGCTCAGGCCGCTACCTGGACCAATATGAGAAATGACGCTGCTGATGTTCAGAGAATGTAACCTGGCAAGTTCAAACTGTGTTTCCCCGCCAATCAATCACTGATCCACCAGCATAGGCCCTCTTGTGTTTAGTCACCCAGATATAGGTAGGGAATTCAACCATTCTTCTTGTAAGGATTACAAAATGGTTGTATATTGTCATATACTGCTGTGCTCAAAAGTTTGCATACCCTTGGCAAATTGGTAATATATGTACAATTTTTAAAGAAAACATGAGTGAGCAGGCAAAACACATTTCTTTTATTTCTTATGGGATTCATATTCAACTGCAGGTTATAACAGAATGGCACAATCATGAAATGACCCTGTTCAAAAGTTTGCATACCCTTTGTTCTCAATACTGTGTATTGCCTCCTTTAGCATCAATGACAGCGTGCAGTCTTTTGTAATAGTTGTCTATGAGGCCCCTAATTCTTGCAGGTGGTATAGCTGCCCATTTGTCTTGGCAAAATGCCTCCAGGTCATGCAAAGTCTTTGGTTGTCTTGCATGAACTGCACGTTTGAGATTTCCTCAGAGTGGCTCGATGATATTAAGGTCAGGAGACTGTGATGGCCACTCTACAACCTTCATCTTTTTATGCGGTACTCACTGGAGGGTCAACTTGGCTTTGTGCTTAGGGTCATTGTCATGCTGGAAAGTTCAAGAGCGTCCCATGCGCAGCCTTTGTGCAGAAGAATGCAAATTGTCTGCCAGTATTTTCTGATAAAATGCTGTATTCATCTTGCCATAAATTTTCAAAACATTCCCTGTGCCTTTAGAGCTCACCCCCCCCCCAAAAAAAAAAAATCATCAGTGAGCCACCACCATGCTTCACAGTGGGGATGGTATTCCTTTCATTATAGGTCTTACTGACCCCTCTCCAAACATAATGCGTATGGTTGTGACCATAAAGCTATTTTGGTCTCGCCACCCCAAATGCCAGTGTGCCATAAGCTGTGATGTGTATCAAGGTGTTGTCTGAATATTGGAACGGGACTTTTTTGTGGCATTAGCGCAGTAAAGACTTCTTTCTGGCAACTCGACCATGCAGCTCATTTTTGTTCAAATATCGTCGTATTGTGCTCCTTGAAACAACCACACCATCTTTTTCCACAGCAGCTTGTATTTCCCCTGAGGATACTTGTGGGTTTGTATTACAAACAATTTTTCTGGCAGTTGTGGCTGAAATCTTTCTTGGTCTACCTGACCTTGGCTTGGTATCAAGAGATCCCTAAATTTTCTAATTCTTAATAAGTGATTGAACAGTACTGACTGGCATTTGGATATATTTTTATCTCCTTTTCCATATTTATGAAGTTCCATTACCTTGTTACGTAGGTCTTTTGACAGTTCTTTTCTGCTCCCCATGGCTCAGTATCTAGCCCTCTCAGTGCATCCATGTAAGAGCTAACTAACTCATTGACTATTTATACATAGACACTTATTGTAATTTAAAAAGCCAGAGGTGTGGGAAATTAACCTTTAATTGCCATTTTAACCTTTGTGTGCCTGTAACAAGGCCAAACATTCAAGGTTATGTAAACTGTTGATCAGGACCATGGCTCAGTATCTAGCCCTCTCAGTGCATCCACGTGAGAGCTAACTAACTCATTGACTATTTATACATAGACACTTATTGTAATTTAAAAAGCCACAGGTGTGGGAAATTAACCTTTAATTGCCATTTTAACCTGTGTGTGTCAGTCACCTTGTGTGCCTGTAACAAGGCCAAACATTCAAGGTTATGTAAACTGTTGATCAGGACCATTTGGGTGATCTCATATCATTATGAATTAAAAAGCCAAACCACTATGTGATCATAAATGGCTTCATATGATTACTATCCTTCAATAAAAGACATTTCTTTGCATGATCAGTCATATTTTCAAAATAAATGCCAAAATGTCACAATTTCTGCCAGGGTATGCAAACTTTTGAGCACAACTGTATATTCGGGTTAACTTTAGCTACCATGAGCCTGTCACGACCACTGCTTAAGTTGGGCTTGCCCATAACCTGGTTCTCACAATATAGGTGTCATTCTTAATATGGATAAATATTATAATAATATATCAAATAAACATAATTTAAGTATAGATTTCATCTATGATACCTATCAGCCATAACCTTAATGGTAAGTGTAAATCTAACAAATTAAAGAACAAGGACAGAACAGAACACTCTGCTGGACCATTAAGGGTATTATACAGAGATAAATAACAAGATCTACATAGAGAATTTAACATAAAACATAGCTTTTATTAAGAACAATTAAAAACATTATAAATATATCAAACATAAAATAAATCAGAGCCTTGTTCTGACATACCGACCAGTATGTGATGGTTCTTTTTGAAATCCTTGTTAGCAAGGATTGAACCACAGCCAGCTGTCAAACGGAACATAGAAGCAATTTGCTAATTACCATCCCAGGCTTCAATTTAACTGAGGGTCATTAGGGAGGTTTTCATGTCTTGATTGACAGGTGGACCATGTGGCTAGGAGAAAGGAACTTGGGGATTGGCTAAGGAAAGGTCTGCCAAGGGTTGTGACTTGACCACCAATGGTAAGTATTATCCCTTCACTCAATAATGACCACACATAATTATGTATGACCACACTGAGAACTGTTTAGTAGCCAAAGCCCCAACATATTTATGTACATCAATGACAATCAAGTCACAACCCTTGGCAGACTTTTCCTTAGCCAATCCCCAAGTTCCTTTCTCCTAGCCACGTGGTCCACCTGTCAATAAAGGCATGAGAACCTCCCTAATGACTTCCAGGTACCTTGGAGCCTGGGATGGTAATTAGCAAATTGCTTCTATGTTCCGTTTGTCAGGGGGACCAGCTGGCTAATTGAGGATGGAGACAGTTTGGTAGCCCACATGATTCCTGGCCAGTCAATGAGATGAAAGTACAGCCGCGGTCCAGGATTACAAACCTATGTGACAAGCTCTTTAAGGTGGTAACTACTAAATGTCATACTGGGACAATAACTATTAACTAGATCTTCCTGTCAATTAACTAAATTTCCTGTGCTCCTAGAAGTCTTGCAGCTGTTTCTTTGACCTTTAAGTCTTTCTGAGCCCTGTACCCTGGTATCCCAGAACTCGAACCCAATTCCCAGTGGACGTGGGCCATATGCTTTATTGAATTCCTTGGTGATACTGTGGTGATCTGCTTTCTTCATTTAAGCTTGATAAGGTTGTTATGGCAAAAGCTTCCCAACAGGTCTTTCAGGTTCTTTTTGGTCCCTTCACCAAGGCCGCCAATGTCGCTAAAACCCCCTTCTTTGAAATGGGCATTTAAAAATATGAACACAGGATCAGCATATAAAAAAGAATCAGGAATTGCTTGTATTGTTGTTGAAATCTATAACAGGTCTAATGGATATAAGTTTAAAATTGAACTGATATTGAACTGATAACATTCTGCAATAGTTTGTGGGTCTTCTGGATTTTGTATAAACTGCTAATACAATAATTTTAAATATTTCTCCTGCAAGGCATAATACCGTCTTAACCTCCATTTCAGTACTTATATAGCACCAGGGGCAGCTCACATCTTCTCTGAGGATTTTGACGCATATATATCTATTAGATATCTTATTCCATAGGCATATTCAGAGACAGTGATATCGGCACCTCACTTTATCAAGTCTAGAGCACAACTGACTCTATACAGTTACTGACTAGTAATGGAACTTTTAGTTTGGATGTAAACTGTCAACAGGGAGAGTGGACACAGATTATAACATTATAAGATAAACATATATAGAGAATCAACATGACTTAAAAACGTATTAAATAACTATAGAGCCCAGTCCCTACGCAGGTGGGTCAGACAAGGCACAATAACCCCATCCCACAACCACATAAATACGAGTCCAGATATTTTTAGCTCTCTCTCAAGTCATGTGGCCAGAGTAATGGTCTGTTTTAAAAATGCCTACTAATTTACATTTTCAAAGAGGACGGGTGTAGCAGTCAATCAGAATAAATCTTCATCTGCTATTAACACTTGCTCTGAGCAGCCTGACGTGCATGGACATTTTCAGGGGTGCATTTTACCCAGAGGCCCACGGGTATCAATTAGGGGACTGCCCTCTGAAAACAGCGAAGACAGATCTTTGTTTAGGATGTGCTTTTCTCTTCCCTTTTCAGAAACTGAAAATCCCAAAATATGTCAACCTATCCATCATGGAGATGTAATGTGCATATTATAAAATGTAATTATTCTCTTAATGTCACATGTCAAATAATAACAGCAGATTTTCCACATATCATGTCAAATTCTCCACCTTCGCCATGTCCACTGCTTTTTAGAATTTTTGAGTGAATATCAAGTATTAAATGAATCATAAGAGGAATTCAGCTATTTAATCTTAACTATTTTGCTGTCAGAAGGGATAAGCAATCATATGTGAAAATAGCAAAAATCAAATTGTTATTGTAAATATTTAAAAAGGGGAAAAAAAAATCAGTAAAAGAAATCATATTATCATTCTGAATTGAAAAAAACATCTAAAGAAATATAAATTTTAATCCAATCACATCATATGTCATGGATAATGTATGTGTTGTTTGGACTGCAATAGTGCAAGACAGACTGAGATTAATCAGCAGGGAAATTCATCATAGTTTTGATCATTAGAACATGACAGCAGGAGGTAAATTTTCAGTACTATTTGATTTGCCAGTTTTATTCTAGGTTCACTGAATTACTGCCGTAGAGGATTATGTCACTAACCAACAGTAGAAAAA